>CM064339.1:15529754-15989754 GCA_032595735.1 Pelochelys cantorii
CAATACATTGTATTTTGTTGCGTGGGACTGTGACTTTGGGAAATGTGGATGACAGAGTGACTAGCTTTGCTGAAATGGGCTTTCCAAACTGTGGTGGGGCAATGGATGGCACTCTCGTTTCCACGGTAGTGCCACCCCTCCTCACCTCAGAGTACATCCATTGTAAGGCAGATTTCTCCAGGCACTTGTGGATCACTGTGGGTGTTCCACAGACAAATGCAGAGTGGTCTGGAAAGGTGCATACGCATCTTCAGGAGCAGTAGCCTGTAACAGAAAGCTTCATGCTGGGACTTTCTTTCCAGACCAGAAAATTACAGTAGAGGACATGGAAATGCCCATATTGATCCTAAGTGTAATGGCTTACCCCTTAGAGCCCTCGCTCATGAAGCCTTACACAAGGACAGCAGTAAGAAACAGGTCAACAACAGGCACAGCAGATGTCGCATGATTGTTGAATGTTTCTATAGCAGATTGAAAGGGAGGTGGAGGTATCTCTGTGGTGGGCTGGACCTTCTGGAGGATCATATCGCCAAGGTGGCGGCGGCATGCTGTTGCTTACATAATTTGTGCGAGAGTAAGGGTGAAGTATTTGCCCATGGGTGGGACAATGAGAGACAGAGCCTGGACGCAGTTTGAACAGTCAGACACTCATGCTGTCGGAGGAGACCATAGGGTGGCCATCAGTATTAGGGAGGCTCTGAGGAACCACTCTGACAATGAGAGGGTGCTGATATTTCTGTGTGTTGAGGTTGCTTCCCTGCCTCATCCCACTGCTCATCCCAAACGAGGTATTCCCATGAAACCCAAAGAATATTTCAGGCTTCCACTAGTGCCAGAGTGATTGGTGTGGGCTGTGTCACAAAAAATAAAATCATGGAAACCTGCATCAGATTTGTCTTCATTGATGTCTTTCAATCAGGCTGCTCAGTGGTAAGGGTTATTGGAAAACCTCACAATAGTGTTAACATCCAGCTGTTGAAGTCACAGTTGCTTTCACAGGGAATGAAGTGTGCTTTAGGGGATAAATAAAAAACCCATTACTTGATTGTGAAAATGGAGAGATGGTTGCTGTGAAAAAAGAGTTCTACATATGCTGACAATGAGGCCTTTGGTTATGTTTGCTGTGCATCTTGCTAAGACATTTCAGCATCTCATTTTGGGCTTCCAAGAGCTTTAGCATGTGCTCAGTGGTTTTGCATTCTCACTTCCATCTGTGGAGCTCTTGCTCCCTTTAATCTATTTGAAAGGTTGAGTGGTGTAATACATCCTTGACCAGATCCTTCCTTGTCTTCCATGGTTTTTTTCCTTAGTTGATGGAATCTGTCTGGTGAACATGCCTGACTTCTCAAGGTCTGGTCTGGAAAAGTAACCTTTAACAATGGAGTGACTGGTAATTTTCATGATAAAGATTGTAACATTTCACCAACATGAACATCTCTGAACAAAACTTGCCACTCTCCTTGTTCCCCGAGAAGCAAACACTGATGCGTCCAAACCCTCTGATCATGGTGAGTTTTAAAGGTGGGAGTAAAGGGGGGAAGGCATGTTGGCCCTGGGTCTCCAAGAAATTGAAGTCTGCACTTGTGCCACAGCTGCACATGGAAACGATTTATAATATTCCTACACTTGTCTACAGGCCGAGATTACTCTGGCTGACATATCCCTGCCAAAGGTTAACAAGCAAATCCAGGCTCAGCTTCTGGATGCAAGTGTGTGTGTTTGTGCGTGCGTGTGTGTGTGGGGGGGTGTCTGCGTCTCTTCCCTTGTTTCATGTCCCCGATCCTCTTCCCTTCCTTCATGCTCCACGTGCTGTTGCTGAGAGCCCTCACAAACATCGGGACTTGAGAACAATTCCTCACTGCCTGGTATACAGGTTGTCACCAGATTGAACCTAGCCTCCTGGTCTGCTTCCGTCTCTTCATCAATAAATTCTGTCTCCGGGATAACTTCTGTTTCTGACTCTATACTATGGGATGTATCAACATTCTCCTTGGGTGTGGACGTGGGGTTCCCCCCCGGATTGTATCCAGTTCTTTATAAAAACAGCCAAATAGTGTGCTGCTTTGGTTCCTGCAACACAGATTGAGGAATGGTTTGGGAAAGTGTCATATCAGCCCTGCCATGGGAATCTCCATGAGAAAACTGATAAGTACATCAAGGAAAAGCTTCAACACCATCACCTAGCAAGATTCTATTGCTATCTGTATGTACATTGCTGTGCTGTTTGGGCATAACACAGACCCAGGCAGGGCTTAGTCAGCTCATGGAAATACAGCCTCTGTTCGCCTCAAGCTGCTGACCCCACTCTCCCAGCTGAAAGAGCAGCTTCCCAAGCCACCACCTGCTCCACCCCCATCCCGCTATAATACACGGTGACTTAGTTGAGTGGCCTCCACTTCCTCCCCTGGCTACATTAGAGCAATTTACCATCCTGCACCATCATGTGCCCTCTCCCCAGCTGCACTAGAGCAACTTACCACCCCACATGGACGCCAACCGGACTGCCCTCCCCCCTGTACAGCAACTTAGCACCCTGCGTCTCTTCCCTTCTTTCATGTCCCCAATCCTCTTTCCTTCCTCCACGTGCTGTTGCTGAGAGCCCTCACAAACATCGGGACTTGAGAACAATTCCTCACTGCCTATACAGGTTGTTACCAGATTGAACCTAGCTTCCTGGTCTGCTTCCATCTCTTTATCAATAAATTCTGTCTCCGGGATAACTTCTGTTTCTGACTCTATACTATGGGATGTATCAACATTCTCCTTGGGTGTGGACGTGGGGTTGCCCCCCAGATTGTATCCAGTTCTTTATAAAAACAGCATGTTGCGGGTGCAGCACTAGACCAGCTGTTGCCTCCTTCGCCTTCTGGTATGCCTGCTGGAGTTCCTTTATCTTGGCTCTGCATTGTAAGGTGTCTTGCTCATACCCCTTCTCACACAGGGCTCAAGAAACGTGACCATAAGTGTTCCAGTTTCGACATGTCACTCGCAGCTGATAGATCCAAAAACTCTGTGTTGCTCCAGGTAGGAGAATGTTTTGAATGATAGTCTTCCCTGAGAAGATGCCATGAGGACTACTACACAAGTAGCCAGACACCAGAAAATGGATTTTTAAAGTTCCTGGGGTTTGCAGGTGGGAGGAGTGCATCTGTTTACCTGTTCACATGACTATTTGGCTTATTTGGTGCAACTCTGATTGGTGGTTTCTAATGGGATTAGTTGCCATTCAGAATACAGCCCTGTCTTATTCAGAAGAGGCACCTTATTCAGTTCAATTGGAGGAAGATCTTTTGAACAGATTATGGGCTCTACATCTTAAATCAGCTAAGATGTCTCTTCATGCAAATACATTCAAACAACTATGCAACTATGGACTTGTATTTACATTGAGGAAACGTCCACCCTGAAGAACATGCTCAAGTACTCAGCCAAGAGCCCAGAAAGAGCCTTTGTGCTAAAAACCAGTTGTCATAGGTAAAAAGGCAGAATTCATTTTCTTTCCTGTTATTTTGACCTGTGAATCTGGACCCACTACTCTGAAGTATTTCTGAGTATTTCTGTTGAATCTAGAGAAGGGAGGCCCAAGTTGCTTTTTTGGGCTCTCCTTCCCCAAATGAACCTGAACACTTTTCCTGCTGACTGACATTTGTTGAACTCTGAGAAAAATATTTGTGAAGTCAAGGAAGCACAAAACTATAACTGTAAGTTGCAGCCACAGAAACAATCATTACTTGTGTGTCGATGTCACTATTATGGCATTTCAGCCCCAACTAATGTTCCCTTTTGCCCTATCCGGGTTCCCCCCCGGATTGTATCCAGTTCTTTATAAAAACAGCCAAATAGTGTGCTACTTTGGTTCCTGCAACACAGATTGAGGAATGGTTTGGGCTACACAAGTAGCCAGACACCAGAAAATGGATTTTTAAAGTTCCTGGGGTTTGCAGGTGGGAGGAGTGCATCTGTTTACCTGTTCACATGGCTGCAGAGCAGCAGAGTTCAAAGCTCTGGCCGGAGTGGCTAATCAGGCATTGTGCGAAACATGGTGGAGGTCAATAAACTCACCAAAAATCTACTGTAGTATATACAAAATTAATTTCAACAATAAAGGGAGGGGGAAAGACAAAATCATGCTGAGGTGGAAGTTTTTCATTGCCAAAACTGGGTATTTGCCGTGACTTTTATCGCATTGCAATGTGGACGCTTCTCTGGGTTTTGTCACCAAAAGAAGTTTTTGCCGACAACACTTGGAAGTATAGACAAGGCCCAGATGAACACAACAGATACATTTTGAATCTCTTTTCCAGAGTGAAATAAAATTTCATCCTATAATTTAATCCAACAAGTTGGAGGAGCTGCTCCAACTAAAACTGGACAGCAAATGGGGGTTGGGAGTAGTGGTATTATTTTGATCACCAGTTCTTGACTATTCTTTGGAGAAAAGTTTATTTGTCTGGAAAGCATTTGCACTGGTCTGCCAAACAAGCATTGTGAGAAGGAAGGCAACAATCTTTCTCACACTGAGATTGTTCTGACCATTCTGTTCTGAATCCAGCAAAGCACTAAACATATGTTTAAACTTTAAGCATGTGTCCTTTTTTCTTCAAAGTTAAGTATGGGTCAAATGCCTTGCTGGATCAGAGGCAAGATGCTCACCAGATTGCAGGATCATGCCCATTATGGTGACAGCCAATCTCTCAAGAACTGCTGGAATGAGAAATTTTAGGACATTTGAAAACTGGAATTCCTAGCTTCCGAGGTATTTGTGTAAGAGTGACTTTTAAAATCGTTCAACAAGCAAGATGGATAATCCAAATGGCAACTTTAAGATGCAGAATCTTGCAGCCTACTGGGACAAAAACAAGTGTTGTGAAGAGTTAGAAAGCTTTCCATTGGTATATATTCTTGGCAGTTCTTCACTTATGACCACGGCTAGAAAAAAATTATCAGCCTACTTGGTCCCTTGGGCTAAAAGACAAATATTTGGCACAGATACAGGACTGAATATAGCAAACCCCAGACGTCACAGTAATATCATTTTCAATCCTTGCACAGATTTTGTTTCAGTTAATATGCTGTCTCCTCTTGTAGGCAGAAGCAGAATTTAGCTGCAAAACATTCTTTACGTACAGTCAAATTAAGCTCGTTGGTGTACCACAAATATTACAGATAGTTATTATACGTATATTTAAAAGCCTACTCTCTGTATTTTCACACATGGAACTCCTGATGGCGTTGACAGGAATTCCATCCATGAGTCTAAGGGACAATTCTGAATATTCTTCTGTTTCTCAGAAGAAGACTATTCTTTGTGGTTAAGGCACAGACCAAGGACTCGGGTGATCTGGTTCAATTCTCAGCTCTACCTCATATTTCTTGCATGATTTTGGGCAGGTCACTTAATGGCTCTGTAACTCCATTCCCAATCTGTAAAATAGGGGTAATACTTCCTCCCTCTCTTTCTCATCTATTTAGATATTCAGTTCTTGGGAGCAAAGACTGTACCTTACTCTGTGTTTGAACAGTGCCTAGCACACTATAGTCCAAATTTCATTTGAGTACACTGTGTGTTACCACAATATAAAATAATAATGTCTTAATAATGGTATTCCATTTGCATACTTTTCTCAAAAACCTGCACAGTCCCTTCATTTGTCAGACAGTTTTGACTGAACATAAAAAGAAATTCCACGTCAGTCTTGTGGACAACTCCTAGCACCATTTTTCGTCTGTTACCACCAAGTTTTCAGTATTTTTCGTAGTCCTGTTCACTCAAGTCTTGCTAAGTTTTAAAGGTATTGACTTAAATGAAAAAGGAGAATGACGCCTGCAGCTGATCATTTAAAGACACAGAAGCCAAGGAACAAAACTTTGCAAATAATTGGTGATGGTACATTGCTTTCAATCTAAGTAAAAATCTAAGTTATTAACCTTCTGTAACTACTGTTCTTTGAGATGTGTCACTCAAGCCCATTCTGTGCTACATGTGTAAGCACTGCATACACCACTGCTGGACATTTTCCCCTTAGTTGTATCCTTTGGGCTGGCTCTAGTGCTATCTGGAGCCACATGCTTATGGGTTGGTATTAGGGGGACTGCCAGTCCCACAGCCTCTCAGTTCCTTCTTGTCAGTAACTCCTACAGAGGGTTAGTAGGGTGATTCACATGAGCACACATCTTCAAGGACAACAGTAACAGAACGTTAATAACTGTTTATAATTCTTTGAGTGCATGCTCATATCCATTCCATGCTAGATGACTCATAAGTGGTACCCTAGGAGGTGGGCTCGGAGTTTATGGGCATGCTCATGACCATACTGCTCTTCTGTAACAGGTATCGCCTCAGGCCTGTTGGGTGATAGTGCAGTGAAACATGAAGGCATGCACCAAAGACCAGACTGCAGCTCTGCAGAAGTCCTGGATTGGGGCTCCATGAGGAATGCTACTGACAAAGCCTGGACTCTTGTGGAATGAGCAGATATGATGGCTGGAGGCAGAACGTTCCCTAATTGTATCAAACTGGGACACTGGTGGTTATTCAGGATGAGATCCTTTGGATTTACATGGGTAGCCCTCTCATCTTTTCTGTTATTGCCACAAAGAATTGTGTGGATGTGTGGAAGGGTTCAGTTCTCTCAATATAGAAGGTCAGGGGCCATTAAAGCCATTGCTCCTCAGAGTTCTTGTGAGGTTTTGGGAAGTAGCAATAATAGGACCTAGTTGTTATGGAATAGTGATGTCACCTTTGGCGGGAAGGTTAGATGGGGTGCGACTGGACCTTGTCCTTGAAGGGCACCATGTAAGGTGGTTCCAACATAATGGCCTTTCTCTCAGAGATCCTTCTGGCAAAGGTGATTGCCACCAAGAAGGCAACCTTCCAAGTGAGAAATAGCAGGAAGCATAGTGTTAATTGTTGAAGAGTGTGGGGCATGAGCTTCCCCAGGACCAGATTTAAGTCCCATCGGGGTGGAAGAAAGGTTTCTATCTAAACCTTACGATAGAATCTTTTTAACCCTTTGAGAAACCGAACTGTTACTACTAACACTAGCCTGCCATTCACAAGGGGCTGGAAGGCTGAGATGGCTGCCAAATGCATCTCAATAGACAAGAGGGCCAGGCCCTGCTGTTAGGTGCAGCAAATAGTCGAAAATAGAATGAAGGGAAGATTGAGATGGAGAGAGATCATGTTCAGAAGCCCAACAAGCAAAATGTTTCCACTTTGCCAAGAATGTAGTCCTCCTCCCTAGCAAGACCTGCTGAAACTGTTCTGAGCATTCCTGTTCAGCCAGGTGAAAATAAGGTCCAGATGGAGTAGGAGCAAGAGTGGAGATGCCACCCACAAGTCCAGGAGTGTGCCAAACCAATGCTGGCGCGGCTGTGCTGGTGCTATCAGGATAACTGTTCTCTTGTCCTGTGTGATTTTCAGAAGAACCTTGTGAACAAAAGAGGGCTGGGGGAAGGGCATACAGTAGGTGGTTTTCGCAAGAGAACAGGAAGGCATCAGAGAGCAAGCCTGAGCTGTGCCCATGCAGTGAACAACTCTGATGGCATTTTCTGTTCTGCCTTGTCGTGAACAGGTCCACCTGGAGAGGCCCCCACTTTTAGGAGATGAATTTTGGAAGGTTTGCTCCTGGTAAAGAGGCCACTCGTGGTCAGAGGAGAAAGAGCTGCTGATGTGATCTGACAATACATTCTCTGAAGGGAATTCTTCTCTCGGTGCCCACAGGGTAGTGGTACCTGCTTCTGGCTCGATAAGGTGGCAGGGTTCTGGGAACTAGTGATGTGCCAAAAACTGGGACATTGGGATCAAGTAGGGCTTGCTCCTGACACACTCTGCTCCCTTCTGCTTCTGGACACCACAGCTCATAGGTGCCCCATTGTGGTTGGTGGGATCAGCAGCGAGTGGGCAGTAAGAAGGAAATGAGTGTGTGTGTGATGGGCAGTGCCCCTTACACTGGAGCATAAGCAGCTCCAGAGGGCACAAGCAGCTCCAGAGGGCACTAGAACTTGCCCCACAGTTGCCACTGAGGAAAATATCTCCAGCAATGGTGCACGCAATCATGACACGAGCAAACATTCGAAGAAGACACATTTCATGATGTGCGATTCATTCGGGTTAATATGCTTTGGAAAATGAGTACACAAAAAAAATCCTGAAAATCATAGTAGGGATACATTTCCTCCCTGGGGCATAGCTATAGGTGGGCCTGAGTTGGCCATGACCCACTCACTTTGCATCCAGGTCCACTCCACAGCCCTCCAGGACTCTCTTCATAACCCAGTGCTTGGCCCATTGCTCCAGCCAACCCGATGCTTCAGCCAAGGAGCAGGATCCAGGCGCTGGGGCTTAACCCCTGACTCCCTTCATTGCCCACCCACACACCGAAGGGCTCACTATGCCACTGTCTTATACTGATAGCCATTGCCTGGTATGCTGCAGTAAGTGTCACAAAGTTTATTAGGGAGAATCTATAATTTGACAGAGATGACAGCACAGATTGCTACCCAACGTTTATGAAAGGAACAGAAAATTTTCAAAAAGCAAACTTGCTATTTGGTCAGCTTGACTATGAAAAGTAGGGCAGGGGAGTGAGCAATGTACATTTGCAGGGGTTTGTTTTGACAATGAGTTTGGAGATGAAGCTGTTTCAGATTTTTTTCCCCCCATCAGATGTCAGTACTATTTCTTCCAGGCACTAAACTGCAACCAGCTCAAAAGGTGGTACAGTAATTCCCAAACCAGTAAACTCTCAGTGGGGTTGTTTCTGGGAGGGAAGGTGTTCCATGAAAACTGCTGTTGAAATGGCGGGACATGTTTATTTCACAGGAGAAAAAAATTTTTCCTGTTATGAATCGCTTCTCTTGGTAGCAAATGCCATATTCAAAGGGGCTACTATCCTTTGCTTACCTCCCGTGTGACTCTTCCGTTGTTATCAAAGTCATACAGTGTGAAGGTCCACTCTTGCCTGTTATCTTCCTCTACAGATACATCACATTGCAATTCCTAAGAAGCAAGCAAAGAGCAACTGATTACCTAAAGCAAAAGGCACCCTTGCCGAAGAAACTAAGTTTCTCTGTAAAAAATAAGTGGTTCTCTTTATTCCTTCCTTGCTGGTGGGAAAAAGCACTTAGGATTTGTTCAGGTAAGCCTTCTGTCCACTGCACTGGAGTCTCATGACAACAAAGTTCCTTTCTTAATTCCATTGGGCTAAACTTCTGGGAGACAGACAAACACTTTCTACTTTTACTTCTATAAAATACAGAAGTATGAAAAAAAGCTGTTTTCTTAGAACACAAGATAAGATCTCTCTCTCTCTCTCTCTCTCTCTCTCTCTCTCTCTCTCTCACACACACACACACACACACACGCGTGCGCGCAAAAGAAAAACTCCATGTAACTCAGGGAGAAAAGAGAGAGATGGCGGAAACAGATCCATGGTATGAGGCAGCATGCCTTTGAATCAGAAGTGGTCATTAATACAAAATGGATGCACAGTACAAACCCCAGTGGTAAAACTTGCCCTTGACACAGATACTCAATGTTCACTATTAACTTTGGCAACCTTTGATACATATTCATGCTACCAAAGTTACTGAAAATGAACTTGATTCAGAACTGAGAGGTAAGAATCCCTTCTCACACAATACGTATTGTTGCCTGATCCTTACTTTAACTGTGCTTCTGCTAGTGAGTGAGTGACTTGGAGAAAGCCAACAACAATATGTGTGTATTTATATATTATATATATAAATAAAAACAACCAGCAACACCCCACCAAGAACAAAAGATGGACGTTGAACTACTCCAGTCACCTCGTTGTAAGCTCTTTGCTTTCTCTCCAGACCCATGCAATCAGAATCATTCAAAGTCACAAAAGGCAAACCGAAAAGTTACAGCACGATTAAAATAAAAGACACTGTATGCAAGTAAAATAAACAGCTCCAAATAGCTTCAGCATGATAGAGCTCAAAATACCTGGTCTATCTGCTGACTTGAAACCAATTCCCTACAGCAGTTAACGGTACCCCCATCCCCTGCTGAGTTCAAAGGCAGTCTTCTCTCAGTTGTAACAAGCTTCCTCTGAAAGCTGCCAAGTGCTCCACACTCTACTGTGGAAACACAGTTTCATATTACACAAACATTCCCATCTCCTTTAAAAGCCAAATCACATCCACTTCAGATTTAGACCTCTCGTCTTGGCACTCGCATTTCTGATTCCTTTATACCTGGTCATAAAATGAAAGATTTACTATTCTCCTTAGCCCCTAGCTTACAAGGTTAGAAAGCTTTGATTCAGAGAACAAGGAAAAACTATCAATACTTGGTTTCTTGCCAAATATTAACAGCTCCCTGTCCCATACTGCCTAGATCTTTATGTGAGGATGTGCCGTGGTTAGTTAATAACATGGCAATCTTCCCTGCATTAGTCATGGAGCCTGGTACCAAGTGCTAACCTTTGTGGCATGCCAAGAACTACTTGGGAACAAACATAGTCTTTGCTGGTATGGTCAAGTTCCAGCTAAATTGGCACCAATCCCGTTGACAGGTGTCCTCCAATATTCAAACATCAGAGCACTGTTAATTGTAATTTGTCATTACTTTTGTGTGTGAAATGTCCATTACTCAAGGCAGAATATAAAATATGCCTAAAGTTAGAGAGAGAGAGAGAGAGAGAAAGAAAGAAAGAAAGAAAACCATCTGTCAACATGACTAAGATCATAGGAATAGCTCATGGAGAAGCTTGATCCATTTACTCGGCCTGAAAACAGTAAAAAGTAATTTACACAGAGCTACCAAATTTTCTCCAGAGAAGAAAATATGTTCCAGCAACATTACAAGATAGCTATATGGTCTTTCAAATAATAATTGAAGACTGCAAAGCTCATTAACATGACAGACAGACAGCAATGAAATACGGAAGTCTGCCATGTCTGCTGGAGTAAAGAGGGATGAAATGCATGCTATTCTGCCAGTACCAATGTGCCTCTCTGTTTGCCAAGACAGACAATTCTCTACCCAGATGACAGCATGTTTCAGTGCTCGTATTTATTAAATCTCTCCCTTTATAAGCAAAATCTGCCAACTATGCAGAATGTCTGGCAGTATTATGATGTTTATAAGTCTACAAGGAAATAGGCCTTCAGATGAATTCCCCTCAGGATCTTTATTCCCCCTCCTAATCAGATGAATTGCCATTGTAGAAGGTCCAGGTTATTTCACTCTGGAGGCCCAGACATGAAACACTGAGGGCTAAGGCATCTTTCACAAACATCTTTTACACTAGGCAGATTTAACTACAAAAGGTAATATAAGGATATGATAACATAGTGGGTGGCAGATGCACCCACTATGCAGTTACATTTTAAAAGTGCACAGGTACACAGCAACGTCTAACAACTCTCCTTATCATACACTCCAGCTCCTGCTGAGAACTCATCATCATTAGGCTTTATTTGACTTAAGGAATAAAATTCGCTAACCATCCCACAAAACAATACTCAGGCAAATAGCAAAATAGAGGCTCAAGGCCAAATCCTGCTCTCTCATGTACATCAACCTAACGTACAATGCAATCAATGGGAATTGAATACAGGCAACCATTGCCGTATTTGTTCCACGGGCCAGGGGTTTTCAAACTCTGGGTCGCGGCTTGTAACAGCAAGCCACTAGCTGGCTGGAAGATGCTTTGTTTACTTGCAACTCTGCAGGTACGGGTGATCGCAGCTCCCATTGGCCACAGATTGCTGATCCTGGCCAATGGAAATTGCAGGAAGTAGTGCAAACTGGGACACCACGTCCCACAGATCCCATTGGCCAGGAATGGGGATCTACAGTCAACAGGATCTGCGATCGCCTGTACCTATGTGGTAAACAGAGTGTTTTGCAGTCAGCTAGCAGCTTGCCTTTATAAGCCATAACCCAGAAATTGAAAATCCCTGCTACAGGCTATTTATCTCAATTAACTATATCAGAATATTGAATGATAGAAAACCGGTGACTTACTTCAAATTTTAGTTGTTTTCTGGAACTTGTACATGCATCACTTTCTCTCTCAGCCTTCTTTTCATCTCCACTGCAAACTCCATCTGTCTTCTCTGGAGGCAAGGCCACTGCAAAAAAAAAAATGTATTTAAGAAAAAAGTTTATGATGGAATGTCCAAGTAGCCTTATATCACATCAATTGGATTATTTGGTTTCAAAAGTCTTATACTATTTAAGGTGAAAATTGATTTCAGCAAACTTGTATGGAAGAGATGCCATTATACTCAATTTGCTCTTCTTGTATCTGATATGTACCTTGGAGCAGTGGTCCCCAACCTTTTGGGGCTGCTGGGCACCCGGGGGCAGGGCTACTCACGCGCCGGGCACCCAGGGCTGGGGCCACGCACGCACCCGGGGGCGGGGCCGTGCATGTGCCTGGGGGCGGGACCACCCATATGGCGCGCGCTCGGTGCTGGCCCCACCCATGCGCTGCACTCCCGGGACCAGCGCCGCTCCTGTGCCCCGCGCCCAGGGGTGGAGCTGCCCATACGCCGTGCGCCGGGGCTGGAACAGCGCATGCGCCGCACACCCGGGCTGCCACCGCCCGTGTGCTGCATGCCTGACGCCGCTCCTGTGCTGCGCGCCCAGGGCTGGTGCCACCCCTGTGCCGCGCGCCCAGGGGCTGGCGCCACCCATATGCCGCGCACCCAGGGCCGGCACAGCTCTTGTGCCACGCACCTGGGGGCGGGGCTGCCCAAACGCCGCGTGCCCGGGGCCGGCGCTGCTCCTGTGCCGCGCACCCGCAGCCGGGACCGCCCCTGTGCCGCGCGCCCAGGGCCGGCACTGCCCATATGCCGCACGCCCGGGGCCGGCACAGCCTTTGCACCACGCACCCGGGGGCAGGGCCACCCAAACACTGCGCACCTGGGGGCGGGGCCGCCCATGTGCTGCATGCCCAGGGCTGATGCTGCCCATACGCCGTGCGCCCAGCGGGCCGGCACCGCCCATGTGCCGTGCGCCCGGGGGCGGGGCCGGCCCCATTCACTCAGCGGGCACACAGAAATGGCCCGGCGAGCGCCATGGCACGGGCACCACGTTGGGGACCACTGCCTTGGAGCATTTCAATGGACATTCCCCCATCAGCTCTTGCTGAAGAGCCTCTCCAACTGACTTCAAAAGATTCTATATCAGGTTCAAACAGAGCACTATGAGAATACAAATCTGCTAAAAATATTAATATGAACTAGTTGCACACGTTTGCCTACCATTTTGCAAAACTGTGTAAGTTAAACTTGTAAAAAAAGGGGAAGAATTTAACAGAGCCAATAATATAACTGAAGTTGAAAAGCATTTCTGTCTATTCCAACCTCCTTGCTCGAGTGCTCAAAAGTACTTGCTTAAATTCTTCCTTAGATAGCATTTTCCAAGCTTGGTTGAAGCCACAAGATTTTTTTCCAAGAAGTTCAAGCAGTGTTTAGAATTATGCATAAAAAAATTACACTTTTCCCAAATGTTCAGACTGAACTAGTTGCACTTACATAACTTAAAAACACTTGTAAAAAGCTTTCACATTGGCACATTTCTGAGTCCTCAACAAAGAAGAAAACACAATACAAAGATTTCCCATTCAAGTCTGAGGCACTTATGGAGTGGCAATTGCTATCTAAGGAGAAGCCCCAGATCTAAAAAAACAATCAGTATTTTTAAGTTATGAAATTTAGGGCCCAATATTTAGCACTGGCCTCAGATTTTTCAAGTGCAATTTTGGATGTGCAAATAATCTCCCCTGCAATTCTGTGCCCACAATTCATTGCAAGTGCGATTCTTAGATATCTAATCTCCTGTTGGCCCCTGTCATGGAGGCCAAGGTGAGAATATGGCCCTCACAGTTAGCATTCTTGAACTTCGACATTGGAATCTGTTTTACTCAATACATTTACCCTTGCACCATTTAAGATCCCTCACTTAGCGATGCCTATATTTAACATCTCAGCTACCTACCCTTCAATATAAGGTTTGACAAAGCAGAAATGACCTCCCTCAATTTGGAACCAGACATTTAAATGTGAACTGCTAAAACAGCTCAGTAGCAGTAGGGTGGCTCTATGGGAAAAAAGTTGATCTAAGCAACACAATTTGAGTTACATCTTTAGTGTAACTCAAGTTGCTGTAGCTTAGATCTACTTACCATGGGGGCCAAACCATATGGGATTGATGAAAGAAATTCTCCCGTCGATCTCCCCTTACTCATCTCATTCCAGTGACGTACTGGAGTCAACAGAAGAGTAAAAGGGACGTGCATCTCTGGCTGCATGCTCCCTTCCCCCACCCGCATGGTCTCCGACCCCGCCTGCTGTCCCCAGGCAATTAAAAACCCTCTGGGAGCCCCCGCTGCCACCACCAGTAGTGCAGTGGGGCTAGAGTGGCTTCTGGCTGCTAGCTAGCTCCATGCTGCTGAGGAGAGGTCCTGGATATCAGTGATGCCAACTCTCCTGATTTGATCACAAGCCTCCTGATAATTGGCATTGCTCCCTCCCCATCTTACCCCCATACCGCCCCAGAAAAGCACAACCATGTTATTAGAATTAAGCCAGATCTGGGAACTTCACTACCTGATGCCTCATGCACCGCTACCAATACTCTGACTGAGTAGATTATGCTTGTTTGTTGATGCATGGTACTAAAAGAGAATCCCAGACTTCTTTTTCTTTTTTTTTAAAGAACACTTTAGGTCTCATGGTTTGAGGAGAAAAGCTAGAAAATGTGCCCCAAATTCAGCCAAAGACCTCAACACCAGATGCCAAATAAAAAGACCGCATTTTTAGCTGTGATTTCAAGAAGCCATTCTCTTTGTCAATGGTGGGGACCTGATTCAGGAGTTTCGAACACTTGGAGTTGGTAATATCATGCATGCAAGTCGGTCAATAGCATCTGTCCCTGTGTCCAGACAGAGACCAGAATCCTACAAAAGACGTGAAACTGAGTCCTCAGCCTGACACCCACATGTCCTTGCACTGAGCTGCATCCCCTCTGCTAACATCTGCATCCTCGCGCTGGGATCCTACTTCTCCCACCTCATCCCACTAACATCCTGGCCCTCGCACTAGGGTCCCCTGTCCCCACCCAGGGTAACCGTAAGTGAAACCTAGAAAGGTGCATCAGCTCAGGTGGCTCCCTGGCCAGCATGGTTCACATCATGGTCTAGGCAGCCAGCGCAGCTTCCCAGACTCAGCAGTGACCTCTGTGTCTGGGATTATATGGGTATTGGGTGCCGGGGTGCTGCTAGGAGCTGTGTGTGCAGGTGAGTCCCTGCATACCGCCCTCCGTCCCCAAGCCAACAGCCGCACAGGTCTGATTAAATAACTTTTTCAATCTATTTCGTAGATTGGATTGGGGGAAGTGCTCAGGCTGTAGATGGCCCACAGGCTGGGAGTTTGAGACCCCTGATTTAGCAGGTCTTCATTGACCCAGGTGGAACAATTACCTCATAGTCCATCCTGGCTGTAGTGGAGATAAGCCCAAAAGGTATTTAGTACTACTGAGGTGTGTCACATGGACTACTTTAGAAGAATTGAGCTATTGTTTAAAGCATTAAAACTGCGTTTTTCCCTTTGGGTACGTCTAGACTACAGGCTTTTTTTGACAGAGGCTTTGTCGACAGATACTGTCAACAAAGCCTCTGTCGAAAAAGAGCGTCTAGACTACAGCCAATTCTGTCGACAAAGCAAGCTGCTTTTTCGACAGAGAGTCTAGACACTCTCTTTTGAAAAAGCACAGTGTGCGTGCAATAGCGCCTTTTTTCGACATAACTGTGTCGAAAAAAGGCGTTATTCCTTGTAGAATGAGGTTTACCGCCGTCGACAAAACTGCTGCGTTCTGTTGACTTACTGTCAACAGAACTCGGTGGTAGTGTAGGCACAGGTATAGTTTTGTTGACAAGAGTCCACTTTTGTCAACAAAACCCTGTAGTCTAGACACACCGTTTGTTCTTGGTATTTCCTTAAAAAAATCAACTGGAAAAATAATTTAAAACATGGAATGACCCTTAATATACAAGTTCAGATACTCCAAAAGCTAGGGTTTCTACCAGACACTACGTCGCCCACATTGCACATATGTGGCAACTTCCCATCATCGATTCTTTGTTAAAACTGAATGCTGCTGTATTACTGTATTAAACCTATGGCATACCATAAAATATGCCCGATTTGCAATGAAGACAAGTTAAAATCGAGATAGAAGCCTTAATCTTTAGATTTTCTTGACTATGTATAGCTGTTTTAACATTCTATTAATGCCAGCCTACACATATACTAGGGATGTAAGTGACTAGTCGACTACCCGATAAGCATATACTTATCAGGTAGTCGAGTAGTGACTCAACTAGTTGTTCCTTCCCTCTCCCCTCCCCCCATTGCTGCCTCTATCAGACAGAGGCAGCAAGAGGCAGGAGCAGGAGCCAGTGCTGAGAGGAGCCAGCTTAAAAGCCGGATCCCCCCAGCACCATCTTCAGGGTTGGGCAAAAGAGGCAGAGGCCGCCCTCCCCTGCTGCACATCTGTTTTTTAAATGTATTAAGAGCCGCCTGGCCCATGGAGGCAGTGGGGAGCCCCAGGCAGGCTCCCCTGCTTGCCCAGCAGCCCTGCACGCCACTCAGAAACGCAGCTGTGGGGTGCTTTCTCTTTATGAGCCCAGGGCGGGGGAGGGGGGGGAATTCCGACACTGCTCTCACCCCCAGCACAATCCCATTTGGCCGGTTTCTGGCCAGAAACTGGCCAATGGGAGCTGTTTGTTTGAATAACAGGCAGCTACTAAGCACAGCCCTCCTCCCCTCCTGCTCAGTTACTCACTCAAGCACATGGCCAGGCAGGCAGAAACATTTTAAGCTCTGCAAGCCGTTAGCTCTACAGGAGGCAGGCAGGTTTGACTGCTAGCTGGTAAGTCTCCTGGCCAGAGCCTGCCTCGAGCATCCCAACCCCTCCCTTCCCCAACTCTCTGCCCCCCACTCCTGCCCCGCTACTCCACACATCCAAATCCTTTGCCCCCCTCTTGCACCCACATCCCCTCCCAGATCTGGCACTCCAATCTCCTGCCTGAGATCACAATCCCCTCCTACCCTAGGTCACATCCCAAACCCCTGCACCCCCAGTTCCCTGTCCTAGGTCACAACTGCCTCTTTCACCCAAACTCCCTCCCAGACCCCATTCTTCCTCCTGTACTCCAACCCCTTACTCCAAGCTCCCTTCTGCATCCAGCCCCTATCCCAGACCCTGCACCTCCTCCATTAATACCCTGGAAGAGTGCGGCCCTCGACCACTTTCCAAAATCTTGGGAGTGCCCCCCCCCCATCAGAAGTTATTGCCCACCCTGCCTTAATGATTGTGCACCGACATATTTAAACCAGACTGCTCCTATGTCAGACCCTTGGCTTCTTTAGAACCACAGACAGTCCTCAGAAAAACATTGTTCATATTTTCAGATATTTTTAGAAGGGACATATTTAGAAAAAGGGGCCTTTTCTACAAGGGGAAGGAACAGCATCTCCCCAGCATTCCTCTCAGTGGACCAAGGGGAATCCTCAGAAACACTTCCCTGTTATGCTGGGGGGGGGGGGTGGAGGGAGGGTTTCTGTCAGAGAATCAAAGTGCCCTATTCTCTCATTCTAATATTATGCTCTTCCAAAGATGTGAATGGAAGGTCTTCACATGTGCAAAGAGTATCAGAACTCCAATTCACTGGGTGGGGCTGAAAGGAGGAAAGAGCAAATAGGACAGAATTACTTTCTGGATTCAAAAACTATGCTTTCAGTGCTATGTTTAATAACCTTTCCAGATGTACACTACATATATTCAGATGGGAAGTGTTCCTTTAATGTATGATTCATGTAACAGGGAAAAATGTACTCTGATAAATTTGACTACTCAAAAACAAAGTTAAATTGGATTGTGGGAGGAGTGTGTGAAATTCACATGTCAGAAAATAGTTCCTTTGAGCTTTTCTGACCATTGTTTTAGAACGATCACTGGTCTTATTACTCGAGGGAATTTTCCTTTGAAATCAGTTATTCATTTCTGAGCTCTGACAACAGGGAAATAAGATAATCCCATCCCGATGTCATATTTCATTTGACAAAGAAAAAAAGGGGGTGCAAATGACACAGGATGTGGTGAAAGCAGTGTAAATGGAAATATATGCATGTATCCAAGTAGTGAGCATGAGTGTGTGCGCGCATATACGTCCAAACCTAAACACATCTGAACTTTATGGTGACATATATTTGAATAATCATTCCTGTTATGTTGTGTGAAATTAGAGCCCTATATTCTCGAATTTGCTTCTCATTTCTGACCTTATTCTGGACTGTAAGCATGCTTTGTTGTCTGCTGCTCTGTTTTGTAAAGGAGATACACACATACTGAACTTATTTATAAATCAGATGTGAATGTCTCCTTGAGACAGTTAAAACTGGCAGCGCTGCAAACAGAGATCCACTACTGAGCCACATGCCAAGGTTCAGATATATTCACAATGTGAACTTCCACTAAGTCCTGCCAATGATATTAAACTAGACCAGACCCGATTGCTATCTCGAAAGAGGGAGGAAAATGAATAGCTTCATATTTCCAACGTCTGTGCCATCAGAAATAGGTCCATTTAGAGTATATCATTTGTGCATAAATATTTGCTTCCCTCCCCACTCAGATAACAAACCATCACAGGACACACTATGTGTACACGTATATGGAAACGTTCCCTTTTTGTTGTGGAAATCCACAACTGGAAAAATATATTTTTATTACTTCTCAAAGGGACCATACCCTCCAAAAAATTATGTTCTCTGTCAAAATATTGTGCAATTTGAAATATTGCTATATTTCTTTAAGATGTTCTCATTTTTGTTTGTTCATTACTAACAGGCATGTATTCATTTCTATAACCTTAAGACACCACAAAATGTTTCTGGACAATATGTGAGATTGGAAAGACAATAAAGGAAAAAATATATTAACTTGAAAAATTGTGAAATTCCACTTTCATGAAAGACAAATTAACTGATTTAAGTGTACTTGCAGATGTTTTCCTCCAAGGATTGCTAATTATTACCATCCAATTGCTCAAAATTGCAGGAGAGGGAGAGACCGAATGATTACCATTTTAAAGGCATGGGACTCATTTCTATAGAACTATGCTCTATGTTCAAAGTTTTACTCATTTTTAACAAGAGAAACAGGTAACAATACCAACTTGTCTTTAAAAACCACCTTATAAATAACAAAACAAGATAAAGATGATTGATTTGCTCTTTGTGTAACAGAAAGCATAGGACACTTCACTTCAAACAAGCTGGTTGTATTGTAATAGCCAAGGCATCACTCACACACCTATGACTTACAGCAGGCAACAGAAATAGAATTAGAGCTGCTCCCCACCCCCAGCTCAGGTGACGTGTCACTGTAGATTTTTCATATTCTAACCGATATGAAGCACTGAGCATTCTAGCAGACAATCTTTCCCAACACAAACACAGGCACGGTTTCAATCTGTTCTGAAGTTCACAACTGCACTAGGCATTTTAGTCACTTTGATTAACAGTGCTTCATCACAGGAAGCTGAGAAAGATCTGCACTCTACTGCTGTTAAGTCTTAGAACACAGCTGCTCACAGATTCTGATGTGCTACCGGAGAGCCTGTTTGGGAGGACAGCAATTTAGAAAGTATTTAATGAGTCAAGGTGGCCAACCACTGACAGCAAAAGACTAAGGAGGGACTATGAACTCCACAATGGTCGTACAGTAAAACCTGCGCTATCCAGAACTTAAGCATCTGGAAAACTGTGGAAACTGGCAAATTTCTGCCACCGGGAAAAGCAAAAAAAAAAAAAAAAAAAAAAAGGAAACTGGCCCTTTAAGTGTCGGGCTGCTCCTCAGACAGGCATGCAGCACGTACCTGGGGGAGGGGCAAACGGCAACCAGAAGCAAGCAGCAAGCATCTTGGGTCCCCCTGCGGCTCCTGGCACCCCCAGCAGGCCAGCCCCCTGTGCCTCCGGGCCCCCCCCCCACGGCAAGCCACCCCCACCATCTCTGCCTCCCGCCCCCAGGCTTCCACCCCCCCCCCACCAGGCTGCATCCTGCCCCCTGCAGCTCGTGCCCCCCCCCCCCCAGCAGGCCACATCCTGGCTCCCATGCCTCCCCCCGCCATAACCAGAACTTTTAGGTTATCGGCATGCCCTAATCCCCGGGCGTGCTGGATAACACAGGTTTTATTGTATATGCATAGACATTAACACCAAGTGGTTCTTCATATGGTCACTAGCAGATAGAGCTGCTCTATTAATGACACTTCCCATTATCATCGTTTGGTGTCATATGAGCCAGAAACCCTTCAAGTGAAATCATACCAACTGCCTCTTAAATGTAAAGCTTGCTTGCAATGTTGTAGCTGTGATGGTCCCAAGATATTAGAAAGACAAGATGGCTGAAACACATTGGACCAACTTCTGTTGGTGAGAGAGACAAGCTTTCAAGCTTTTTTCAGGCCTGTGCAAGGTACTCAGAGTGACACAGCTAAATACAAGGTGGAACAGATTGTTTAACATAAGTAGTTAACACTTAAAGACATCTTAAACTTCCCCATACATTTCCACCACATCTTCAAAAACAACCACCCACACATTAAATTCTCTCAAACACCCCAACACCGGCATCAAGTTCTGAGACACCACTATTTGCTTAGTAATGGAACCCTACAGACAACTACACACAAGAAATCCATGAATCACCATATCTACCTGCACAGATTCAGTAACAACCCCAAATACACCAAGAAATCTGTACAGACAGGCATTCAGATATCCCAGAATATGCTCAGAGGAGAAAGGCCCGGGATATACACCTTAACACATTCAAAACAAGAACACTTCACCAGAAGTGCATCACATCATGGAATGGGCCTCCCAACCATTCTGAGAAAACCTGCTTCAAGACAGAAATAACCCCCCTCTGCCTGCACACCTCTAGTAGTCACCAACCATCCCACACTGAAACTCATCCGGGGTATCATCAAATAACTACCATCTATACTTGAGAGGGCTAGAAATACTCCTGAATCCCTCTCTTCAGATCATCAAACAATCCCCCAACCTCCTCATCCAGAAGCATGTCCCCATTGGACACCAGATCCTGCCAGAATAACAGATGCAAAATCCGCAGACATATCTACACTACTACAATGAACAACACTCCCACAATATGCCTCTCAAGATTTTTGGGACCTACACATGTCCATCACAACATGTGGTGTACCTTGTCCAGTGCACTAAATGCCTCCAACAACTATGTTGATGAAATCAATCACTTGAATGAACTCACAATCTGGAAGGAATTCTCATAGGAAAATGATAGGAGAAAAAAAATCATATAACCATCATTTTCATAAAGCAGCCACTCTATAGCTGACCTATCCTCAAAGGAAACCTTCATGACATTTTCAAAAGACTAGCCTGGGAGTTTAAATTCATAACTTTGCTAGACACTAAATATCGTGGACTGAACTGAGGCACTGGATTCGTGATTTTTTACAGCAATGTGTAATTCACTAGCCCTCTCCCTTTTTTCTTCTAAGACCATAGGGGTGATAACTGGGCACTTCACTTTGAATGGCCCCTTAGAATATGTGCTATTTATGCTAACCGGGTGGTTTTCAACCTCTGGTCTGCAGACCCCTGGGGGTTCACAGACCATGTCAAATGGCTATGCAGAAGGTTGTCATTACCATAGAACAGTGGGTTTTCAGCCTATGGTCCATAGAATCCTGGACCCCATGTCTAAGATTTTTCAGAGAGGTCCATGTCTCCATTTGAAATATTTAGGGGTCCACAAATTTTTTAAAAGGGTGAAAATTTGCTTTGTTAACCTATCTGTTCAATCCCATATTTATCTGTCACACACTTAATAGTTTGTCCAGAGCTGAAGATGGGTGTAGCTTGAAAACTTGGCTCTCTCACCAACAGATACCAGTCCAATAAAAGATAGTACCTCACCCACCTTGCCTCTCATATCCTGGGACATGCATGACTAAAACAATACTGCATACATATTGTGTAGAACCCTTCACTTGGAATGATCTTTTACAAGATGTGTTAACTACTTATACTAAACAACACGTTCTCTCTTGTATTTAGTTATGCCGCTCTGGATACGTCTACACCACAATTAAAAACCCACTGGGAGCCAGAATATCTACACCACAATTAAACAACCCTTTAATCTGAGCCGGAGT
Organism: Pelochelys cantorii; assembly: GCA_032595735.1. NCBI lineage: Eukaryota > Metazoa > Chordata > Testudines > Trionychidae > Pelochelys > Pelochelys cantorii. Next base: position 15,552,011 of record CM064339.1, read on the forward strand.
CAGATGATACAGAGTAATCCTGATTTTTTTTGTCGCCAACCTCCTAACAACGATGGCAACCTCAATCCCATGCCGTACTGTTCCTACTGCACAGGAGACAGCTCCTTGGAAATATCTGCTGCTACCACAGGTTACCAACAGACATTGTATCAGACTGGGGACCCTAATTCATCTCCTCATCCTGCAGACTAAACGGCAAACAGAGTCAATCAAATGTTAGACCAATCTCATCACTACTTTCTGAGTTACCATTAGGACTACTGTGCTATGCCAAATTTGCATATAACAATGCAACTCATGCCTTGACCCAACATAGCCCAGTCTTTGCAAACAATGGCATTCACCCCTGCTTCCACTCAGGCTTGCCAGCATGTTTTCCTCTACCAGTCACTGGGGAATTAGCCTCTCAATAACATCAGGAGCTCAAGGAACACTTGAAATCTGCTAAAGCAGCCCATAAACAACATATGGACCAAGATCATCCTGCTGCCTCACAATCCTGACATAGGAAGCAAGATGTGGCTCCCTGCCCAGAGCCGTAAACCAAGCTACAGTTCTACCAAACTAGACTACAATACTGGGGACCCTGCAAAATGACAGCATGAGTAAACCCAGTGGTCTTCAGGTTATAGCTATGCACTTTTAAATCCCTATAATGAGAAGCCACATCCAAACTGCTGGGGCCTGCCACCACCAAGCATAACTGTTCACAGACAAGAGGTGCAGTTGGTCCACTGAATCCCCAGCTGTCAATGAGTTATGGGAAGGCTCCAGTATCTGGTGGACGGGGAAGGCTATGGTCTAGATGAATGATCTTCGGAACTGGTAGAGAATATCCACGTCCTGGATCGACTGTGAGAATTCCCTGAGAAGTACCCTGAGAAGCCTGGCCCCGAGGTCCTTTCGGGCTAAGTAGCTAAGGAGTACTGTCAGGAATCAGGGCCTGAGTCTCTGGACAATTTACCAAGAACAGCTGGCCTCTAGTACGCAGTCTGACTGGCTTGAAGAATCAGCAGACCAGCTCTTAAATCCAGCAGCAGCAGTTTAGCAATTGCTCAAAGCCTTTGCCCATGGTTACTGTAGATCCTGCCCCGTTGTGGTCCCAGACTTGTGCCTGGCTTGCTTCACTTCAAGGTGACTCTGACCCTTAATTAAGTATCTGGCCTCTGACTTCAGCTCTGACCCTTGGCTCTGATTCCTGACTTTGGCTCTCACTCTGGGCTCTTAATCTTGACATTGGCTCCAACCACTAGACACAACTGTCCGCACCCTGAACTCTGACACCTCACTTCCTCCCACATCAGGCAATGCTCTTTCCAGTAGGGTTCAATGGGGAGAACTTCCTCCCATCCAGAGCGACAGAGACTGACAGTGCCACGGACCAATTGTGGCTCTCCTTTGTGGGCTGAAGCAACACTGGGACCTGCTCCAATCACATTTAGATAGGCTCCTATCCTCTGTGCTCAGGTGAGCTCTCCAGTACCTGTGGGAGCCTACCTAAATGGTTCCCCCAGCTCCATGCATCTCTCCCCTGCTCAGTCCTCCAGATCCTACTCCTCTCTTTCCTCCCCAGCCTGGCCCCCGAGTCCCCTTCTTGACTCCCCCAGTCCCTTGCTCTTGCTTTCTCAGTTCTGCCTTCTCCTGCAGCTCTAGCTGGCCTCTCTCTCTTGGCAGCCAAGGAGTGTGCTTCTGGGGAATAAAGGAGAGGGCAGTGATAGGTACTTTGGGATCAGGTTTTTTGTTTGTTTGTTTGAACTACCAACAACAAGACCTTTTTCTTGAACCAGGACAGTTAATTCAGACCCCATCATTTTGTATGTAGAGTTGGGATTATGTTCACCAATGTGGAGTGCAGGATCTGGTCCAGAAGGTAACTATTACAGGACTGCTTGGGAATAGTGACCATAATATAACAACAATTAACATTCCTGTGGTGGGAAGAACACCTCAGCAATCCAACACTGCTGGCATTTAATTTCAAAAAGGGGAATTATGAAAAAATGAGGAGGTTAGTTAAACAGAAATTAAAGGTACAGTGACTAGAGTAAAATCCCTGCAAGCTGCATGGAAACTTTTTAAAGACACCATAATAGAGGCCCAACTTAAATGTATACCCCAAATTAAAAAACATAGTAAGAGACCTAAAAAAGAGCCACCGTGGCTTAACAACCATGTAAAAGAAGCAGAGAGAGATAAAAAGGCATCTTTTAAAAAGTGGAAGTCCAATCCCAGTGAGGTAAATAGAAAATTTGGCAGTGTTTATGTTTCTAAGTGTAAAAATGTAATAAGAAAAGCCAAAAAAGATTTTGAGGAACAGCAGCCAAAAACTCCAAAAGTAATAGCAAAATGTTTTTTAAGTACATTAGAAGCAGGAAGCCTGCTAAAAAAACAGTGGGGCCCCTGGACCATCGAGGCACAAAGGGAGCAATCAAGGATGATCAAGCCATTGCCAAGAGACTAAATGATTTCTTTGCTTCAGTCTTCACAGCTGACAGTGTTAGGGAGATTTCCAAACCTGCACCATCCTTTGTGGGTGATGAATCTGAGGAACTGTCCCGGATTGAAGTGTCATTAGAAGAGGTTTTGGAACAAACAGAAAAACTTAACAGTAACAAATCACCGGGACCGGATGGCATTCACCCAAGGATTCTGAAAGGGTTTCAAATGCGAAATTGCGGAACTATTAACTGTGGTTTGTAACCTATCCTTTAAATCAGCTTCTGTACCCAAGGACTGGAAGACAGCTAATATAACGCCGATATTTAAAAAGGGCTCTAGAGGCGACCCTGGCAATTACAGGCTGGTAAGTCTAATGTCAGTACCAGGCAAATTAGTTGAAACAATAATAAAGAATAAAATTGTCAGACACGTAGAACAACATAATTTGTTGGGCAAAAATCAACATGGTTTCTGTAAAGGGAAATCATGTGTTACTGATCTATTAGGGTATGTCTACATTACCACCCTAGTTCTAACTAGGGTGGCTAATGTAGGCATTCGAAGTTGCAAATGAAGCCTGGGATTTAAATATCCCGGGCTTCATTTGCATCTTCCCGGGTGCCGCCATTTTTAAAAGTCCCCTAGTCCGAACTCCGTGCCCGTGGCTACACGCGGCACGGAGTAGGTAGTTCGAATTAGGTTCTCTAATTTGAACTACCGGTACACCTCGTTCCTACTCCGTGCCGCGTGTACTGCGGGCACGGAGTTCAGACTAGGGGACTTTTAAAAATGTCGGCGCCCGGGAAGATGCAAATGAAGCCTGGGATATTTAAATCCCAGGCTTCATTTGCAACTTCGAATGCCTACATTAGCCACCCTAGCTCGAACTAGGGTGGTAGTGTAGACATACCCTCAGAGTTCTTTGAGGGGGTTAACAAACATGTGGACAAGGGGGATCCAGTAGATATAGTGTACTTAGATTTTCAGAAAGCCTTTGACAAGGTCCCTCACCAAAGGCTCTTGTGTAAATTAGGTTGTCATGGGATAAGAGGAAAGGTCCTTTCATGGATTGAGAACTGGTTAAAAGACAGGAAACAAAGGGTAGGAATAAATGGTAAATTTTCAGAATGGAGAGGAGTAACTAGTGGTGTTCCCCAAGGGTCAGTCCTAGGACCAATTCTATTCAACTTATTCATAAGGATAACGAGTCTTGTGGATAAGGAAGAAACCGTGGATGTAGTATACCTACACTTTAGTAAGGCATTTGATACGGTCTCGCATGATATTCTTATCAATAAACTAGGCAAATACAACTTAGATGTGGCTACTATAAGGTGGGTGCATAACTGGTTGGATAACCATACTCAGAGAGTAGTTATTAATGGTTCACAATCCTGCTGGAAAGGTATAACAAGTGGGGTTCCACAGGGGTCTGTTTTGGGACCGGCTCTCTTCAATATCTTCATCAACGATTTAGATATTGGCATAGAAAGTAGGCTTATTAAGTTTGCAGACGATACCAAGCTGGGAGGGGTTGCGACTAATCTGGAGGATAGGGTCATAATTCAAAATGATCTGGACAAATTGGAGAAATGGTCTGAGGTAAACAGGATGAAGTTTAATAAAGACAAATGCAAAGTGCTCCACTTAGGTAGGAACAATCAGTTTCACACATACAGAATGGGAAGCGACTGTCTAGGAAGGAGTACGGCAGAAAGGGATCTAGGGGTTATAGTGGACCACAAGCTGAATATGAGTCAGCAGTGTGATGCTGTTGCAAAAAAAGCAAACATGATTCTGGGATGCATTAACAGGTGTGTTGTGAGCAAGACACGAGAAGTCATTCTTCCGCTCTACTCTGCGCTGGTTAGGCCTCAGTTGGAGTATTGTGTCCAGTTCTGGGCACCGCATTTCAAGAAGGATGTGGAGAAATTGGAGAGGGTCCAGAGAAGAGCAACAAGAATGATTCAAGGTCTAGAGAACATGACCTATGAAGGAAGGCTGAAAGAATTGGGTTTGTTTAGTTTAGAAAAGAGAAGATTGAGGGGGGACATGATAGCAGTTTTCAGGTACCTAAAAGAGTGTCATAAGGAGGAGGGAGAAAACTTGTTCATCTTGGCCTCTGAGGATAGAACAAGAAGCAATGGGCTTAAACTGCAACAAGGAAGGTTTAGGTTGGACATTAGGAAAAAGTTCCTAACTGTCAGGGTAGTCAAACACTGGAATAAATTGCCCAGGGAGGTTGTGGAATCTCCATCTCTGGAGATATTTAAGAGTAGGTTCGATAAATGTCTATCAGGGATGATCTAGACAGTATTTGGTCCTGCCATGAGGGCAGGGGACTGGACTCGATGACCTCTCGAGGTCCCTTCCTGTCCTAGTATTCTATGATTCTATGATAAACAATCTAGAGAAAGGGGTGAGCAGTAAGGTGGCCAAGTTTGCGGACAATACTAAACTGTTCAAGATAGTCAAGACCAAAGCAGACTGTGAAGAATTTCAAAAAGATCTCACCAGACTAAGTGATTGGGCAACCAAATGGCAAATGAAATTTAATGTGAATAAGTGTAAAGTAATGCACATTGGAAAAAATAACCCCAACTATACATATAGTATGATGGGGGCTATTTTGGCTACAACTGATCAGGAAAGAGATCTTGGTGTTATTGTGGATAGCTCTCTGAAAACGTCCATGCAGTGTGCAGCAGCAGTCAAAAAAGCAAATAGGATGCTAGGAATGATTAAAAAAGGGATAGAAAATAAGACAAAGAATATCTTACTGCCCCTATATAAAACTATAATACACCCACATCTTCAATACTGTGTACAGATGTGGGCTCCTCACCTCAAAAAAGATATTTTGGCATTAGAAAAGGTTCAGAAAAGAGCAACTAAAATGATTAGGGGTTTGGAATGGGTCCCCTATGAGAAGAGGCTAAAGAGACTGGGACTTTTCAGTTTGGAAAAGAGGAGACTGAGGGGGGATATGATAGAGGTATATAAAATCATGAGTGGTGTGGAGAGGCTGAATAAAGAAAAGTTATTTACTTGTTCCCATAATATAAGAAATAGAGGACACCAAACGAAATTGATGGGTAGCAGGTTTAAAACTAATAAAAAAAAGTTCTTCTTCACACAGTGCACAGTCAACCTGTGGAACTCCTTGCCAGAGGAGGCTGTGAAGGCTAGGACTATAACAGCACTCATGATGACTAGAGCGCTGTCATGGAAGGGTATAGACTGTTCAGGAAGAACAGGCAGGGGAGAAAAGGAGGAGGAGTTGCACTGTACCTAAGAGAGCACTACGATTGCTCTGAACTCCAGTATATAGAGGGAGAAAAACCTGTTGAGAATCTATGGGTTAAGTTTGGAGGTGCAAACAACAGCAGTGATGTTGTGGTTGGTGTCTACTACAGGCCACCGAATCAGGTGGATGAGGTAGATAAGGCTTTCTTCAGACAACTGAGAGAAGCTTCCAGATTGCAGGCCCTGGTTCTCGTGGGGGACTTTAATCACCCTGACAGCTGTTGGGAGACCAATACGGCAATACACAGGCAATCCAGGAAGTTTTTGAAGACTGTTGGGGATAACTTCTTGGTACAAGTGCTGAAGGATCCGACCAGGGGCCGTGCGCAGCTTGACCTTCTGCTCACAAACAGGGAGGAACTAACAGGAGAAGTAGAGGTGGGTGACAACCTGGGAAGCAGTGATCATGTGATGGTAGATTTCAGGATCCCGACCAAAGGAAGAAGAGAGAGTAGTAAAATACAAACCTTGGACTTCAGAAAAGCAGATTTTGACTCCCTCAGAGACCTGATGGGCAGAATCCCCTAGGATACTAAAATGAAGGGGAAAGGAGTCCAGGACAGCTGGCAGTATTTTAAGGAAGCCTTACTGAAGGCACAGAAAGAAACCATCCCGATGCGTAGCAAGAGAGGCAAACATGGTAGGAGACCGGATTGGCTTACAGGGGAAATCCTTGGTAAACTTAAGCACAAAAAGGAAGCATACAAAAAGTGGAAACTTGGACAAATGACCAGGGAGGGGTTTAAATGTACAGCTTGAGAATGCCGGGGGGTTATCAGGAAGGCGAAAGTGCGATTGGAATTGCGACTGGCAAAGGATGCGAAGGATAACAAGAAAGGTTTCTACAGGCATGTTAACGAAGAAGGTGATCAGAGAGGGTGTGAGGCCCCTACTGGATGAAGGAGGTAACCTAGTGACAGATGATGTAGGGAAAGCTGAAGTATTCAATGCTATCTTTGCCTCTATATTCACAGACAAGGTCGGCTCCCAGACAAATGCACTAGGCAACGCAGTATGGGAAAAAGGTGGACAGCACTTGGTGGGTAAAGAACAGGTTAGGAACTATTAAGAAAAGCTAAACGTACACAAATCCATGGGTCCAGACTTAATGCATCCGAGGGTACTGAGGGAGTTGGCAAATGTCATTGAGGAGCCTTTGGCCATTATCTTTGAAAAGTCGTGGAGATCGAGAGAGAGCCCGGATGATTGGAAAAAGGCAAATGTAGTCAGCATGGATTCACAAAGGGCAAGTCGTGCCTGACCAATCTGATTAGCTTCTTTGATGAGGTAACTAGCTCTGTGGACATGGGAAAGTCAGTGGATGTGATATACCTTGACTTTAGCAAGGCTTTTGATAACGGTCTCCCACAATATTCTTGCCAGCAAGTTAAGGGAATGTGGACTGGATAAACTGACGGTAAGATGGATAGAAAGATGGCTAGAAGGCCAGGCCCAGCGGGTAGTGATCAACGGCTCGATGTCAGGATGGCGGTCGGTTTCTAGCAGAGTACCCCAAGGTTCGGTTCTAGGACCGGTTTTGTTCAATATCTTTATAAATGACCTGGATGAGGGGATGGATTGCACCCTCAGCAAATTTGCAGATGACACTAAGCTAGGAGGAGAGGTAGATACACTTGAGGGCAGAGATAGGGTCTAGAGTGACTTAGGCAAATTGGAGGATTGGGCCACAAGAAATCTGACGAGGTTCAACAAGGACAAGTGCAGAGTCCTGCACTTGGGACGGAAGAATCCCAAGCATTGTTACAGGCTGGGGACCAACCAGCTAAGTAGTAGTTCTGCAGAAAAGGACCTGGGGGTTACAGTGGATAAGAAGCTGGATATGAGTCAACAGTGTGCCCTTGTAGCCAAGAAGGCTAATGGCATATTAGGGTGCATTAGGAGGAGCATTGCCAGCAGATCTAGAGAAGTGATGATTCCTCTTTATTCGGCACTGGTGAGGCCACATCTGGAGTATTGTGTCCAGTTCTGGGCCCCCCACTACAAAAAGGATGTGGACGCATTGGAGAGGGTCCAGCAGAGGGCAACCAAAATGATTACGGGGCTGGAGCATATGACCTATGAGGAGAGGCTGAGGGAGTTGGGTCTGTTTAGTCTGCAGAAACGAAGAGTGAGGGGGGGATTTGATAGCAACCTTCAACTTCCTGAAGGGAAGTTCCAAAGAGGATGGAGAAAGGCTGTTCTCAGTAGTGACAGATGGCAGAACAAGAGGCAATGGTCTCAAGTTGTGGTGGGAGAGGTCCAGGTTGGATATTAGGAAAAACTATTTCACTAGGAGAGTGGTGAAGCACTGGAATGGGTTACCTAGGGAAGTAGTGGAGTCTCCATCCCTAGAGGTGTTTAAGTCTCGGCTTGACAAAGCCCTGGCTGGGTTGATTTAGTTGGGATTGGTCCTGCCTAGAGCAGGGGGCTGGACTTGATGACCTTCTGAGGCCTCTTCCAGCTCTATGATACTATGAACAGAGTTTAAAAAAGAGCTAGATAAATACATGGACTTTAGGTCCATAAAGGGCTATTAGCCAGGGGGTAAGGAATGGTGCCCCTGGCCTCTGTTTGTCAAAGGCTGGAGAAGGATGGCAGGAGATAAATTGCTTGATCATTGTCTTTGGTCCACCCCCTCTGGGGCACCTGGTTACTGGCCACTGTCGGCAGACAGGATACTGGGCTAGATGGACCTGTGGTCTGACCCAGTATGGCCGTTCTTATGTTCTATGTTCTTATGGTGAATGACCCAGTGAAAGGATTTCTGACAGTCTAAACACACTATCTTCACTGGATCACCCTTGACCATGTGTTGACCAGCTAAAATCAGTAACAAAATTCCAATTTTTCCAGATACAGGAGACATGGGAAAAGAACTAGTCACAGAGTCAGAGTTTACTACAGAAGGGGCCAACAAATCACCTAGTCTGAAGTCCTGGTTATCACAGGCTACCAACCAGTGCTTTTTTTTTTTTTTAAACCAAAGAAAAGTGCCAGTACTCCAGGGGAAAAGTTGTTGAGCTCTGAATAGAGATGCTGGTACTGCGTACCGGGCAGTCCCATCACAAAAAAAGCACTGCTACTAACACCACTCAGCACCTGCATGCTAAACTCCTCAACCCAACAGTCCTCAAAAGCCAAGGACTGTCAGACCAAAGGGATAGACAAGAGAACCTTATATGCATTTTCAAGCCTCTAATTCCTAAAGGTTCTCTGAAATAGTCTGCAATCTTTAGCATTTCATAGCAAGTTTGACACATACAACTGACAATCCTATATCGCTGCATGTCAATCAAAATAGCAGTCTAGTTTAAAAATTAGATTAAGAACTCTTTTTATCAGGCAATTACCTTCAAATTCAAATTTCACTTTTAAGTTCTTCTTGAATATATAAATGAAGAAACATCATCTCCCCCACTAAGCACAGAATTATTTTTATACCACTGCACTGATTGAAATACATTTCTGAGATGCTTAAACTTACTTCCCTGAAGTTCTCCCATACTTTTGGGTAAACATCCACAGAACATCCAAGCAACACTTCTGTTCCCCAGTCACAAGAGAAAGCACATGGGAAAACATGCTTGTACTGGGCTGATGCCAGACGTGTGTTTTCAGCTCTCTTGGGTTGAAAGCTGAAGCTGATGAATTAGACACACCCTTCAAAACAACAAAGACTGAGCTGCCACCTCTCCTGCTTACTTTGGGGAAATTAATTGTCTCTCTCAAGTCTGGTAGGAAAAAGGCAGAAAAGCAATTTAGCAAGAGTTACAACAGTGGCACTTCCCATTGGAGTGGGCTGAACAGTTCAGAAATTCATGTTGTGAATATAGTAAGAAGCAATTTCATGCTATTTCATTGTCTCATGGCTCTTGGACAAACATCAGTGACAACGCTCAATTATACACCGGCAGGTTTTTAAAAGCCACATGATATTGTGAGACTAAGAGTCCATTTCCTATTCAGAGGTGCTCATTAAGCATGAAACATCTGGAAATGACCAAAATAGGGTAGTGGCTGGCGATGATGTAGTTGTGATAGTTGGAAAAAAAAAAAAAAAAGCCAACAATCCAAATTCCTTATAATCCTTCAGCCATTCGATACCTATTTCCACTAACACGTCATCAGTAGGCATTTCTGAATTGGAGTTTCCTTGAATGTCATCAGGGATCAAAGTATTTCCATGGATAAATAATATCCACATGTACAAATGTGTGTGAAAATTAACTGACAGTTTCCAGCCTATTTTCATACCCCAAATGTTTGATATATCTGCATGGGATCTGAGAATTTTACAGGTTTTTTATTTTAAATGCAGAAAATTTTCCAGTGCCTCTATTTAATTAAAAATCATTTGCACAAAATGTGTCTAATCATGCAGCAATCCATTTGCTCTCTACTGGTTGTTTCTCTGCTCAAACACACTTGAATTCCTCACACTCTTGCCACTAAACAGTTTGCAGCATTTTACCTGGTTATGGTTTCTATTCCAGTAAGTTCCCCAACTCCCTACATTTCATCAACAGCAACTGCCAGATTAACTGCTTTATTTGACCATCTTCACCCAGCCTACTTTGATGTTTAGTTCTCAAGCTTCAGAACACCTTTTGGATAAAGATCAGACAGCATTAAACAGAATTACTAATTAATTAAGCAAAGTTAAATTTTAAAACACTGTTTGTTGTTTTAGCCAAAAGGCGGAACAGAACAGCGTTTTTTTCCCATTGGAGATCAAAAAGATAATTTTTCCCTACTCCCCATCTTAAAAAAAAAAAAGTCTTCACAAGCTTTGTCTCACATGAATCAGGATACCTGTAGTAGCAAGATATGTGTTTGATCAGGGAGCATATCAAAAGTCACATTAGTAGGATGCAATCTACTATCACAAACGATATAATTCAATCTTGTAAAGCATCGGTTAAGTAAAAACTGATGCTTTCATAGGGACCACTTACCAGTAGCATTATCAGCAAAGTGCTGAATTCTAGCACTGGGAACTGACAGATGGGGACATGAAGTAATAATTTGAAACTATAAAAAAAACAACCACCCTGGATTTTCTCTCCCCTTCAAAGGCTGCTATATATTCATTTTGGCTGGTGATGCAGATACTGGGGAAGGGGGAGGACGCCTTACCACCTCACAATAAGTTGTACAGGTTGAACCTCTCTGGTCTCAGAGGGGTAGCCGTGTTAGTCTGGATCTGCAAAAGTGACATCTGTTAGTTTATAAGGTACCACAGGACTCCCTGTTGCTCTCTAGTCTGGCACTCTTGGGACCTGACTAGTGCTGACCCAGAGAATTTGCCAGACCACAGGACGTCAATATTGTCTAGCACAGGGGTGGGCAACAAAGCGGTGGTGATTCACCAGGGTTAGCACCTGGTGGGCCGCTACCACTATATTTACAAGCTCAGCCATAGGTACCAGTGATTGCAGCTCCCATTGGCCACAGATCCCCAATCCTGGCCAATGGGAGCGGCAGGAAAAGGCACAAATCAGGACATTGTTTTCCGTAGCTCCCATTGGCCAGGAATGGCGATCCACAGCCAACAGGAGCTGCAATCACTAGTACCTGCAGTCATGCAGGTAAATATAAGTGGGGGGGAGGGCCACCAGGAGCTAACCCTGGCAAACCGATCTGGCACATGGGCTGATATTTGCCCAATCCTGGTCTAGCAGCATTACCAACACTTCCACTGCTTACTGGGTTCTTAGAAGACAGTTAGGGGTAAAGTAGAGCTAAATAACAGCACGAAACATTGAGCTCCAGGACTGGTGGCTGTAAACAAACTTTATAGGACCCCAGGAAACTTGGCCATGTTCATGACAAGTGGACATTTGGCTAATTAAATCATGACTGACCATGGATGTAACTGGACCAGAGAGTGCCAGACTAGTAAGGTTTAGCCTGTAGGTATGTATGCGCCATGTTTAAATTTCTTTATCCCTTTAGATATTTTTATCCGTGTCACAAAGAGAAACATTTAAAGCCCAAAAATCCTTAATTTAAATGAAGACTAAATAGGAGGAATGTTACCAATAATGCAGTCTTTAATATCATCCCACTCCCCTCTAATTTAGATGTTCAAGGAAAAAACTGTTTCTGCTACTTTTGCTATTATAACAGGGGCACTGAAGAGATCTGAAATGTGGAATATTATCAACTGATTCACCAAAGTACTTCCCCTGAGGAAACCATCTTAGCCCTCCCCTCTTTATTCTTTCAAAGTAAGCAAGGATATAGTTATTTTGATTGCTATGAATGAAGTGATGTTTGACAACCTTACCTTAGTTAATAATCTCTAGCTGATTTAGAATGCTACCTGCATTTAACATCAGACAACACTGAGTAAACAAAGCAGACAACTGAGTCTACTGTTCTACAGTTCACACACACAAAAAAAAAAAAATATCAGTCTGATCATTTTATTATAGTGGTGTTTCAGATACCAAATTCTCAAGCTTTGAGTATCTGTTCCTACCTTTTGTATATTTTATCATGCAGTAACGGAAAAGTAAAACAGAAAGAAAGGGTGACCTCATTGTTGAGTAGTTGGGACTGGAGTCAATTACATGCTCTGCTACAGCTTGCCTATATAACCTTGGGCAAGTTCCCTGACAACTTTGTGTCTAAATTCCTCATTTGTAAAATAGAGATAAAGGTATTTCCTTCTTCCGTCTTGTCTGCTTAGTACATAAGCTCTTCTGGGCTATGTTTGTACAGGGACTACCACAATGAGATCCTTATTTCTCTGTGACCTCTATTGGGCTACTATATAATGTGTAAATTTATAATAATAGACTCGGGCTAAATTTCACTCTCTAAATAATAAAATATCTCAATACTTCAGGAACATCCATCTCCAGTGCTATAGCATGTTGGTGGGAATTTTTCATTTCTAAGACTTTCAAATACCAGCACATGCAGTGCAGAGTTCCATAAACTTTAACTTACTATGCTCACTGTATTTTGGGTCAAAATAACAATTTCCAATTATTCACTGAAGTACAGTGGCTATCTGAACAGAAATTTAGATTCTGAGCCTGAAAACATTTATACACAGGCTCAGTTTTATGCACGTGAATTCCCATTGAATTCAAGGTGAATACTCAAGTATAGAAAATTAAGCACACACGTGACTGTCTGCACAAATGGGGCTTTAAATTTCAAGTCAGCTGCTTGAATATATTAATTAATATTTATATTAATAATAAATTTTGCAAAACAGCACTGAGTTTAAACTGTTTCATTTGTTTCCAAGCAAAATTAAAATACGTACTTGATAATAAAATCAAAGGTACACTTAAGATATGTATGAAACGGAATCATCCTAGAAGCATCGCTTGTGAGCAATCCCATCAGACATGAGCAATCTCACTGAAGTCATGAGTAATCACTGAAGGAGCAGACCTTACATCCTGGCATATGTGAAATATTAAATTACCAGATTCCAAAGAATGTAATCCACAAAGAGGGAAAATGTTTTGCTCTAGAGATTTTTTTCATCTCACATAACTGATTATGTACATGACACTGCCATTGATCTAGTGTAACACAGGATCAGTTCTCTTCCTGTACTGAAAGGAACACATTTGGAATCCATATGTAAGCAAGAAAGCTAAAGCGAAATTTGCTTCAGTATCTGCTAAGTGAACGGAGGTAAAGAGAGTTGATAAATGCAATGCAAAGACCACATTCTTCTCTAAGATGTGTGCACTGAGCATGCCTTGTCCTCAGTAGGCACCTTGTGAGCACAGCAAAAGCAGAATTTAGCCTTAAGTATTTTATTAATTTCAGAGGATGGCTCTGAAGTCAGTTCACCAAAAACAAATCAAAACAAAACAACCACAGAACTATTGGGAATTAAGCAAAGGCAGTAGAAGTGGTTTTTATTTTATTTTAGTAACTCTGTACACTTAACTCCATACTTACTAAATATCTGAAATACAGTTAAAGGAGGATACTGTGAGAAAACAATGAGATGGGTACAGAGGCAGCAGCGCAAGGGGGCAGGCGGCTGCCCTAGCGTGCTGGGAGCCTGAGTGTAACTGGGAAGGTTAACCGATGAGCTCAGGCTCATCCGTTAACCCGTGTACATCAGGGCTACTCAACTTTGGAAGCCCCAGGGGCCACAATGATACTCACAACACATGCCGAGGGCCGCAACTTAAGTGTGGTTGCATATATATGCAAATATTTATTCAAATATATGCAAATAGTTTCTTTTATGAATACAAAGATTAAGGAAAGACTACAGAAGCCCCATTTAAGGCCCCATTTAAGTCAGTTCTGCTGATATTAATAAAATGCAATATTTACCCGATTTCCACCCATATGACAGCACTTTTAATGATCAATGACAGTCCAGGAATTTAACTACTAAAAAGCATATCAACAGAAGACCATTATATTGACAAACTTTTTTTTTTTACTCCCACCCGCGGGGCCGTGTGTTGAGCACTGTTTAAACTCAAACCGCATCGTGGGCTGCAAACAAACAGGCCACGGACCACATGCAGCCTACGGGCCGCGTGTTGAGTAGCCCTGGTATACATGGTCACACTTTCACATCCCTAGTTCATACCATCCTCTGTCCTCGGTTTTCTGGCTGTAGACAAAAGCCTAGTGGCAGGCCTGCCAATGGAAGGGGGAGAGGAGGGTGCAACTGCCCCAGGGGCCCGGTGATTCAATGGCGCCTGGGGCTCCTGGTTGCTCCCACAGCTACTACAGCTGGTGGCAACACCTGGAGCCCCATACCCTTTAAATCACTCCAGAGCCCCAGGCAGCGTGCTTCAGACAGTGCTAAGGGCTCGAGGGGTGCAATCCTGCATCCCTGAGGGCTAGCTGCTTCGGCCCCGCCCCTTCCAGGAGCCCAGCGAACTGCCCCCCCCCACCTTTACCAGGGACCTGACGAAGCTGTCATGAGGGTGTGGCAAAGCTATCTATCATGGGTCAGCTGGCCCTATGAGACAATTTTCCATTCCTCAACCACACTAATGAGGAATGTCTTGGATTTAGAGTGACTGACCCCAGTTGTGGAGGATGCCTTAAACAGTTGGGGAAGACAATACAGAGAAGGGTTAGGGTTAGCCCTGAGATAGGGCTTGTGCATATTGGAAGACAGGTAGGAGATGTGAGGGGGGGATACAATTTTACTTTGCAGAAGCTGTACTTTCCTCTACTCCCCACTTCTTTGCCTCCCTCCCCAACTAGCTATTTGGCTGCATTCTCACCCAACCCCAAACACCTGCCCCCAAACTCCCTCTTGTATCCCCAGCCCACACCCTCTCCTGCTGCCAAAATTCCTTCCAGACCCTGCCCTCCTCACCCCATCCTGCACCCCACCTCCCACCCAGATCCTGCATCCCTATACCACTCACTTTCAGCTCTGTCCTGCATACTGAACCCCTCCTTTTTGTTCCTACTCCAGAGCCTAAGGGGGTCCACCAAATCCACTAACTCTGCAACTCCAGAAAAGTAAATCTGGCCTATGGGAAGCCCTGAACCTTAGTCCTTTCTGTCCCTTCCCTTCACCCCGTGGTGGCTGGAGTGCCTGAAGAGTGATGTGTCTCAGTTGGGGGCTAAATCAGTGAGGGTTAGGTGTTTGGGGAGGAGTTTTTTTTTATTCTCACTTGTGTGGTCCCCAGCTGATTTTTCTGTGGGTCAGTGGCCTCTGACCCAAAAAAAGTTCCCCACCCCTGCCATAAATAAAGAAAACATTGAAACCTTTTGTGTTGGACATAATATTTTACTTTATTTAAAATGAAGTTTGATAAACTAACATGAGAAAGTTAAAACACTTAATCTGTTTAATCATTTAAATTAAACTGTTCTCCCTAGCTGCAGCACGATGCAAAATGGCTTGGGCGTAATTATGTAATTAGTGGTGAGTTTCCATTAGCAACTGGTAGTCTGCGGAAAGGTTTGCATTGACCCAGGTGATTCACAGGGCACGCGGTGGAGAGAGCGCCCCCCTCTGCCTTGTGAGAGCAGCACAGCCCAGGGCAGGAGGGTTAAATCTTGGCACACCACTTCAGAAAAGTTGTTGACCCTTGATATAGACTGTAAAACTGCGCAAATATCCAGATGACCTGATATACCCCTGTAAGATCATGCTGTACTTCCAGGGGTACATGTCTCCCTCCACCTCCACCCCCATGCCAACCCAGATTCAGAACCACTGATTTAGAAGAGAGGAAATCTTAGACAAATACACTGTGGAAATAAGCTGTTCTTATAGATCATGGTATGGGATCTTTAAAGTCTATATAGAGCATACAAGATTTCATTTGTAATGTCACAATCTAAGGACTCCCACACAAACTGCATGGCTCTCAATCTTGGAAATAATATAAATGTATTATTAATTATAGTAGCACCTACAGATCCCATTGTGCTGTGCAAACACAGATAAAGGTAGTCCCTAACCTGAAGAGCTCTGAAGGACAAGTCAAATCCTTCTCTCATCCCAGGTAGTCAAGGTGTTTCAAAACTGAGAGTCAGCCATTAAGCTACTCCATTTGTGTGAAATACTGACTTATTTCTTAAGTTATTCAAGTGTAGATTTTTTTTAAGTGTTTCTTGTAACCAAAGTGGAACTTTGAGCAGCAAACTCCCATGTGCGGGGACAGCTATGATGCGGAAGATGATGGTCTAGACTAGACTCTAGAGCTGTGGTGTCCAGCCAGTTCTGAAGCAGTAGCCACTATAATGGCTACTGCTATAGCCAACCACCCACACTCAACCGGCCAAATAGACATATGTGGCTAGCATGTTGGACCCCAGGGTATCAGGAGATGTACTAAGGCAGGGGTCTCAAACTCAATTAACCTTACGGCCAGTGCCAGTCCTCAAATACTCTTAGGAGTAGGGTTTCCAGATAGTTTCACAAAAAATACCGACACAGAGGAAAAAAAATTGGTTGAGCAAAACCCCCCTCCCCCCCAAAAGTTGTTGAGAAAATCCCCATACACTCCCACACTCTCCCTACCCCTGCCAGATGCAGCACAGGAAGCATGTCCCAAGCGGCCTTCCGTCCAAGAAAATACCAGACATTTTACATGTCCAGTATTTTCTGGGGTTTTTTTTTTTTTGTACCAGACACATGCCACAAATACTGGGCTGTCCGGTCCAATACCGGACACCCGGCAACCCTACTTTTAGGAGGTCAGTGGGCACCCCTCTCTGGCAGGGCTCCGAGGCAAGGGTCTCCCCACCCGTCTATGCATCTTCCGGCTGCCTGCCACCCTTGAGCAATTTACCTCCCTTTGGTGCTACCATGAGGGTGGCAGGCAGCCGGGAGATGCTCTGCGTCATTGCTGGAACGTATCTGGGGAGGTGTGTCCAGAGCCATCTGTGCATAGGAAGGTTTGGGGCAGCTGCTGCAGGGCCCGGAGCGGCTGCGCCAATCATCCTATGGATGGAATGGTCCCCTATACTCAGGGCAGGCTGAAGCCAGCAGCAGGCTCACCCCCCTGCCCACACACAAACACCCCAACTACAGCAGCAGGAGCTGCACGGAAGCAGAGCTGCACAGCAGCCTGCTCTACTCCACCGCCATCTCACAAGCCAGCCCATGCTGGGGCTGGGGCACTTTGCTTCCTGCTGCCGCAGGAAACTGGAGCGACCTACTGGCCTTGGAAATGGCGCACAGGCTGCTACGTTGCCTGTTCCCCCACAGCTCCCACCGTCAGAGTGAGTGGCGGGGCGGCCTGACCGCTGCTGCCGCCTTGCACTAGGCCCCCCACTAATCCCAAGGTCGTGTCCTTCTGGGGAGCGGGCTTGAGGGAAGAGATACAATGGGAGGGAGAGGGCGGGGGCTGGGATGGGAAGAGGTGGGGCAGGGGCAGAGCAGAGGCTGGACTTGGGGGAAGGGTATGAACACTTCCCCAGAGCTGCAGGGACTCATGTGCCAGGAGCTATGTGCAGGCTAGATTGTGAAACTGCTTGGGCTGCACATGGTCCCCAGGGAGGGTTGCCAGGTGTCCGGTTTTTGAACCAGACAGTCCACTATTTGAGCTTTCTGTTCAGGAAACAAATTGAGAAAATATAAATGTCCGCTATTTTCTAAGAAAGACATAATGTAGACTGTGATGTAATGTCAAGTGTGTCTGGTATTTTTGTTGAAACCATATGGCAACCCTATGCCCCAGGCTGCGAGTTTGAGACCGCTGTGCTAAGGGTAACCTGTCAGTGGGGCTCTTACAAAGCCCTAGCTAGAACTTAAAGCAGCCTTCCCCTGGCATAACTCCCTTTCCTTCTCCAAGAATATCCTTTTTTCTCCTCTGCACTCTCTAGAAAGACTCCTTTAAGAGTGAGAGGGGAAGAGGACCTCCAAACAACCAGATTTTAGCTTCAGGCATACAAATCCTTAAAGAGTGAATATGACTTTTCCCCCTATAAATCTTTTATACAAGTAGTTCATGGCTGCACTGAATCACTCAGCCATTCCCAAAGCAGGCTGTAGCCCTGATCTCAGCACCGAAAGCAGTGCACAGCAAACTGAGGTTTCTCCACAGAGGCCTGTGAAAATTCCTTCTGAATATTTTGCTTTATAAGTGCTGACCTCCCCCCACAAAAAAAGAAGCTTTAAATCCTTTACAATACAATTTTGGGCACGTTGTATTACATCCTTGATTGGTTAGAGGGCTTGAATTGCTGGTTTCTGATTTACAGAGCAAGAAAAATCAGATTACTGGAAGTTTTTCTTTTCCTCTCCCCTCCCTTTCCCCCCCCCCATGTTGGGAATTTCCATCTAACCAGAGCAGCTGGACTCCAGGCTTTTTTGAGGGCAGAAATATTGCTTCAGGTTCATTTCCACAACCCCATCGTGCTGCATTTATTATTTGCTTTTACTCATAGACTAGTTGTGGTTACACACACGCGCGCGGGCGCGTACACCCTCCTCCAAACAAATGACATTTTATCTTTTACTCCACAGGAGACTAAGGTTGACTGCTACTTGTGCTTTGAGGTTTGGATATGATTGAAATGAAACATCTGTTAAGAAAAAAGGTGGAGAGAGAGAAAAAACTTTTTTCCTCTAAAAATATCATGTACCCCCACCCACAAAACTTAAAGCATGTGATGAAATTCAGCTTTTAAAATATAACCCTGGAGCTACTTGAGACTACAAAAGTCTCCTTAGTATCTGAGGCAAGTCAGAATTTCCACTGTTCAAGCTGGGCTTTTATGAAGAGCAGACTTTAGAAACACTGTAATCTGTCTAGGTAACAAAGGGCACTTGTTCTGCCTGTTAAGGTAAAATGTTGTGTTTCTGTAGCTACTGCAGCAGAAGTGAAGTTGAGGCATACAAATATACACTTTGACTAATATACACTTTGAATTTGGGGCAATATGCTTTTTTATTGCCATTGCCTCTGTGTGTCTGCATGTACATGCCGAGTATATTTGTTAGGTTCAGCAAGATGATGTGGTTGTACCTAAAATATCCAGCCCAAGGTCTCCTGCAATGTGACTCCCTTTACAAACTAAGAGGTTTCGAAATTTGATACCAACTAAATGAGTTTCTACTTCTGAATCCCTAACAGAAAAGAAACAACTGTTTATTCTTGCTATAAACCACATCCTTGAATGCCATACTGTCACGCATGAGGGGTGTGATCAAGTGAAACCCCTTGAAGTGATGGGAGGGGCTTCCAGCAGCATGCATGGGGGAGTGCCAGGGGGCCGACAGACTTGCAAAGCCCCAAGGCAAGGTGTGGAATATTCCACACTCCAGAAAGGAGTGGGGCCTCAGGTGGAAGGGACGGGGCTGGGGGCAAACAGCCTCCTCCCTTCTCGACTCAGGCAGCCCTCAGAGCCACCCAGAGCGCCGTGCAGTGTTCCAGCAGCAATTTAAAGGGCCCGGGGCTCTAAGGCTGTCTCTACCACTGCTCCTGCAGTAGGGCTGGTGGCAACTGGAAGCACTGGGCCCTTTTACATTGTGAGGCCCTAGGGCAATTGCCCCCTCTGCCCCTCCTGTTGATGGGCCTCGGGGACACTAAACAAAAGCCCAGTGGGGAAGCACTCAGCACTCTAAAACCTGACTGAAATGACCATGTCCAAAAGGGCCAGCAAATATATGATGCCAGGACAAGTCAGATACTTGTGTGACAGTGAAACACAACTGGACTGATTTTGATATAATTGCTAGAAACAGGGTGTGAGGCCAACTGGAGGTGATCCAACTGAAGGTTTAAATAAAACCTGATAACCATTATGAAGATGGAAACTTTGGAACTTTTTTGTCTAAGAAATCATGGGCCAAAACATCTTTGCAATTACAGTGGCATAAATCTGGAGCAACTCTGTGAACACCAATGTGAGGGCACAACCTGGTCCCAGATCTTCTGCTGGGAATGGGCTGGACAAGGATAAAACTGAGTGTCATTTGAGAGGCTGAGGAGAGTGTCATGTTGCCTCACTTTTCTGAAATATATTTAATAAAAATCTCTAGAAACCATGGTCAAGATGACAAAAAAAACTGGCAATAATTGTTGCTGGGAAATTAAAAATAGAAAAGGGTCTTTTCCCTTCAAGCAGACAAAGTGAAGCCACTGATATTCATCATGTTTCCAAAAAGAATGTTCCCTTAATTTTATTCTTTGGTCATAGTGGCAGCAGGTCTGGGGCAAAGTTCAACAGAATTTTTATCCTGCTGCACACATGCAGTAATATATATTTTGGAACTGTACACACTTGATCAACTACTTCTCTTAGCTACATTTGTCCAACCTCACTGACTCCATGAAAAAGACATCAGAATCTGCCGCAGTCTACTAATGCGCTGAACTGTTTTTGTGACTGTCACAGGTTGGGTCACAGAGATCCTCCTTGATGAGCTGATTATACCACTGATCCCACCTACCTGCCCTCTGGGGCGCTCCACCACTCTGTCCTGTTGAGCGAGAACCTCTGGTCTCCCCCAGCAAAGGCACTGATTTGGGGACCACAGCCCAGAGCAGAGCTACACAGACACCGAGAGCAACTAAGCTCTAGGAAGGCTCAGTCATAGGGATTTGATACAGCACCATGTGCACAGCCCCAGTGGGACCAAAACCCAAAATATATCCATCTCACTATGCATAAAGTTGATACAGAGTGAGCTCATAAGATGTTCACCCCCTTTATAAATGAAAGAGAAAGATGCACAGCTGTTGTCCTTCCCTAGGTAACAATTCTTCACGCTGGTTTTATTCATAAACAAAAGTAATTTTGTTAAGTATAAAATGTAGGATTTAAGGGTCTGCAAGT
The DNA here is from genome assembly GCA_032595735.1 of Pelochelys cantorii. Lineage (NCBI taxonomy): Eukaryota > Metazoa > Chordata > Testudines > Trionychidae > Pelochelys > Pelochelys cantorii. The sequence continues at coordinate 15,573,014 of CM064339.1, forward strand.
GACAATAGTCAAACAAAATAAAACAAAACACACCAGCTATGCTTAATATTCTAATAAACTTGTTACATGCAATTTCTTAACCTAACAGTGATTTGAATGATCTTTTCTCCCAAGCTAGGTAGCCTCCTAGCTTGGGCTCAATCCTTCCCCCGTTCAGTCTTAGGTATTTGCATAAGTCATCTGAGTGGTAAGCAAGGGTGTCTTGGTGTCTTGCCACTGCCAACTCCCCTACTATTTGATTCTCTGCCTTTAAATAGATTTTGCCCAAGGCAACCCTTTCATGCCACCGTGGAAAAGTACCACATCCAAAATGGGCTTCAGCATCAGATGACCTGGCCACATGTCCTGGTAGAACTAGCCCTAGTCTAGGCTTATAGGAAGCACAAGACTATTCACAGATCATTGACTTGAGCACCGGGCAGTTAAGTTCCTTATATAACACTGAATGGCTTTCTCCAGCACTCCTAGATCAATAAAGTTGTTTATACTTTATATTTCTATCTTTAAATATAGGAATGACACATGCACCCAGATAGAATATACACATTCAGGGGATTAAAAGCTCTTCAATGATAGGTTGCATGCCCCATTTTGCGTAAGGCATATTCACATTCAAAAACACATTTTCATAAAAAAATATGGGGACACATCACAGTAACCATTTGATAACTCAGAGCCAGGGATGTTCAAAAGCTGTTGCTAGAGAAGGTGTTTTGCCAGCTGAGATCATGTTCGTTATTCAACCAAGGCTAAGGGGTCAGGGAGTTTAAATTAATATTCCTGTTGTTACTTGATCCTTTTTATGGCATCTTAGTATGTAGCTTGTCTGTAATTACAGGATTATTGGAAACATTGCCAACATTATGTGAAAGGAAGAGTGGGAAACCAATATTGCTATAAAAATTCTAACATTTAAAATATTTTAAAAGTTTCCATATTTTTAAGCATATTCAAGGAACCTTCATTCTGCTAGTCCCTCACTCATTTTTTAACTTCTTTATCTTCACTGTGAAATTAACAAACTAGTTACACCTTTATGTTAAAGTCACTAGCAGGGAAAAAAGAAGTTTTCACTGGTTTTGGAAAGATTTTATATTATACTTTTAAAGCATCTCACCAGCACACTCCAGTGGATAGAAAACTGGACTGGGAGTCAGCAAGCCATGTGTTTACTCCCAGATCTGCTACTGTGCCCTTGAGCAAGTTATTTACATCATTTGTCTATGTTTCTCAGTCTCTCAAATGGCAAAAATGCTTTGTAAAATGACTTCAGACCAAGAGACAAAAAGCACTAATTAATTTGTAGCATATATAATCTATCCAGACCAATACAACAGGTTAGTCATCTAAGAAAAACCCCACTTATGGCACTTAAACTATGGGGGAAAGTTGCAACTCAAAAGAATGTTAGCAAATATTGGTGCTTGCAGGTAGTGCTAGATGGTAATTCAGTTGCCAGAAGGGATATAGAACAAGTACAGTGCAGTCAGACTGTGGCATGCTATTCTTCCTGCTGGGGTATGTCTCTCAATACTGAGAAAAAGGATCAATCACTTTTAGAGGTGACAGAACAGCTGATTTTTCACGCCCATTCTATCAGTAGGTTCTCTGCAGCAGTTGCCAGCAAAGGGCAGTTGGTACCAACTGTAAAGGTTCTTTTGGAAATGGATGGTGACCACTGACTGATTATATAAAGACTACAGAGAGCCATTGGATAGTAACAGCTTTTCATCTCTACGTTTTTACATCACTGCAGTTGAAATAATGACCCTATCACAGTGGCTTTCAAACTTTTTAGGCTGCAAACACCCTTCCAAATAATGCAGTCTACCTCTTCCCTCCATCCAAGATATGTTCATAATATTCCCATGATCAGATTGCCAAATCTTAGTAAATAAAGTGTGTTCACTATTACTGGATTTTTCTCACATACCCCCGATGAGAGCTTGCATACATCAGTCTGAAAACCACAGCCCTCAAAGTAAAAGGCTTCTGATTCAAATACCAAATTCCTTAAAGGAGTTTTTTGAAGTGCCTTATACCATAAGATTTTCCTCCCACTCATGGCGAACAGCCTACCTGTTCCTTATAATTTCCTGGATCTTTGTCTGACCACAGGAAAACTTCTGCTAATCCTACCAGGCTCATGTTCTTTAGCAACTTTTTTTTATCTGCCAAACTAAGCAATTTTTGCTTGGCGTCTTCCTTTTTCTAGGCTCATTGGTGCCCTTTCCAATTTAGAGTAACCAGCTTATCAGCTTCCAGTCTGGGTGGAGACCAGCTGTTTTGGCAGACAAACATAGCTACTGTGAGTGGGACAGCACACAGCAGAAGATCCATTTCACAGGTGGCAGCTTGAATAGCGGGAGTTAATACAGGAAAGATGGGCAAGCTCATGATACCGCAAAATTCTGCGGCCACTCAAGAGAAGATCACAAGAGGGGACCATGAACAGGTTTTGCTAAATGTGAGTAACATACTAAGCAGAGCACTATTAATAAACCATAAAAATGCAGAGTTCATACATTACACACCAGAGTGCTGACAATAATAGAGCAGCCACTTTAATGTACAATTAAAGTGGTGTGTGGCTTGTGACATTAGTGATGAATAGTTATTAAATGGTAAGCTCCCGGGGAAAGGGAGCCTTTCTTTCCCAGTCTGTAAGGCACCATGTGCACTAATGGCACTAAGTAGGTAATAACAACTTGAAGACTTTGGCAACTGTGCATGACTGCATAACTCTTTTTTTTTTTTTTTGGTCAATTTGCGGTTTCCATACCAAGGTGCAACCTATGTATTTTTCAACTATGCTAAAACAGTTTATATACTGCATGTAAACAATACCTAGAAAATTAATTACATGTTCAGTATGAAAGAAACGATAACATTCATAAATGAAGACACTAATGGTGTAGAGTTACTTAAATTTTAAAAATTGCTGAGGCAGGAACAGTGCTTTTGTTATGTGGTCAGTGTCTAGCACAAAGCTCCTAGGCCCTATAAATAACAACAAATCAAGTTACCAAGGTATGCCCCAACATATTTCACCTACAGACAGTATTTCTTGTATCCATTTCAGACATTTGAAAAAATTTCCCCAAGATTACAGTATACCAGGAGTGGACTTCAAAAGTTTGTTCAAGGTTCAGAGTCCAGTGAAATTCTCTATCCACCAAATAGGGAATTACTGCTGAAAAAAGTCTGAATGTTATAAATGTGTGTCCACCATATAGCACATATTCTATATTCATAGCTTCTGAATTACCAGTGACACAGGGAGAAAAAAGGAATCTCAATCACAAAGAGTAGATTACGTAAGTGGCTTAGTTCATCTCCACTGACCCTGAGTTCATTTAAGGTGACCATTGGCCATGTAAGAGAACATCCAAAATTTTCAGTATACAGAGCGGTGAAATCAAAGGTAGGTGCTGAATATAATAGACAATGCTGGTCAATCTGTTGCTTTCTGCATGGCACTCATTAAACAGGGTAGCCACTATTGAGTTCTAACCTCTTGTCACGCGGCAACATTGAGTCAACAATCTGCTCTCATGGCTTAATGCTTTTGATGTTTACTTTGTTCTTTCAATAGTACAAAAGAAAGCACTAATGCACCAGTCCTCTTACAAAATACAATCTTAATCCCAGAATCCAGAGCCTTTTGCTGCTGGCCAGTTAAGTCTGTTAAAACGAAAGGATTTGATCAAGCTTTACATAACACAGAAGTTAAACCCAGCTTCTTTTTGGACTGCTAAGATAGTTCTCTTTTTTATCTTCGCTGCTCAGATGGCTTTTTTTTAGGTAATGAACTTGGCTATGTAAAACAAACTAAGGAATTCAATTATTTCTCTTATTACCACATTGTCTTTTTTAGTGTGACTCTTTTGAAGAGCTCTGACTTATTCTCTAATCATATGTCTGTGTGCAAATGCTCTGGATCTCCGCCAATGGACTGCTATCACCTGCTGTGCATTTCTGCAAATCCACAAAATGCTGTTTTCTACCTCAGTTTTCTTGATTAAAAAAAAAATAGATAGCATATGAATTGTATGTCAAGGAAATATCGTGGTAGTTTGGCAGATCCAGAAATATAGGGACAGTTAAAGAGGACCATATAAAGGAGAAATAACTCCAGATAACTAAGGGCTTGTCTACATGGTGCAACAATGTGCAATAAGGGGATTGTGATATCTAAAAATGAACTAAAGTGCCCAACACAAATCAGCTCATATAGACCTCGCTAGTGTGCACTAAAAAGACCCTGAGAGTGCTTTAATGCAGTGCTATTCGAAACAGAACTTTGAGTGAACACCTGCAGGGTTTATACAGACCAGGTAATGTACAATGCATTAATGTGCTTAGAAATCACACCACCATAAATACGCATTGCTGCTCTATACAGACAAACCTTCACACTAAAAAGCATCAGAATCCAGCACAAGGAATCTTCTTCGCCAGTCCCAAAGTGCTAAAATCCTGGCCCTGCCATAGACTACCTGTGTGACCTTGGGCAACTAATTTAGTCTATTTGTGCCTCAGTTTCTCATCTACGCACAGTACTTCTCTACCTCATAGGGATAAGTACAGTAAATATGGTAGAATGCTCACAGTATACTAATGGGGGCCATAAAATTATGTGATGTAGTTAGTTCTATTTATCTACATAACCCACCTCTACTTTACACAAGCAGTAAATCATTAGAATGAGTCATTATTTGCATTCATAACCATATTATAGAGCCAGGTTTGAACTTCAGAAAAGTCTAGCTTCATTGCTGTTCTACTAGCCCACTATTCCTGCAAGATGAAGCATCCAACAGGACTCCAAGAAGAGTAGTATGTGCACACAGAAAAGTCAGAGAGCATTTTGATTTGACACAATTAAGCCACATTAGTGAAACTGTTCTGGAAAAACGGACAGAATTGTTTGTTACTAATGGGGAAAGCCGGGTACATAGGTATCAGAAAGGGTTGGGGAAATGTGCTGTGTTTTTAGAACAAGGCAGCGCCTTCCCAGTGTGCATATAACCAAGAAAATCCTGAGAGAGAACAGTTAGCTTTTTCCAGCTGCAGGGATGCCAGGGCAAAATTCTTTCTCTCTCTAGAGACTGAGAAAGGACCACCTGCACTCATGTAGCTCCTGCCCTCACTACTCAGCTTCTTCATAAAAATGAGACACACTGGTAATAATGTGAACTGCCTTTCTTGGCACTGAGCTACAGTGACAAAACAGAACAGCCTAAAAATGCCAAGAGCAGTTTTATTCTCTAGTAAAGAATGCTGCTGCTGGCTAGCTTGAAAATGGCACATGTTGGGTGTTAAGTTTGCTGTACAGTACAATGCCACAACCAAAAGTAAACTATATTTTGGATGTAGAGTTTGGTATTAATACACCACAATATAATGAGATGGAAAAGACAAAATGAGACACTTTGTGAACACAATTTTTCACTTTACTGGCTTTTCATATCCAGCATACATTGGATTTTACTGTAATTCTGTCTAGTAAAATTCTTTTCCAAACATTACCACTGACATCACCTATTCTACGTGGAGGTAAAAACTATGACAAATTCAGATGTGCTAACTGTTACCAAATGTTGGTTTAATAATGATCATTATTAATTACTAGAAGACTTACCACCGTTGCCCAGGCCGTTCAGAGGAGGGATCTGGCAATGTGGGGGGTGCAGGAGTCCAGGCAGGGCCTTGAGGATGTGGGAGGCTCAGGGCAGGAGGGTGAAAGTGTGTGGGGGGGGTGTGCGGTGTGTGTGCAGGAGTCAGGGTGGGTGGGGTTGAAGAGGAGCTCAGGGCAGGGGTTTGGGGATTTCGGGGTACAAAAGTGAGGATTGGGGGTCAGGAGGGATTGAGGGTGGGGGCTGCAAGAGACTCAGTGCAGGGAGTAGGGGTGCAGGAATCAGGGCAGGGGACTGGGAGGAGGGGGAGCTCAGGGGAAGGAGAAGGAGCTAACGGCAGGGGCTGGAAGTGGCTTCTCCCCAGGGACAGCTCCGGCAGCACCACACTCACTAGTTTGTCTCTGATACGGGGTAGCCACACACCCCATTCTTGCCAGCTTGTTCCCAGGGTGGGGGAACAGGTTGTGACGTAGTGGGCATGCTGTCTGCCTTGTGACCCGGGGTCCCCCTGCGCTGTGATGGGAGATTCTCACTGACTCTCCCAAATGTGTATTAACCCAGACACCCAGGCTCACCTTCCCAGGGAGAGACAAAGGAAGGAGGGCGGAGACCAGCACCTGGCTGGAGGGCAGGGCTGGAAGAGTTTTTTAGTTTCTGTCTGGTATCATGGAGGAAGCAGCTTAAGCAATGGGCTGGGATTTAGGGGCCCAGTCTCCCCATCTCAAGGGAGGCTGAGGCATCCTAGGACTGCCCTGTAACCAGATTACATCTATGCTGTGCTGTATCCTGGAGAAGCAATAAACTCCCTCTATTCTACTGGCTGGTGGAGTCTGTTCATGCCACTACGGGGGTGCAGGAGGCAGGGCAACCCCAACGCACTGCCACACAGGTGCACACCGTGCTTGGCAGCTTGCCCCCAGGGTTCTGGGCCAGAGCAGGAGAGGCTGCATAGGCCAGCTCTGCCAATCTACAATGCTTCCTGAGAGCAAGGTCTTACCAACACCAGCCAACAGAAATGGACAGATGTTATCCTGGGAATTAATATTTTACAAACTGCTTGTCAGATTTCAGCACATCATATCCACTATTCATTGCCTCTGGGGCACCTGGCATTGGCCACTGTCAGAAGACAGGATATTGGGCTAGATGGACATTGGTCTGATCCAGTATGGCCGTTCTTATGTTCTAATGCTGACCAATATTTTACCTGCCCTGTATGATATAACTTAGGCAGTAACCTCTAACGAAATTCAAAATTTTATGTCTCCACCCTCAAAGGAATAAAGATGCCCCAAGAATCATTTGCTAGAGAAAAGCAAGAAAAACCTATGCTAACCATTCAGAAAGAAACCAGTAGAGAAAGTTCTACTGGACTAGCAGAGCAGAACTGCAGAAGCCACATTAACAGATATGGGGAAAAGTATTTTGGCACTTTCAGTTTCATCAACACAAAGCTCATGCTCTGGATGATAATCTTGACAAACAGTCTAAGGGTATTGGGTTATTGATGTGAAAAACTGCATAGGCACTCACGAATTATGCAGGGTTGGATCTGGTTAGAACTTACAAGGAAGAACTCCAAAAGAACACAAGCATACTGAAGGATTTGTGTTCTGTACAATGAACTCTTCCATTGTAAGTACTGAACAAAGTACTCTAATCTGCTGTTAGAAGATATCCAGTTTCTAATTGCAAAAGTATGAACTCATCATTCCAGAAGATAGTCTTAATGACCTTTTCCACTGGAACTTCCTCTAAGCAATGTCATGCAATACCCATCTTTATGCTTTTCAAAACCTGAGATTCATCTACAGTCTCAGTTATACCAAACCTCATTTACCAAGAGCAAATTATCTTAAAAATCCAAGGAAAATTTTTACACAGATTTTGTAATCACACGCAGAAGTAGCCATTGTATGGAATCATAGTATTTGTCTAAATAAAACTTGGCATAATTTCTTACACTGAACTAACTGAAGACATTACTTGCATTATCTCAGAACTTAAGTCTAGTGCACAGCCAATGTAACCAGTCACTCTGTAAGGGATAATGTCATAGGCACTTCGGCAGCCCCGAGGCTGTTTTGTCTTTGCTCCAGAGGGCAGGATAACTGGTGGATCCACACAATTGACGATCCAGTGTCCTCAATTCCTGTGTTCCTCAGCCTCAAACCCAAACCATTTGGGTGTAAGAAGCTCCATTAAGCTGTGTTCTTCGGCAGACAGGACAGGTATAGTCCCAGGCAAGTTCACAGAATGCTGTTCCCTTCACAGCAGAGCTACATCATTTTCCACCATGGTTAGAGCCACGATTAAAAAGGAGGCAAGGCTAGTCTCTTCGACAGGAGATGAGCCAGACAAATAATGACATCTGCTCTTTTATGCATAATGTGCTGATCAAGACTCTTTCTGGAAATCAACAAATTTGGTCTGCAGGCCACAATTGGACTCCGGCTACACATCGGCACTTGGAACTGGGGTGTGATTCCCAGTGAGTAGAAATACTGGTATGAGATTTCATTGAGTTATCTTGTAAAAAAGAAGCCACAAGAACATGGGCAGCGGTGAGTGACAGCATGGACTAGCCACCCAAATTACATTCTCTCAGGTCCAGGAGGGTTTGTACCTGGGGCAGCTAGCACATGCCACTGCTCAGGGATGCCTGGGTTGCCATGACTACCCTGCTACTTCTAGTGCACTTGCTCAATGAAATGTGAGTATCTCTCTCTGAGCTGCAATCACATTCCTAGCTCAAAGTGGAGATAGGCTGTATTTGAGGATTTAGGAGTGATACAGAAAGATGGCTTATCCCTGTTGCATTAGCCATCCTAGATAATGACATTCCAAAGGCTACTCACTATTATCGCAGAGTTCACACTACACACTTTATAACCCAGTTTAATTTTCCAAATATGCCATAACATTAACTAAGGAGAACTGTTCTTTACATACCTTCTAGACGAAAGTGTTCATCACCAACTGTCTCTCGGTAACCTTCACCAGATGGATCCTGTAGAAATAAGAGGTACAAAGAAAAAAATGTAATGGCTCTACAAAGCACTGAAATATTAATTGAATGCCGAAATTGACACCAAAGCTAATGAGAAATGTTATAATTTATAACACAACTAGCCCTTTAAAAGTTTGAAATGCCCCATTCATGTCACTAGACTTATCTCAGAGACTCCTAAGCAACACGAAGTCAATAAAATTGGCATTCACCTGGGAATTAAGGGCAGTAGGCAGGGAGTCTTCTGCAGGGAAACAAGGATAAGTCATTTTCTTTGGGTCCCTAAAACAAAGCCTTCCATACTCAAGACCATCTCCAATAACTTTACAGTATGAATGTAGAAATGCTGTGACTACGTAGGCATACACGCTATTGTAATAATCTGTTCACCCATCAGTAGATATTTAGCGGCTGCTTTTTAATTGACCGGAAATGTTGATTTATCACCTATTTTTGCCACAGGATATTCCACCTGGACAGCTGGTAGTTATGAACTGAAATCACCTTGCTTTGAACATTCTACCTACAGAAGAATGACTTCCACTTTGTAGCCCCCAGCTCTAGAACTTCTTCTGTAGCAGTACAGACACAGGAATCCCAAGTGCTGATGCCTAATCTTGTTATCTTCTAGACCAAAGGAAATTGTGAAATCTATTGAGCCATACTGACAAACCTGTCTGTTTATATTTATTAAAAGTCTTGTTGGTTGTAGTTTAATTACAAACAAAACCTTTTATTTTAAAAGCAAGAGATATTTCACTGTAGCACTCCCAATATATAAGCTAATAATGGGGGGGACCTGAGGGAAAAGGATGCATAAAAGGGGAAAGCAAATAATATTCTATGAGTTGGACTCCATATTTTTTCATTTTAATCATTAAATCGGCCTTATGTAAATATTTTTATACAGTTGTTCTAAGCTTCACTCCCTCTGTAGCTCCTAGTTATTTCGTTTAAGTTACAGTAGTGAGTTCATACAAGCTAAATTTTCAATAATTATTTTCCCCCTTAAGCCAAATTATTATGACTCACCAACTTCTGGGAATGCTTTTGTTGATGGTGTCAAACAGTAATACTAGCGTTAAACCACAGATGAACTGACAACCAGTCTTGAAGCTGACGAGCAGCACTTGCACAATTTACTGACATATCTAGACAGCTAGAACTCATCAGCTGCAATTAAATGTGCTCTTTCATTCCAGTAACATTATGACATGCATTACTAGACAGACATTTACTTAGCAGAGGTGTGGGAAACTGGACCTAAAAATAGCTACTGTTATACTAAAATCTTATGGGAGAAACTGAAAAACTAAGCCACAAAAAGTTGCATCGATCCAAATATCACTATTGTTTTTGCTGAACAAATTACACTGGAATCAAGAATCACACAGTATCTTTTAACACCCCAAAGACAGATATCACAACTTATATAAGTGCCATAATGCCCTCTGCTTTTGAAAAGTGTTCTGGATGTGATAAGTCTCATAAATGAAGAAAAAAGACAATAGCTGGGGAAAAGTTAAATACAGCAATCCTGATTCTTTTCTATTGCAAAAAATACAGAGTTCTTCCAATTATGAACATGTATTGTTTAATCTCTTTCTTGAGACTCAGATGAGGCAAAAACATTAGCTACACCAATTCTGAAAATTTAATATGACAACAGAGTAAAGTGATGGTGAAGTATACATTTTGGCAATGGAAAAAAAATCATTTTTATGGGAGGTGGCAGGACTTCTGATGACATGAGCATACCCAAAGAAGAACATGAAGGAACATCTTTAAAAATAAAAAGCAACGGAAATATTTTCTTGATGAGACAGTAGATGTGATGAAAGACCAAATTAAGATTCCAATCATGCATCAGATTCTGCAAGCACAGACTTCTTTGCCATGCATGGATACAAGAGTCCATGCTTGCAGATTATACTAGAGGATTGGTGCCTAAGACAGCAAAAGAGACCATGTTCAAGTCACAGATAGCTTTAAAATACCACAGCCCTGACACCATGTTTTAAATCACAACACTGCAATTTCAAACTGGAACACCAAGTCACGAAGCAACCAAAAACAGATGTACCCTGTGAAATACTATATAAATGAGGTCAGTGAATGTTTGAAAGAGTAAAGAAAAGAAAAGTTTATGTAGAAGGAGAGTTCCAGTGTTCCATTTTTACAGGTTGCCAAACAAGATCCCATCTACAGTAAGTGTTTGCTTACTCAGTGGGAATTTCCCAGATAAAGAAGTTACTCCCTGTTAGCCATCAACAAAAATAATAAAAAATGGCTAAAACTCACACTCTGACATTTGCTTAAAAAGATGTTAACAGCTGCCTGGCTGACTTTAGCAGTAAATACTTTGTGTCCCACATATTCTTCTCTGATAGGTGCCGCTGTATTTGACTGAGATTTAAGGGGGTACAGGTGGAGAGAAGAGTGAATGAGTGCAACACCTCAGAAATGCAGCCGAGCAGATACATACAAAAGGAAGAAAAGCAATTTTTAAAAGCTCTCTACTCTAGACTTTTACTCAGAAGGTTGGGCCATCACAGCTTCTGCTCCCCTTTGCAGTAGGATCGAACTCCACATTGAATTCCAAAACACTGAGGCTATGTCTACACTGGCAGCTTCTTGCACAAGAACACGTCCACACTGCCATGTGTGAGATGTGCTTTTGTGCCAGAGCGCCCATGGCAGTGTGGACGCTCTCTTGTGCAAGAAAGCGCCGATGGCCATTTTAGCCATAGGGCTTTCTTGCGCAAGAAATCCCTGCCGAGCGTCCACACTGCCCTCTTGCGCAAGAGTTCCTGCGCAAGAGGGCTTACACCTGTTAAAAAAGAGCATAGCTCTTGCGCAAGAAGCCCTCTCTTACCACGCTGTACTGTAAATCTTCCTGCGCAAGAGCGGGTGGGCACTATGGATGCTCTGCGAAAGAACGGCCGTTCTTGCGCAATAACCCGTCAGTGTAGACATAGCCTGAGAATTCTATTTTTTAACCCCAATCTAAGCCATGTCTACCCTGTTCAGTTGCAATACAGACATAGTCTTCTAAATTGCTGAAGTCAAGACATTCATTCTGGACATCTCCCAGATTCTGGATTCACATCTCCAGCTATCTAAATGCTGCACTCAGAATATTCTTCCTTTCCCATTGCTCTATCCATGTCACTCTTCTTCTTCAGTCCCCTCACAAACTCTTCTTCTGCTAAGCTCCTTTACCTCCCTTTCATCTCCTTCCGTGGTTCCGAGTACCACCTACTGACTGCCCCAGCTAATGATGAGAAGGCATAACAGAATGTCGTCTGCATACCATTGGTAACTGAGCCCAAGAATTTTTCTCATTTTTGCCCCATAGCTGTATATAAGTATCAATGGGCCAAGAGAACATTGAGAACAGGTGAGATGCCTTGGGGATAGATGAGCTGAGACCAGAAGTATTTGGATACCTAGGGGTAAAGTCTTGAACTATTTCAGGATCTCTTGATTCCTACCATGCTGAGTACTGCCACAAATCCAATACCATAGACATAGAACTATCATTTTGTCCAGGTACCGGGAGCACTATAATTGTTCTATATTCTGGCCTGAAATCCAGATGCTTATAGGACTACAGCCTGGAGACAGACAGATGCCTTCCTTCTCGTTAACTCTTTAATTGTGTGAATGTCCAAATGATCCGTTATAGGTATAAATGGTCAATAGTTTCCATGAGTAGATGTGAAAAAATAACTGTACCCTCAGGTTAATCACACATTTTGGTCAGGCATTGCCTAATCATACATTTGAAAAAAATCAGGTCTCGATCTGTTCTCCAGGACTATCTACCACACTTTTAGTTCAGATTTTTTTTCGACTGTGCAGTATCTCCCTGCATTAGGACTGTAAGCCTGTCATGGCAAGAGCTTCATTTCTCTGTGTTTATAAAGTATTTTGTGTACCTGCATTATACAAATACAAATTTCCATGAATCCATTCATAATTTCAGCCTCTCAATGACAAAACTGAAGCATCTCCAAACAAAACAAAATAAAATTATTAACAGAGACGTGAACCATGCAGAAAACCACTCAGCAGAAAAGACAAAACTACAAAGGCTAACACCCACACACATATGCTTTAGTACAAGTCTAATTTCATTTCTCACCATGGGACAGAGTTGCACCTTCTCCTATTTATGTAAACGCTACACATTTTTTTTAAAAAATTGCTTTTTTAAACTACTGCTTTTTGTAAGGCAAATGCAAAGCAGCTCACACTTGGGACAGAAGCCAAGGTTGACTTCAACTAGACCAATATTTAAATATACATAGTTATTGCAGTAATTCAGTTTATTGAACAGAAGTAGCAAGCTCAAGCTTTTTGGGTAAAAAGATACATTTGACTTATTTACCCCTAATTTTCTTAATCTGTGATCTTCATATTTTTAGCATGGAGGCTCCTTTTTTAAAAAAAATAAAATAAATATAAACATCTCTCACTAACATCATGATATTTTACCAAAAGATAGAACTATTCACAGAACTAATTGCTTCACCAAATTCCCAGCGTCCTACCACTAATTGAAGAAATAAGGTGCAACTCCACCTGCTGGCATTGTTGTGAAGTTAGAGAAAGGGATTTTTTTTTAAACAAAATAACAATAATCAGAAAGAAACCTTGTTGCACACCCTCTAATTGAGGAGCAATACTGATGTACTCCAAAGAGTTTCCCATTGAGTTGTCTTTAGTAATAATGTGAGACCTCCAGAGCAAGTGAAAATCTATACCACAGGGAGAATATAAAGAAAGCCAGACCCTGTACAGAGGATCTTCAAAAAAAAAATGGCAGCAGAACAAAGATGTTTTGCATAACCAGACAAAACTGCAGGTCAACTTCCAACACATACTTTAAAAGCACTTATTGTCGCTGTCTTGCCCCACTCCCAGATCCTCACCACACCTTTCAACATGATAGAAAGACACAGAGTTTCAGATCCCTCTGGTATTTCTCATGCTTTCTTCATCCTCTGGAAAACAGGTAGCCCCAATACTGAAATGTAGGCCTTTCACCTTGGTTTTTAGTGGTTAGTAGAACCTTCCTTCTTATGTTCACTCACATAAACGTGCATACAAAAATTGTCACACTGGTCAAGACAGTTCAGTTCATTTGAAATACGAGTTTTCTCCTACAGTTTGGCAAGGGCTCTACAGAATAGAGTACAGCTCTTTTTAAGTCTTTCAAAGTCACCTATACCATGAACACTTATACTACTAATTTGTGTGGCCTTTGCCTTACTAGGGTGACTGAGGTGTGTTTGGAGACATTATTCCACAATAAATAATACTGTCCTATCTTAAATTTGAAGCTAACACGTGTAAGCTTTTTAAGAGATTCAAATGTTACTTCTAGAGAAATAGTTCGTTTCCAACTACAAGGTTTTGTACCATCTCCAGATGAAAAATGTCTAGCCTTCAAAGATGAAAGGGAATTAAAACAAGAAACCCCCTGGTGTTATATTTAAATTCATTTTGAAGTACCTTCAGAGGGCCATGTGTTCTCTATAACTATCCTCTAAGCCAGCGGTCACCAACTTTTTTCTGGCCAAGATCACTTTTTGAATTTACGTGCAACCAAAGATCTACTCCTAAGATAATGTTGTATACGTTCATCTTTTACAGTTGTGAACAGAAATTTCTTTCCCCATTCCATGTGGAAGTTGTACATTTTCGGTTACTTAGATGGCCCAGGTTCGTCACTCATCATTATCTCTAGCCAGGGGTGTCTAGCTAAAATAAAAAGCAAGATAACATGAACTACCAAATGTGTGGTATTTGTGTTTTGGTGCAGTGTGGTGATAGTATTGTCAGGGTCAGACTGAAGATAGCTTTTACAGCTGTTTAGACTTAAAATTTTAGCCATTACCCAATAATTATGGAATAAGTCCACGGGTTCACTAGCGCGCACAAATAAATCATGAAAGCCAGGGGTCAAAAATAGGCAAATGTACACTTCTCCCTGCCAGTCAGCATATGGTCCCCCGGAGCTGGAAACCAGCAGGGACTGCTTCACTGTGCCCAGGCAGCAGGCCACAGCATACATACCAAGGCTGCCCTAGCAGGGACAGCATCACTGTGCTATGCTCCCACGGATGGCTGGAGCAAAGAGGGGCAGCCATCCGCCCACATCGTCCAGCCAGCTGGCCACAGCATTCAGCTCACTGAGCCTGCCCCAGCAGAACCCACCAAGCTACCACCACCCCTCACCTTCTGTTCAATGCATGAGACTTTCCACTGGTTCCAGTGGCCTTTGAATTGGTACCTTATAGATTTAGTATCTAGTTTTCAAACTTTTTTGTGACAACGTCCAGATTGTCTCCCTATTTGAGCCTAGGTTCTCCCACAGCATAAGGCTTTGACCTAAAAGCTGCTCTAGAGGGATAACTTCTGTTCCTCTTGTAGGCTTTCCTTAAGATTCCCCAAATCACTTCCTGTCAGAAGAGAAGATATTATTTATGCAGCTGTGTTTGTCAGGAAACCTAAATTCAATTCTCACTCTGACACAGACTTCCTCTGTGGTACAGGAGGAGACATCTAAACCACTTTGTTCCTCAGTTTCTAATCTGAAAAATGGGGTTAATGATACTTTTGTGAAGAGCACGGAGATCTGTGGATGAAAATGCACTATATAAGGGTTAGGCATTGTTATAAACAGCAAAAAAACACAGGTGTTTTTTTTCCACCTCAGAGACATATACTAACATTGATCCATAAATCTGTCAACAGGCGGTGCTGGCAAAACAGATGGCTCACATTCCTCAACTAACCCGGCTATACCACCTCTCCAAAACCCAGGTATGTCAACTAATCATTCTACAAGAATTTTATTGGGCCACAAAGTCACAGCAAAGAACAACAATGCCACAAACATGACTTCTAAAATTGAGTCAACAGAGCGCTCTGCAAGAACACAGGCATCAATAGTATCAAAAGGAGCAAGTTGCTTTCACCCCTCCTCTTTCCCTCCTAAAAATATGTAAGGTAGCCACCATGAGCCAGCAGGAGAGAAAGCCGATGGGAAAAAAAGGATGAAGAAAAGAGAAAAGCTGTCCATATGCAATCCTACAAGCAGCCCAATATCCAAACCATGCTGACTGCCAAGCACCGCTAAGTACACAGAGACAAACACAGGCTAAAACATTTCCATACCATTCAAAAAACTTGAATTAGATGAGTGGTGACGTATTGCCCTGCTGGGTCAGTAGGATTACAAACGCCTACGCAGTTGCCTTCTACAATAATTACACGAGAGTTACCTCTGAGATAAGAAATTTCAATTGCCACCTCAATAACTGAAAACTGAGGATACTAAATTTCCCTTGTAATGTTACTGTAGCAACAACAGCTGTGGCAGGCTTTATGCTGAAAAGTCTGACTGCTGTTCTGATTCAGTGTTTCAGCAGGCAGACAGTATTGCAATACAGGGACCAGGCTGCCATGCACATTTCCTTAAAAGGAATCACAGGGCCCTAGCATCACATCAAAGCTAGAGAATTTAGCAGATTTCCCTCCCTCCCAGTCTTTGAGGCTAAGACTTCATACTCCAGAATTTAATATCTTTTTCCTCCCTCCCCCCCCAGCCCTTTTGTCTGCGTCTCTGTTCTCTAAGAGCTAACAGATGTTGATGCCATGAAGTTTCAAAGAAAACTTTTGATGCCCACATAACTCATTACAACTAATATATTCCAAGAATGCTTGTAGCTCAGGAAACACTGGGGTGAAAAAACAGAGGAGAAGGGGCAAATGTCTACACTGAATAACCCTTGAGAGAAAATAAATAGTTCACTTCAAAGTCATTGGGGAATTATTTAACAAGCTCTTTCTTCTGCAAAACACAGAACAAATTCAACTGAGCCTAGAATTCCCAAGCTGAAAGAAAAATAACCCCACATAAATGGTGAAGCAGAGGGAAGTTTCTGTTACGATGCCCAGTCCACCCATCAACAAAAGTACCCAGAATCGGAAGATGGGCTGTTTCCAAGAAGCCTGGATCATGCTTTGTCATGAAAAACAACAACTATGCAGATACGTACCCTAGAGTTCCAGAAGACCCAAAACAGTATGAACAGCTTAATCAACTGTTGCAAGCAATTAGTTCAAGACCCTATTTCTAGTGCAGCCTTCCAAAATACCCACTGGGGCAAGTTGTTAATTTATTTATTCATCATACTATTATTATTTATTATTATTATTATTTTACAGGAGAAGGAAACATTTGCTTTTTCAGCCACATGTTGAGACTCAGGCAATTTGACTGAGCTGGGGCTGGTAAATTTTTGTATCCATTTTGCATCCAAACCCTTTCTTCATTTCTCTATCACATCTCCACCCCCTACAAGTTTTTCCAGTACACAGCTGCATCCTCCTTTCCTTTTGGTCAGACTCCTCCTGGAAGTAAAGAGGGGTTGTTTTGGGGGGAAGGAGTGTTGGGAGAAGGAGGGGGTGAGAATGAGATTACATCAACTTTCACAGCAGGAGGATCTGATTACATCGCTGTGCACACCGTGGAGCCCGATCTCGCATTCCTGACACAGGCATCTCCCCCACTGAAATCAGTGGGAGATCTGCCTGTGTGAGGACTGCAAGATCAAGCATTCTGTGATCAGAGAGCTAGACACGGTAGGGTTCCACACCTCATACCACCTCTATCAGCAGCATGCTTCAGACTTGGAATCTGTCCTACATTTGGAAGAATATACAATCCAAGTACATGAAAAAACAGTTACAGTGTTAATGTTCCCCCCACCAACCCACAACCTACCAATTTTACCTAATGTAGGTTAAGGGGTTCTCAAACTTAATTGCACTGCAATTCCCTTCTGAAACAACCCCCTTCTATTCAACTCAAAGGAGGGTGTCAGAACCCCAATGGGCAGGGTCCAAAGCCCAAGGGCTTCAGCACCAGGCAGGGGGCCTGTAACCTGAGCCCTACCACCGAGAGTGTCAATCCTAACCCTAACCCTAACCCAGCAAGCCTAAATCAGCCCTGGTGACCCCATGAAAATGGGGTCCCGACCAGTGTGCCCTGTACGCTGTGCACTTGTGCAGCTGCTCAGGATTAATTTAAATGCCACATTAGTGGTGCACATTTGCACATGCCCAGGGTACATACAATATTTATTCCACAGATGGCTGGAAAAAATCCATACGTGGCTGTAAAAGATTAGAGGGAACATTGGTCTTGACCCAACCCACAGTTTGAGAACTGCTGATCTAGGTAATTATGAAGCTCCAGACTCACCTGGTATCTAGGCATAAATGTAGCAAAAATTCTAGGGTTCGCTTATTTTATAATGCAAATGTAGCAAGCAAAGGTGAACAGACATGTTTTGTTTGTAAGGTCCTTAGCACGTTTGTGTTTGGACTGAAGAACGTGAAGAGTGAGAGTCAGATGGCCAGTCTTCCTTTTACAACCACAGGACTAGAAGGTTACTTCTTGGAATGGCGCAAATATGACCCACATCTCCATTCTGCAATGCACAGCACTTCAGCTTCTTCACAGCCCACTCACTTCCAAACACCAGCTAATGCATCTCCTGTCAGCTGCAAAAATCCCTCCACAGGCAGCTCACTGTTTACCATCTTCCCCACATCAGTTGCTACTGCCACCCACACATCTTTCCAGAAGAACTGTCCCAAAAATACACTTGTGAATTAGAAAAGAGAAGCCAATGGTTATACTAGATTTGTTCAGACTGAAAGATACATGTTTCTTCTCTTTCTGATGGCTAGTGAAGTGCCTCTTCTTGCACATTTCCTCTGCTGCACCATTCTGGGATTATTCTGTTCTGGAACAAAGAAGGACAAGTCCGCAAAACAGGAGTGTAGCCTGGCCAATAAAATCCCATCAAACTGTGACAATGCCACATAATTTAAGGTTTTACCGCTAACTGATGGACAAACATCAGAAGGCTCAGAGATCTGATCATGGGTGGCAGGTGAACCCACTGCCCCTTTCAACCAAGGCCCCACCCCCTCATGCCAGAGGGCCCAAAGCTCCTCCCACCCCCATAAAAGTAAAACCCTACCTGCTCCAGTCACTTGGGCTGCACCGCCAACATCTTCCAACCTTCCCCTCCTCGAGGACCAGACCAAGCTACTCCTCTGGCCCCAGGCTGGCCCCAGCTCTAGGCTGAGCCATCAGCTTCCTTGAACATCAGCTCCTCCCATCCTGAAGGCCCTGCCCCCCCACAGCCCCAGCAGCAGTCCATTGGCTCTCCGCATCACTCCTCACTCCCTGTCCCCAGGAGGAAGGACGTGGTAAGTGCAGGGACATTGGGGGTGGGTGGGGGAATCAGTGGGATTCTTGGGGGGGCAGGGGAGAAGTGGCACAATGGCCCAGGTGTCTAGCAGGAGGTCAGCAGCGGCGATGCCTTTCCTGGTCTATTATACCCACCACCCATGGATCTGATTTAGCATCTATACATTTAGAGGCATAACAGAACCCCCCACCAACATATCTCTGAAAGAGAGGGACTGCAGCGGAGGTGATGAGTCATCCTTGCTGACTCAGCCACATGCCTCATCGGGATGTGAATGACTAAGAAAATACTTATCAGATAATCGAGTCGACTAGTCGTTTTCCCCCTCCCTTGCTGCCTCTATCAGAAAGAGGCAGCAGGGGGGCGGTGAGAGGAGGGGGTACTTCAAAGCAGCAGCGCCATGTGGGGTGTCCCCAGGCTGTACACAGTGTTTCAAAGCAGCAATTTTCATTGACTATTCAATTAGTCAATTACTTGAAATTTAACATCCCTAGTTACTATGTTAGGCTCCAGCCAACCCACAAGCCAAGAGCTGGTGACTCTCAGGGCCGGTGTATAAGCTTCGCATAAGACCCAGCAACTCATTCTGCCCATCTCACTTCATAGACGGGAAGGCTACTGTTGGACAGTTATGACAGACTCTATAGGCTAAAGACTGTGCCAGCCCAGCTCCCAGGTCTATGTTTATTTTGATCCTGCTCTTGACTCCTGGCAGTGGATCTGACCTATGGCTCCATTCCCAGCCTGACTGCCACTGCACTGACCATTAGACGCAACAGCCACTGCTCCAGCCCCTAGACTTGGCCATCTATTTATCAGTTTCTGACTCTACAGGTATCCCCAACACCATTAGATACTTCCAAAAGCTATGCAAAGAAGGGTTGGTCAGTGCATTAAAAGACTTTCAAATCTGACAATTACCATCTCGAGGAGGTGCTCTAACTGCTATGTCATCTTGACCCTCCAGTATACATCAAACGGAACACTGATAGCTACTATAATACTGAGTGGGACGAGCCCATGGTCATCAAAGAAAGGACGGTTTTCTGTGTATACAAATTGAACCTCTCTAGACTGGCACTCTCTGGTCTGGCAACATCCATGGTCTGGCATGATTTTCGTTAGCTGAATGTCTTATCATGGTGTGGCCAAGTTTCCCGCAGTCCTATAAAGTTTGCTTACAGCCACCAGTTCTGGCTCTCAGTATTCTGTGCTGTTATTTAGCTCGAATTTACCTGCTAAATGTCTTCTAAGAGCCCAGTAAGCCATGGAAGTGTTGGTAATCCTTCTAGACAATGTTGACCTCCCATGGTTTGGCAAATGCTTATCAGATAGTTGACAGGCTAGTTGACTAGACGCTTCCCTTCCCCCGCCCCCTTGCTGCCTCTATCAGAAAGAGGCAGCAGGGGTAGGGAAAGGAAGGGAAAAGGTACTTCAAAGCAGCAGTGCCACGTTGAACCTGAGGCCAGCTGCGGTGTCCCCAGACTGCACGTGGCATTTCAAAGCAGCAGCGCCATGTGGAACCCAGCTGGGGACTCCCTCGCTGACCCCGGGCTCCATGCGGCACTGCCACTTTGAAATGCTGTAGGGAGCCGCACGCTGGGCTCCCTGTGGCATTTCAAAGCGGCAGCACGGCATGGAGCCCAGGATCAGCGGGGGAGTCCCGCACTGGCCCTGTACTCCCCGCAGTACTTTCTCCTTTGAAGTGTAGCAACAACTCAAAGGTGGAGGTGCCCTATTGACTAATCGAATAGTCGATGCAAATTGCATCGACTAGTTAATTAGTCAATTACTCAAAATATAACATCCCTAGTAAAAATAACCTCAATTCTGATTCTGGGCAATAGCTGGGATATCACACCGAAATAGATTTCACCACAGGTGAAAAATTTGTGAGTGGCATTTAACCAAAATCACAGTAACTTGTGTTATTACCAAAAGTGAAATTATTCCCCATGGTAAAAACCCCAAACGGAATCTTTACATACATTAAAAAATAGACCTAAACCCCAAAAGTGCTTACTCATGGAAGCCAATGGAAGCTTTGCCTAAGTAGAGACTTTGGGAGTTAGACCAACAACAACAATACTCTCCACTTGCAAAGTGCCATGCTACTGCTTTCCACATTCAAACACTGTCCAAACATTAATTAAAAAGGAAGTGACATGTCCAGGTTTTTTTATTAAGCTTGCTGGAGTCTCTCAGCTGTCAGCATAATTTTACAGCTTATGCTCAATTTGAGAGTGTAAGTGACTGTTGCTGGAGTTTGCATGATAAAAGCCTTGAGACAATCCAGGGCATAAAAACTTCCAGACATAGATATTTCTCTTTCATGCATGCTCACTTCTATGGGACTTCTCTCTGTAGCGCACAGTTCTCTTCTATGTTAGCAGCAATTAACATTCCTCAGATTGCTCCTCCATCATATTTTATTTGTCAGAGAAACAATCAATCCATTTCTAACTGTACATCTGCAGCCACGAAGTTTTGGAGACTGTAGCTACTCAGTGTCACCAACTCTTGTCATTTTATCATGATTCTTGCAATATTTGGTGTTTCTCTTAAGCTAAAGCTCCTGGAGTCCTGTGATTACACCCAAATGTCTCATCTTATATTAAAAAAATTAAGATTCAAGCCCTCATGGATGCAGATCAAAGCTTGAAAAAACTGGCCCCTAAAGGCCTGAAAATCAAGCTAAATTAAAAGAACCCAACATTTATTGTGTTTTGGAGTCGAGAAGGCCAGATTCTGAACACATGGGGTTGGGAATACTGTAATATCCATGTACTTTGTAATAAGCTGCTAATACTAAGAACTAGATGTTAACCACTCTTAAGCAATGCCTACCCACTACACACTGCAGCTGTGTTACAGGCAGGCAACTCATTTCTCCAAATACAGCCAACTTCATGAGTTGGGACACATTTGAGAAATCCTCATTTCGGACACAACTCCTGTTCTCTGGGCACAAAAGGCTCTGAACACAGAAGAGCCAATACAATTTCACTGGGTGAGTGGATTAGAGAAAGGAGAGCCTGGGTTTGTCTTCACTGCAGCATTAGCTTGAGCGGCCACTTAAGTATTTCCCTAACCGGACACATAAAAATGTCTAGCTTTTGTTAAGCAGCTCTTCGAACTCAAGCTAGCAGGCCCATCAACCAGGAAGGGCTAAAGCTCAACTACTGCCAATATCTGGGCAAATGATGCAGTGGGGACTCGGTTTATTCTGTTATAGTGAATACAAACACTCCATGCAGCTGTGACCACACTAGGCAAATTCCAAAGGAGTTTACTTGAGCTAAGACTGCAGAGGAGACAAGCCCTTAGCTATGTCAGTGATAAGCATAGCTGTCTAGAGCTTGCTTAGCAGAAGTGGGCCTTCTAGGTCAGGAAAGTACAAGCTCAACATGAGTTTTGTTCCAAAGACCCCAGGTTCAATACCCTATGCCTGTGACCCACCAAGGGATGTGCTTCAAATATCATACAGGAGCCCTAAGAATGTGATCCTGAATGTCATACATCCTGCAGGGTCATGGGCTGAAACCCAGCACTACTAAGAAGCCAATCAAATGAGTGAATTTGATGCTGTAAAAGAAACACATTTCCACCACCTCGTCAATGATGGATATTGTACCATTCATGGTTCAAACCAACCTTGTCTGAGGGCCATCCTTATCAAGCCTGCAAGTGTTTCATACTGGACGTTCCCCCTCATAGCACACAATAATGTTTTCTTCAGTCTCCTGGGCCTCTGACTGGGCCATTGCTTGTGCCATCATCAGCACAGAATGCTTTCTAATCAAAAATAGTCTGATCTCTTGGGGCCACTAGTCATCTCCTCTTTCCATAAAGAGTGTGAGAAAGTGGGGAAGAGGGGTCAGAGTACAGAAAATTCATCACAGGGACAAAAAAATGCCAATAATCAGGATGTGAATGAGTGAGTGATGTGAGGTGGAATTTTAAGACTCCCAGTAATGAAATTAAAAGTTTCTTTGGTTTTGTGGCAAGGGTTGTGATTTATAGCAGTGTTTACACAGGAAGACCAGTTGTAATCCCTCCTTACAGTGTTTACACAATCTTTAATATTTTCCATGTGGCTCAGTCTCTCTTTTGGGGAACAGCCGAGTGGCGATTACATGTAGAGCAGAAGTCACAACTGTCCCCTGCCCTGCCATTAAAGGGACACCTTCACGTTGAAATCACCTCTGTCGGGAAATGTTTTACCTACTGCTGGGACAACATACACCTTGAAAAGATGAAAGACAATCCCAGTTTTTGATTTGTTAATTTTGTTCATTTGACTCCAAATCATTTTCAGTGGTTCCTCTCTTTTATGCTGGTAGGTCTATTCCATCTGTGGCCATGCCAAAGATGAACAAAAAGCAAAGGAGACAATGACTTTTTTTCCCCAAAAGTAGGAAATTATGAGTTTTAAAGCCATACACATGTTGAGGGTATTGAAGAACAGATGTGATACCTCAAACTACTTTTAGTTACAATTTTAAACAAACTAGTACTAAAAACATTTCCAGTATTCTCCATGTCTCCTCCCTCCCCAATCTATGTTCAATTAATTTATTTTTAATTGCCTAGGTTTCAAGTCACCCTTTAACTTCTCATATGAAAGGGTAACAAAGTGGATAAGATAGATGCCCTGTCAGATATAATGCCCACTTCACATTAGAAGGGTCTGCAGAAGGCAGCACAGAGTACTAAAATAGGGCATGAACTCCTGAACCTTTAGCAAAGGAGCAAGAATGTAATTTACTCTGCTGCTATGGCAAGGTACTGTGGGAGCCTGATTCTGATCTCAGCTACACAAGTTTCATGCTGCTGTAAGACACTGGACTCACATCAGTGTCACTGAGAGAAGCATCAGTGACCTTTTTTGTTGCTGTCATGATCTAACCCAATTCAGGTGGTAGGTAGCTCGAGTATCAACACGTCTGATATCAAAATAGCTATGTTTAACTTCAGTCCAAAACTATTAAAGTTGCGCTTGTAGAGAAATGTAAAGAACCCCGCCCTAGAGAAAGATGAAAGGAGCCAATCTCCACTTTAAATTATCAACCAAGCCAGGGCCTTGACTCCCTTTTCAATGGGAAGTCAAAAAGTCTGACTTCAATCAGTTTGTATAAACCAGCTTTTGTTTTTCCTTTTACCCAAATGACTCCACTCTTAAGGATTTATTGTAACTGGATTGCTTTTCTACCCAGCAGGGAGCTGTAGCACTCGCAAAGCTGTTCCACACAGTAGGTTTTCCGCCGATTGAATTTCTAGACTTTCAGCTCTTCGGAAATGTTTGCTCTTGTACAAGCTGTCAGAGGGAAATTGTGTGCAGTCGATTTTGTCTCAGCTAATGCTGCGTATGGTTCCATATGCAGCCGGCAATGTGACATTGAAAAAAAGAGGATCAATCAAAATTGCTAAGGAAAACAAAGTCTCTCCCACAAAACAAAAACCAAACAGAGTGTATGGGGGGGAGGGGGAGAGAGGAGAAGGAGGGGCAGAAGCACAGGGAGAAGTGGATGAGATGGAAATAATTTCCTTCTATACAAGTATGGGAAAGAAGCAACAAAATCTAACACTCAGAAAAGCTTTTGTTTAACACTATCAAAAGTTCGGGCTAAACAACTGCTCATTGGACTGAAGTGGGCTGCTTCCATTTTAACAGATGTCACATACATAGTTGTCTTGGAATAATTTTTTTTTAATTTAAACGCATAACAAATGTTTATTGTTCAGCCTCTTTATAAAAATCATAATTTAAATTTTCACAGTTGTGCAAAATTATTGGTTTTAAGCCTTTTTAATTTAATTTTATTTAAATGTTCACAGTTGCAGAAAATAATGGGAGTCAGACAACTATTTAATGACAGTGAATGCTGCAATTCAATAAAAGTCATGTTTTATACACTGTTAAAATGAAAATGGTAAACATCCTGTCAAAATAGACAAAGCGAATATCCTTAAATCAAGGAGTCATACCTGTTCTTACAATTCATTGGCCAGTCCATTTGTAATAAGCCTAATTCAAAAGATTAAATCAGTGGATTTTGCCTCAGTTCTCAAGCAGCATTTTTCTGTAAATTCTGATCAACAGCAAAGGAAATATTTTGTCATCTGTTTGTACGTGCTTAGTGAAATCGACGTTTACCAATAATCTAACCCTTCCGAGCCTACACATAACAAAAGTGCAAATACAGAATCATTACCAGAAACAAACAAATTCACAAATACCTCATGTTTCTGAACATGCCACCTCACTGTGTAACTCTTACTGGCATGGTCACCTTAATTGTTTTCAGTTTGTGTCCACATGCCAACACATTTGCATAGTGACCTTCAGGCATGTTCACGCCTTTTATACTATGCAATTATCGTACAAATGCATTCTGGGAAAACTTGAGCAGCTATTCCAGGGTGCCTCAGCTGCTCTTCTCATCAGAAAGCATTGCGGGTGACTACGCAAGAGGCACTTTCTCCAACCATATAAGTTTTGAGGATTTCCTACACAAGTTCCATAATCCTCTGCATTCGCAAACTACATCTACATTCAGGCTGATTTGCTACTTGTGTAGATGTGTTCCAAGTAGTGCACTAAAAATAGTAGTTTAGGCAGGGTAGCACAGCAGCTGCTTGTACAAGCCACCCAGGTATGTATCGAGGGAGTTTGGGCAGATATGTACTCAGGCAACTAGCCTGAGCCGCTACCCTAGCTACACTTATTTTTAGTGCACTATCTTAAGCACATCTAGCATAGGTACGTCAATGTGAACTGGGAATCACACCTCTCTTATGTGGACATACTGACAGTGCTTTGGGATCTTTTTCCACCCACTAATACTTGCCTGGCCATTTACACCGCTATCTCTGCTCTAGGTAATAACTATTCAACAGTTTAGAGCCTGAACAGATGACATACAGAGCAACCTCAGGTACTTCATGAGAAGGAGGAAGCAGAACACGAAGAGGTATGCATGCATTAAGGACCTCTTAAAGCCCCTGTGTACACTAATATTTGTGTGTTAAGAAGAATCAGAGGGGTAGCTGCGTTAGTCTAAATCTAAACAACGAGAAGTCCTGAGGCACCTTATAAACTAACAGATTTACTGGAGCATAAAAGCTTTTGTGGGCAAAGACGCACTTAATCAGATGCATGCATTTTTGTGTTAGTGAATCTTAACTATATTTGTGTAACCAGGCTAAAATTTAGGACCACTCAAGGTTTTAACTTATTCACGAGGACAAAGGTAGTTCTATACGCTATAATTTTAACCATTAGGTATTTCTGTCAAGCAACAATACAAGACAGTTATGGTCAAATGATTTTTCTGTTTAAAGAATATTGCAACCAATGGGCCATTCTTCTACAAGGCACAGTAAAAGCCTACGTGTTGCATAAATCTACCTTGAACTGCACCTTTTCTTTTCACGGGGTAGGGCTGAGAAGCTTCCTTGATCATAAAGGTACTGAATCTGCTTTCCAGTGATGTGGCCAAAATGCTACTGGATTTCAGTGATACTAAATCAGACCCTAGCATCCCACTGCCTGGCATGGTTAGAGGCCATCAGAAAGGTGGTATTTACCATAAGGCAAGGATCATACAAGTAGGGAGACTCTGCTGCCATTTCCTTAAACTTTCGTAATTTACCCTCCCCATTTACTTCCCTCACTCCCCTCCTTCCAACTCCCACCCCATTTCAATTTTTGTGTGGCTTAGCAATTATCCTGCTCTGTTCCAGCACACTTCCCCAAGTCAGCACATTGCCTTCTTTCTCTTTCTTGTCTGAGACGGTCATCTGTGTTTCTAATCAGCACAGCAGCCATAGAAAGCCCAGATGATGAAAGGGAAATGTCTTGGCTCCAAAGACTACTGGAAGGGCCACTTGAATGATCAAAGGCACGAGGCACTGCTGTTTCCACTGTATTAGTTTAATGAACCCCATTAAGTGCTCAACAGATTGGATAAATAGTCATCTGCCCACTCTGCAACATTCGCTGTAAGTCAAGGAGTTTCCCCTATCCTCTGTTTATCTTTTGGGTGCTTATATTTCTTCTTGTGGTCAAAAAGAAAAAACATTTTAAATAAAAAAAGAACAAAAAATAAAACAAGAGAGAAAATAACTGATAAAATAAGAAACGCCAGGCTACAAATGATCTGAAGCTTTGATCAATCTTTACAACTGATTCTATTAAGATTCACTCCAGCTGTCCCAGTCATTAATGTGTTGTCACTACTCCAGTTCAGGAAACTGACTCTAGAGCTGCAATAATGCACAGCGGCTAAATAAAGTGTTGCCTCCGAGCAAGATAAGTCATTCACAATTCACCACAGTTAAAAGATATTGCTTTCCAGTTAAAGAGACATTGTCAACTAGACGTAGTTTTGTTTAGAGGGGGATGAATAAAATACCCATTAGAAATAGAAAATAAGATTAAATATTTGAAGCGTGTGACCATCTGCAGGCTATGGCAAAAATAGAACAAAGGTTAGTCTATTTCCCCCACCCCCACAGCCCAAAGAAGGCCTCAGAGCTGAAACAACCTCTTTAATCTCATTATGTATTTCAAGCATGTATTTTATTATGTTTTTTCGGTGTGTATGCACAGGCCGCAATCCAGCTTTTCTTGCTAAAGCATGTATTCGGCAAGACTGCATGGGTTAGTAAAGAACCCGAGAGACAGCTCTTATATAGCACCCAATCTTATTTCTAACCAAGTTTCGTATTCTATAATAGAAAATTTAGCTATTTAGATTTAAACTCGGAACCAGATTTTAAGACAAAAAAATGGGGTTAAATTGGGTCATCCATGTTGCATGACCCTTCAAAATTAGCTCTGCATACTTGATCGGTCCCGTTTTCAGCAATACCCAACACCACTGTTCTTTCAATTTGCCTATTCTGAGTAAAACCCCAAAAGGCTTTCCCTCTCCTCCTGACCACATGAGGGCTCAACAAGAGGAAGTCCTATTTTATTTGTCTCAGGGAAATACTTAGAAGATTTGGGGAAAGGAAGAGATCTCAAGAATAACCTCAGTGAGGATGCCCAGGACCCTAAACATGCCTCCTCCCCCATTACAGCACATTGGTTGAAAAGTAATAACAGTTTTCTGCCAGTGGTTATTAACGAGTCAATGGATGTTGCACCAAGGAATAAATAACTCCGTATGTCAAGGAGTTTGAAGGTGACTCATGTTTCATTTGCGCTTTGGAATTATGTAAAATATAGGCAGGGCACTTGATCCTACTCTGCTGAAGTAAATTAAAGTTTGGCAACTGATTTCAACAGGGGTAGAACTGGGTCCATATTTCTTTGACATAGCATAAGCTGTATGCAGAGGCTCTATCACACTTCTGCTTGCCCTCACTTTAGCTTGTGCTGTCCAACCAGTGGCAATTACTATAGCGAACTAGCCACACTAAATAGGCCAAATAGCCACATGTGGCTAGTGTGTTGGACACCACAGCTTTAGACTGCAACATATTTCCATCCACCCAAATCGGCTGTCAAGCCTCCTTTTATTTATTGTAATAACAATTACATTCCATTCATAACTGGAAATTATTTACTCTGCCTTTTTATGAAGGGGAAAGGTGATTCAAGAAGATTCAAGGAGCTGACAGCTATGAAAACAGGTTGAGAGAAAGCTAAGAACCTTGGTACAAAAGGAGGAGATAATAAAGAAAAGACAGAAAACAGATTAAGGACAAATAAAAGACCTCACCCTGCAAATATTTACTCAAGTGCAAAAACATGCTGAAGCAATTCCACTGACACCAATGAGATA
Source organism: Pelochelys cantorii (assembly GCA_032595735.1). Lineage (NCBI taxonomy): Eukaryota > Metazoa > Chordata > Testudines > Trionychidae > Pelochelys > Pelochelys cantorii. The sequence goes on from CM064339.1 coordinate 15,601,758, forward strand.
CGAAGGTTACTCACCTTGTGCAGTAACTGGAGTCCTTCGAGATGGTGTCCCCATGGATGCTCCATACTTGGTCTTGGTGTCATCCCAGCACCTGGATTGGAGATTTTGCAGCAATCCCTGCCGGGCTGTGCATGCACCCTCCAGTTCTTTATCTACCCCGGAAGCTCCAGGTCCGAAGCAGAGGGGAGGAAGGTAGGTCCTGGAGCATCCACGGGAACACCATCTCGAAGAACTCCAGTTACTGCACAAGGTGAGTAACCTTCATTTCTTTTTTGAGAGGTCCCTGTGGATGCTCCATGCTTGGTGACTAACAAGCAGTTTCGCCCCTTGGTGGCTGGGGCTTCGGAATGTTATGGCAAGCAGATGAAAGTACTGATGAGCCCACTGTGGTGTCGCCCACATAGGAAAGTGTGTAGTGCTTAGCAAAAGTAAGTTGCGATGCCCAAGTGGCTGCTTTGCAAATGTCCATTAGTGGGACGTTGAGTAGGTATGCTGTGGAAGCAGATATAGCCCTGGTGGAATTAGCTGTCAAGCGTAATGGTGGCTGTATGAAGTCTGCAATCCATTTTGACAACCTCTGCTTCGATATGGGGTGTTCCCTCATTCAATCAGCGAAGGCAACGAATAGGAGAGGTGATTGTCTGAAGGGTCTGGCTCTTTCTAGATAAAAGGACAATGCATGCCGAACATCAATGGAGTGCGTGGCAGACTCAAAGGAGTTGACGTGATGCTTTGAAAAGAACACAGGTTGGTTTACCATTTTGTTTATGTGAAATGAGGACGTGACCTTTGGGGGGTATTTTGGATATGTATGAAGGGTAACCCAATTTCTGTGGAATACTGTGAAGGGTAGTTCAGCCACGAGAGAGGCTGTGTCACCCACATGGCGGGCCGATGTAACGGCAACCAGGAACACAACCTTCATGGAAAGGTGCAATTGGGAGTATGAGGCAAGGAGCTCGAAGGATGGTCTGGTCAAGGTTCGCAGCACTAGCCCGAGATCCCAGGTAGGTACCAGTTGTATAATGTCAGGATGTGAAAGATGCAATCCTTTAAGAAATCTCTTGGTGATACGGAGAGTAAACACGGAATGGCCGTCAATTTTGCAATGGAAGGCCATTATGGCTGCTAGGTGTACTTTGATGGAGCTAAAGGAGAGCGATGATTGTTTAAAGGTGAGTAAATAATCGAGGATAAAGGACAGGGGTGTCGAGGATAGGACCTGCCCTCTCAATGTGCACCATGTTGAGAATCGCTTCAATTTGTAAGCGTAGGAGGTGCAGGTGGAGTCCTTACGGCTGTGGATGAGGATTCCTTGGATCTGTCCTGGAAAGAATAGTTCTCCCTGGGAGAGCCACAGAGGAGCAATGCTGTTAGATGTAGCTTGCATAGACCCGGGTAGGCTTGCCTTGTCTGCCCCAGAATGATCAAAATTATGTTGGAGGGGAAGATTAGTGGGTGTGTGAATCGACATTTTGAGGAGAAAGGGTTACCACGGTTGTCTGAGGGAGGCGGGGGCTATCAGGATGACTGTGGAGCCATTTGTCCTGATCTTCTGAACGTCCTTGGCCAGAAGTGGTATGGGGGGGTGAGGGGGAGGGAAGCACAGGCAAGGTCCTGATCCCATTGGATGAGGAATGCATCCCCCAGAGATCCTGACCCCATGTCCGCTCTCGAGCAGAATTGAGTGCATTTGGTGTTATGCGATGTTGCAAACAGATCTATCGATGGTTGGCCCCACCTGTGAAAAAGGAAGTGTGCTATCAACCAGTTCAGTACCCATTCCTGATGCTGGGGGAAATGCCTGCTGAGAGCATTGGCCATCAGGCTGGAGACGCCTGGTATGTGGATCGTGGAGAGGTGGATATTGTGTCTGATACAGAAGTTTCACAATTGTATAGCTTCTGTGAAAAGGGAAAGAGATCTGGCTCCTCCCGGTCTGTTGATATAGAAGATACAGGCAATGTTGTCTGTGAGGACACGGACAAGCTTGTTGGCGACAGAAGGCAGGAAATGCCTGCAAGCATTGTGTACGGTGAGATTTGTGTGTAAGGACATCTCTGGGGTTGACCAGAAGCCTTGGGCAGTCTGATTTCGGAAATGAGCACCTATCCGGTGAGAGAGGCATCAGTTGTAATCATGCACGAGGGGGAAGGCTGGAGGAAGGGGACTCCTGTGCAAAGGTTGGCTGATTCTGTCCACCAAAGGAGCGATGTTTTGACCTCTTGCGGCATCGTGAGCGAGAGTGACATGGGGTATTTCCGAGGTTTGTAAGCTCTGGAAAACCAAATCTGTAGGTAACACACGTAAAGTTGAGCATGTGGTACTACAAATGTTATGGTTGCCATGTAGCCAAGAAGCTGTAAACAATCTCTGGCTGTGGTGCGAGCAGCGAGATAGATTGTTGTGGCCAGAGTCTAAATGGCGAGGAATCCTTTGTGAGGTAGATAGGCCCGAGCAGCCATAGAATCTAGGCATGCTCTGATGAACTGTATATTTTGGGAAGGGTGAATGGAAGACTTCTCCCAGTTTATGCGGAGCCCTAGATTTTGAAAGCACTGCATGGCAGTCGCTGTTACACGTGCTGATTCCATCTGCAACAATGCCTTGAGAAGGCAGTCATTGAAATAGGGGGAAATGATTATTCCCATAGGGTGAAGGTGAGCTGTGACTATGATGAGTACCTTGGAAAAAACGTGAGGGGCCGCGGAGAGACCGAAGGGTAGAATCTGGAACTGGTAGTGGTCATGGCCTACCACGAATCTCAGGAATTTTCTGTGAGCAGGATGGATTAGGATGTGAAAGTATGCATCCTGAAGGTCGAGGGCTGAAAACCAATTGCCTCGTTGCAATGCCGGGATGATGATAGATAAAGTGACCATGTGAAAATGTTGTGTTTTGACTAATCTGTTCAGTTTTCGCAGATCCAAAATTGGCCTCCAGCCTCCTGATTTCTTTTGAGTTACAAAATAGCAGGAATAGAAGCCCCTACCCCTGTGCTCATGTGGAACTGGCTCCATGGCTCCTAGATCTAGAAGACAAAGCATCTCTTGTCGTAGCAGGGTCTCATGAGAGGGGTCCCTAAAGAGGGACATAGTAGGAGGGTGGGAGGGAGACTTGGAAAGGAATGGTATGGTATAACCACACAGAATAATGTTGAGACCCATCTGTCTGAGGTGATGTAAGCCCATTGGTGGCAGAATGGGCGAAGCCCATCTTGGAAGGTTTGCGTGGTCCATCTCGACATTAAAATTTGTAGGGGGTTTCCGAGGCCCTCGACCAAATCTTCAAATTTGCTTGTTAGCTGGTAGGGTTTAGGGTCCAAGCTGGAAGACTATCTTCGTCTCTGAGGCTGGGTTCTGTTTTGTTAGGATTGTTATCCTGCCGTTGGTTAAGGTAGGACAGGTAATGTGGCCACTGGTATGGTTGGTAGCGGTATTGTCTCCATCTGTTGGCAAGTGTATTTATCCCCAACGTGCGGAGAGTGGTGTGGGAGTCCTTCATTGTGTTGAGGACTTCATTCGTCTTGGCGGCAAACAATTTTTCACGGTCAAACAGCAGGTCTTCCACCGTAGATTGGATTTCACACGGGGTAGCCAAGGAAAACCAAGAGGCTCTGCGCACAACAATGGCAGTAGCCGTGGTTCTAGCAGCAGTATCGGCTGCATCAAGTGCTGCCTGGAGGGCAGCTCTAGAAATGCCGTGTCCCTCTGAAAGTAAGGCGGAAAATTGTGGTCTTTTTGCCTAGGGATATCATCAACAAAGTCCATGAGCTTGGAATAATTGAGAAAGTCATATTTTGCTAACAAAGCAGAGTAGTTTAAGATTCTGAACTGTAAAGCTGCAGAAGTATAAGTCTTACGCCCAAATAGATCGAGCCTCTTTGTATCCTTGTCCAGCGGAGTGGTGTGGAAGCGATGCTGCTTTGACTGCTGATGTGCGTCCTCCACCACTAGTGAATTCAGTGTGGGATGAGTGAAGAGAAATTGCGAGGTGTTGGCAAACATGTAATATTTCTTGTCTGCACGCTTGCACATGGGTGGAATTGATGCAGACGTTTGCCAAATTGTGTTTGCCGGGTCTAAAATGGCAGGATTGATGGGGAGGGCAATTTTGTAAGATGGAGCAGCCTGGAGTGTATCAATAAGCTCATGCTGGGGTTGCACCACCTCCTCTGTGGCGATTTTGAGCCATTGAAGTGCTGGAAGTCATCCGGGGCTGATGGTGGTGGCATGATCGCCTCATCCGGTGATGAAGAGGAGTTGGTGGGCGGTGACAAATTGGGGGGGTGACTCCTCCATTGCTTGGGGCACCTATGATTGTTGCATTCATGTAAATGTTCGAGGTGTAAGAAAGGCAGTGTGTTTATAAGGGCTCGCATGCAGGCTATTGTGTCTCCTGTATGAGCCCCAAGGACTCCAATAAGGCCATTGTGCGGGATACAGCACTGGAGGAGGCATCCAGTGGTGTCCATACCCAGGAGGAATCACTCTTGGATTGTATTTGGGCTTGTAATATTGCATCAGAGAGCTGCGATGAGGAGAGAAGGAGGACTGTACCTCTTCTTCATCATTGCTAGAGAAATGTGACTACACCAGGGATAAAGCCCATGATGTCATCAGTACCTGCGAAGCATCGGTGCCAAAGAGCAGTGATTGAGGGGAAGATGTGACTGCCAAGTCAGCACTTTGCATGTACGGCAACAGTGCCGTGGGGATCGGTGCTGAAGTTTGCAATGTTTGTCTGTACAGTGCAGACGGGGTGTTTGGTATGGATGACAGAGACCACTGGTATGTCGATGGTACCAAGTACATGAGTGGTGCCGCTGATCTGATCGGTGCCGACGAACGAGAAGGTACCGTCAGTATGATGGAAATGGTCAGTGCCGTAGAGCCCGGTACCGATAATCGCGTTGGTGCCGTATTCTTCGGCACCGATGAAGTTATCAGTACCGGTGGTGCCTGAGCTGGTACCGATGTGGATGATGGTACCGAGGTCCGTGTACATGCGGTCTTAGGGTAATGGCTGAGCCCTTTGCCATCGGTGCTGGCAGTGTGCGACAGTGCCTGGACACCTGAGGTGCCCGGTGCGTCGTAAGTGCTGACACGAGGCCTCTGCACCGATAGCTTGGGCAGAGACCATTTCCTGGAGGCGGGCTGGTGATGGGGCACAGATGAGCTCCTCTTTTGGGGGCCTTCTTGCCCTGAGGTGAGCCTGGGAGTGAACGTACCTCCCGAGGCTGTGTTCCTGGGTCCGAAGCTGGATGTGCCTTCTTCTCCATAAGGATGAGTTTGAGGCGAAGATCCCTGTCCCTACGAGTTCTGGCCTTAAGTTTGGAGCAGTGGGGACAATCTTGAGAGGAATGGTGTTCTCCTAGACACCTGACACATTGCAAATGTCCATCTGAGATAGGCACTGTCTCTCTACAGGAGGCGCAGCGTTTGAAGCCTGGAGAGCCGGGCATAACGAAAACCTTTTTTTTTTTTGGATGGGGGAAGGAGGGAGAAACTATTACTAACTATCAAATCTGTTAACAACCTAACTAAAATTAAGAATTAATTGCTAATGAAAGGTATGAACAAGGCAAGGAACTGCAGAGGTCCGTCTCAGGCCGAAGGCGGTTGAGAAGGAACTGGAGGGTGCGGGCCGTACATGCGGAGTGCTGAGTAGCACGGTGCACGCCAGTTGGTAGCACACTTGCATGGCCCAGCAAGGACTGCTGCAAAATCTCTGATCCAGGCACCAGGACGCACTAAGACCAAGCGTGGAGCATCCACGCGGACCTCTCAAAGAAGAATACTTGTTTGAGCACAGGTAAGCACGTGCTACATGTTTGCAGGCTCATGAGCCAAAAACCTGATCCTTAAAAGCAATAAAACAAAATAGATGTGTGAGTAAAATACATGAAAGTCAGTACAGTATCATACCTAATATCTATAATTAAGCAGAAAAATAAAACATAGCAATACAGATTGAAGAGAAAAACAGCTTTAATAAACTGAGCCAAGTAATAAGCTTTAATAGCTAAAACAGAAAATCTGCTGGGATAGCCAAGACTAAATAATAAACAGAGGGCAATAGAAAAGTACGATGGAGTTTGTGCTGGATTCCGTCTGACATGTTGATGTTGTCTAATTAGAGCCAGCTCCTTCAAATACTAAGGGCCTGATGCAAAGCCCACTAAAGCCAAAGGAGCCTTTCCACCAATTGTATTGGGATCTGTCCCTGAAGTACAGATCACAGTTTGGAGTGCAGTGGGACAATCACCCGAATAAACTTGTGCTGAAGCGTTTGTGGAATCTGAGCTCTTTGGGTACTACTCTGACTACACCATTTTAAAACACTGACCATAATTCCAGGTGCTAGCTAACGAATGACTAATCATTCTGTGATGGAGAAGATATGGTATGCTGATAATCATATTTAATGCAGGATGGTGTTATTGAAAACAGTGAATTATAGAAAAAATATAACCACATAACTGACTGAAAAGAGAAGGCCCTCTGGCTGACACTTCAAGTAAAGACAAAAAAACCCTCCTTACGCCTGGTGAGAAATACTCCTCTGACTAGCAAATAAACGTGTCTGCTCACACTATAAGCAGAACAAGGCTATGCATTACTACTTAACATCTATACTGGGTCAGAGGAGTTTCAAAATGTTAGCGAATGCAAGAGGAAACTGAATAAAATAAACTACAGATCTAAAGATGGGGTGGGAGGTTCAATGAACGTGACCCACAACTGGCAAGTACTAAGAGACAGAGATTAATTCTCTTTCCAAGATAGCAAATCTGTGCTAGATTCAAAGACAAGGACACCTACATGACCAGCTGGTAAGGCAGGTACCTCACTTCACTAGCTTCTGTGGATAATGTATTTAGTAATCTTTCTCCATTCATTATATAGGGAGCCTAGTTGTCTAATTTTTGCTTTGTGCGTCCCAGTGTTCTTTCAATTATTTTCTAGGCATCTAAAATTAGGGCAAAGCAAGCGAGGCGGTTGCCTTGGGCCACGCACATTCAGGGCCCCGCGACCCTGTGCATTTAAGGCCCCATGCTGCCCGGCTCCGGCCACCCAGCCGCTCATTCGCTGCCCTCACTGGGAGCCGTGCGACCATGCAGCTCAGCCACGCTGCCTTGGCCCCGCAACCTCTTTGGCTGGGCCTCTCACTAGCCACATCAAAGTAACATGGGGGGCATAAGGGTACAACTGACAAAAGTGCACAGGAAGATGGTACTGGCATGAGGGGCAGTTACACTGACTTGCTGATGGGTAGTGGTGGACAACAGAAAAAGAGGCTTTTATTCTCTGACTTTTTTTTTTTTTTAAACTTACAATGAGTTTGGCCTCCTTAAACAAGTCCAGGTGTAGGCTTGGAGGTTGGTACATTTGAAGTTATATGATCTTTTCTAATTGTTCTAATTAACTGTTTTATTCTAAGACACTTCTGGACCTATGGCTGTGTATGGAATAATTCTTGGCACTTCGGTGTCTCATCACTCTTCGAGATTTCTGGCAAAGGCCAGGAGGCAAATGCTACCTGATCCAGGGCACTTGTTCAGAGGCAATAACCCCAGCATGGGTATCGGTGTGTCACATTCAGGCTGACCAAAGTTGGCAAAGTGCAAAAGGATAGCCTGGCGAGCATGAATAATAATAGGAGTAAGGAAACTAAAGGTTACTCAAAGGTTATGGAAAACATTGTGGATGCTGAAGAAGCCTCTCACACTAATTTCTGAGCTCCCCAAAATTGGTTCTTTACCCAACATGGAGCCAAAAACTTATAGTCTCTAGGCATATCTCTCACTGAAGCAAAGGGACTGCAAGATTCAGATCACACATCCAAATCTGCTCTCCGTTAAACCCAGTACCCCTTTCCAGTCAAAGGGACTGCACAACTTGATCTGTATGTGGAATCTGACCCAGGGAGTTTCAAATCAGCACAAGTGCCCTCCACGTTTTGATGTTCAGTTCAAGATGACCAATCTCCATTCTCAAACAAACTGAACTCAGGACTTCCAGGACTAAGGCATGATATCTCTACATCTTGAGCTCAAGGATTATAGTCTCCTACTAGGCACCTAAATGGATCACGCACAGAAAGGGAAGCGTAATACACTAAGAAAAGTAGATTGCACCTTTTTGCCCATTTGACTCAATATGTATTGGAGCCATTGGAAGCAGGTCTAGTGGGGGAATGACTAACCTGTCATGGTGAGTTACATGTCTTTGGTGTCAGGACACGTAGATACAACGTGTCTTAGATCATAAGACAATGACTTGGATAGTTCCACCACACAAGTCCACAACTGATAACCTGTGCTCAAGATGGCCAGGGATGTTGCATGTAGGCCTACCATACATGGATGGGCTGTGCAACATAGCAGGAAGCTTGAACACTGCTCACTTTCACTGGATCTGTCTCCAACTAGTTTTATTGGCAGTTCATTCAGTTTTCATGCCAGCTACAGAATGATACATCCAATAATTATCAAAACAAAAAGGATTAATGGAATCCCTATTAACAGCTTCATTTTGTGAGTCTTTTACACAAACTTCATGGCTGATTCCCTTGCTATGTGTTGGGTACTACTTTGCATCTTGGCCAAATCCTAACCGTGCCCAATAAAGCTCTATTTATTTTACCTTGGGATCTTTCCATCGGTCTGTTTGGATGGGCAGAGCTCCTTCTTTTCTGCTTTGGTGTCTTTTCCATTTTAGAGTAATAAACTTAAAAAGATTTTTAAATAAATAAATAAATGTAACAGGAAACTCTCCTGGCTTCAAGATCTCACATTCTGGAGAGAATTTAGGACAAGAGACAATACTAACAAATACAATTTGTACCAGACTTTAAAGACTACGTACTCAAGCCAATGATCACACACATACATAAACTCATGCTGTGAATTCTTTTATGAGCTTGCTGGAGGTAATATAAGAAAGCATGTATTAAGACCTCTACTCTTTTTTTCTACCATATTAATATTATCATTTTATTTACTTTTGTTCTCTCCCTGCATATATAGCCTGGCTTTTCACCTCAACAACGTGAACGCCGCTGTGTTCAAAGAAGAGAGAGTAGCAAGCTGTAAATTTTAAGGCTGGTATCACAAACACATCCAAAAAGAGTCAACGTTGAACAATTTTCAGAAACATTTACGCAGTCATCAGGGTATACTGGACTGCATTTGACTTGGAACCCAAGTGGCTTTCAGGCCAGAAATCCCACTCTGGATACTTTTGTGGTCACCATTGTTTCCTTTCCACCTTGGAAGCAAATTGTGTGCTAAGATCAATGGATGAAAGGAAAAGATTTAGCACAGAAATATCACAGTTCTCTCATCCCCAGCAAGGCTGAATATAAACATTATGTAACACAAGCATCTCAGTTTTACTTTAAAATTGGACGAGTTCATTAAAAATTGGACTACTGGGTTCTGGGGCTACTCTACCAGTATAGCTGCAGTGGAATAATTATTCTGCTATTTCTATGCTGATAACTCCACTGTGTGAACATTGTAGTCTGAAATAAAAATTAATTTCAAATTATTGGTTGAGTTATAGGAGCATAACAATGGAATATTCCACTATATGCTGGTCAGTTTCTCTGCATAGACTAGTCCCTCAGTGTTTTGTCCCAGACCAAGTAGACCTTCTAATTTTACAATAGTGACAGATTGGTCTGAGTGGGAACTGCAGGAACAGGTCTTTAGTAATTATTTTGAAAGTTATTTCTGCCACAGCAATAGATGCTGCTTAGGGCTCATTTGCAAAAGAAAGCTGCATTCATTTGACACTATTGGTGTGATTTTAAACTGATTTAATTAAACCGGTTCTGATTTAGTTTAAAAAATGTCTGGACATTTGAGTTTAAATCAGGCTGACTCTATTATGAATCATTTTAAGGCAAAACAAAATAAGCTAGCCTTAAACCAAAACAAGAATATCCATGAAAGGGTTTGCATTGATTAAAAAATGGGTTTAAGTTAAACCAGTGCAACTTTATCTTAAGCTGCTACCATGAGAATCAGGTGATGTCACACCAGGATTCAAGTAAACACAATACTAGCCAGAGATAAACATAAGGCTCTGTTGCCTACCATCCTGTGCACACAGATTATCAAAAAGTGAGGGGGGTCCGGCCAGAATTTCTGCAGTAGGGATTCAGGAGAGTAGGAGAAAACCCAATCACAAGTCAGTTTACTGAGCGAGGAAAGACTGCATAGGCAAGGGGAGGGCTAGAGAATCTATTTCAGCACCAAAGAAACAATCCCCCTCAATGTTCCTCCAGTGTGTTTTCAGAACTGACCTGTGTGAAATTTAAGAGGAGAATGGATATAAATCAAGGGGGGGAAAGTAATAAAAAAGCTCCCAGCAGACTTGATGACATGTTGATAATGTTCTCGTCCTGGAGTCAGGGTGACACCAGCCCAAAGAGGATCTATAGAGCTAAGCCCACATACCAACGATTTACTGGTGTCATGACAGTTTTCATTGATCAGAGGCCAACAATTACTGGATCCCATCCCGTTGCCTATTTCAGTATCAAGCTCTGGCTTACAATCAAAACACTAGCCCTGCTTCTCCACGGTTCATGTGCCAACTTTGCACTAGATGCTCAAGCCAAGCAAGAATGATATGCAAATCTGGCAGGTGTTTGGGGCATACCAGTGCAGCTCCCAAGCCCAGACATTTAAAAAAAAAAAACAGCAGAAAGGCTAGGGGAGTCCTGATCTACTGCAGAGAAGCTACACGCTTTGCACAGTGCACAGTAAACAGGCCCCAGAAACAAGAGACATGTCTCGCAGGCAGGAACAGAAAAATCCAATTATTTTCTCTCACTATAAACAAGAACATTCTTTATATCCCTCCAGATTGTCTGCAGACATCTCTCACCATCAAAAGGGACAAGAACTTACAAATAAATAAACCAACTGGTACTACCAATCACAGAAAGATTTGGGGATTTTTTTAAGTGTAGGCAGTCAATAGAGAAAAGATTCCTTTCCATTCCTATGGAAAAAAATGTGTCAAATGTCACTGATATCTGCAAGGGCGTATTCAAATAGCCGGAATTAAATTGTCACCGCAAGATGAATAAGAGTCAGTGTGTGTGAAGGTGCTGGCAAATAAGAATTTTTCAAGCACATTACAGTATTTTAAACACAGCCAAGGGTGTGTAATATGCTGTGGCCTATTGGTATCTATCTATAATATGCTTAGCACTCTAATGGCTGAGAATCTCTAAGAGCATCCATCTATATATCAGTGTGACAACCCAAGCAAGTTGAGGATAGAACTAGAAAAATAAATCTGAGTGCCTAAATTTAAGCACAACTGCCACATGTATAAATGTTAGGCACATGCCTAAGTATACTGCTGAATCAAGGCATTTATGAAGAGTAATACTGGGTTATCCTATAAAATCCAACTTTCCTAAACCTGCTGACATGAATAAAAGACTTGCTCTCCAACCCACCAACAATCTCTCTCTACATTATTTAGCCAAAATTCACAGAGAAACAAAAGCCACTCAAAAATCCTAAGAGGGAAAATGCCAACAAGAGCATTCCTAATGAGGAAAGATCCATTTTCCATGAATCATCATCATTTAGTAGTGACTTTTTGTTTCAGACAGAAGTGTGATTGTTAAACTGAGGGCATCGACCTCTATGCAAATCTTGCACTCCTGAAAGGAGGCAGATTAAAAGCTGGAAGACAGATGCCCCCTTTCCATCCATAGCTACAGCATTGACAATGGCAGTGCACATTTTTCCTTGCTGTCCCTGGTACACATCTGAGTCAGATGCCTACTCAGTCTACTGTGACTGCCAACTAGTGCTTATTATTATTACAGGTTGGGACTCTCGTCCGCCGGACCACAGATGTTCCTGGACCAGGGAGTCTTGGCTGGGAGCCCCAGTGGCAGGAGTTCTAGGGGGGTTGGGGCTAGGACCAGGACTAGAGCCCCAGTAGCGCAGCTGGGGATGTGATGGCCCCAGTAGCAGGGCCAGGGCCATGGCAGCCCCAGAACTCGGGGGTGGGACCAGGGACACAGAAGACGTGGCAGCCCCGGTAGTGGGGACAGGGATGCAGAAGTCCAGGCTGCTAGGGCTGCAACAAGCCGGGCCAGCAGTGGGGAGGGGAGGTAGGCTGGTAGCAGGAGACCTCCCCTGGTCCGGCAAATTCTCTATTTCGGGACCAGTCAGATCCCGAGGGTGCTGGACCAGAGAGGTCCAACCTGTATTTGTCTGAAGGTAGCATCTAGATGCCTCAATCATCTGCCAGAGGCCGATTGTGCCAGGCATTGTTCAAATGCAAAGAGAAGGTCTCTGCCCGAGACAGCTTACTCGGTATTACTGTGCTTTTGAGGCACAGACTCCTAGCTGCTAGGATATGGGTGAAACCCCAACTCATTCTGCAAGGAGGACATTCAGACAGACACTGCAACCATCCCGAGGCAAACTCTGAACAGATTACTTGAGAGAAGAGAAGCTCTCTATGCTCTTTTATCAGACTCTGTGCAGCTCCCCAGTGGATCACAACTTAAAAAAAAAAAAAAAAAAGGGAAAGTATTTTGTTTAATACAGGCAGGTTGTTGACAGCAACTCGGCAGTATTTTCCACACCACAGGAATTAAATAGAGTGGACAGAATATCTGCAGGGCCCAGAGAACGTTATTATTTTCCTCTTAGCAACAGCCAAGTGTTATACAATGTATCCTCAAGGAATGCATACATCTTTCAACCCCCTCCAGTTGCAATCCCTATCTGTATTTTAAACCCCTCCTGCGGTTGATAAAGACACCAATTTCTAACAGCTGCAACATCAGTAAAACACAGTTTCACATTTCTATTTTTTTTTTCCAATACATCATGGAAGTTCCAATGTGTGCCTCTCCAAATAATAACACAATGACAACGTGGAGACTGGCTGTGGGAAATACCTTTCCTCATGAACAGAGATGAAGGACTAGTGATCTCTGAGCAGAGGACTAGGAAGTAGGAACCCTGGCCCACACTCATATGTAAATGGCAAAAATACTAACCTAAGTCACGAGTCGAAGGAATAATTGTACAGAATATTGCCAATGAGCACTGTATCATCATCATGCATATTTAGCCTACTAAGCATATATAGGTTTCTTCCATGTATATCCCCCAGCCCTAACAGCACAAGTTTGCTTTCCCTTTCCTGCTAGTACTTAGCTCGCCTGGTGTTCATCAACATGCCCTTCTGGTCAGGCATCTGTTTCAGCTTCAGCTGATCTGTGAAGAAAGGTTCTCATGTTCAAAGAGGCCAAATTATTACCTGAGAGGGTCCCCAGATCAGAACATCTGCTGCCAGTAAATAAGTTGGTTTTTGAATATCAGATTTTTAGAGCACCAGAGAAGTCATCTGTTTATACAAGGCTTGAACGGTTTACCCCATACCTACTAGCCCAAACACTAACCAGGACATACAATTCCGGTGAGGCCATTCTCCTTTCCCAAGGCCTTTGCCTTGCAATTTAAAAGAATGAACAGCTGTGTGCTGCTCACTGAATTTAGCTGTCAATTTTCTGTCGTGCAATCAGCTACATTTTTTAAAATGTTACCTGTTACTAGGCTAATCAAATAGCCAAAAAAATTATAACGTTATTGAATAAATTGCACTGGAATTTGTTGAATAATGAATTTGATCAAGTAAACTCTGGCCAAATATAGAACTAGCCCAATAACCCACAAAAGTATTTGTCAGATAAATTATTCAAGGTATAATGGTGATTTTAAAAAATACTACATCAATTGAATACTATTAAAAAGGTCCTAATCACAACATCGCTCTTCACTCTTGTTCTGCCTTCTCTCTCTCTCTCTCTCTCTCTCTCTCCTTGGCTTCACTCCACTGTCTCTTTTCTATAACTGACCTTGGTTTTTCTTTCATGGAATTATCTTCCATTTCCATGTCCCCTTTCACTCCCTTCTTCTCCTTCCTAACCATGTTCCATCCATTTCTCCTTTCATCTCACCTCCACCCCAACAACACATCTACACACAGTACTTCAAATCTGTGTCAAATGCATGGTGGAAAAAATAATCTACTAGATATAGAAAAACATTAAAACGGCCATACTGGGTCAGTACTAAGGTCCATCTAGCCCTATATCCTATCTTCTAGCAGAGGCTAATGCCAGGTGCCCCAGAGCAGGTAATCATTAAATGCCCCATCCCCGTCACTCATTCCCAGCTTCTGGCAAAGAATCACTGTCTAGGGACTACACCCAAGTGAGAAGCCGACCCTCATTTCCTAGCAAGTAAGAAGGGGTGAGGTTACTGAGATTTTTACAGGGATGCCCTTCTGTAGGCCCTGCTCAAGGCTTCATCTTCCATATCAGCTTTCGTTAGTAAATGACTGATGAATATGAAGCCCACACTCCTACTCTGTGACATGAATACCAAGTTACTGGACAGATCGTGACCCAAATTAAAATCCACTTTGCACCATGCTAGTGACACAAAGAGAACTTAGGGTTGTTCTAAGAGCAGATAAGAGTTCTCCAAATGCTGTTCGAAACTATGCTGGGGTAAGGGCGAAACTCTTCTGAAACTCTGCAATGCCTTGAGCAGCAGCAGAGGCACTGCAACTGTCTGCAGACTCGAGAAGGGACAACTGTATTGCATATGATTGATATCACTATACTCTGTTCATATTTGCAAGGTTAACTTTGCAATCATATGGGCTGCACTGACTAGACAGGGCTGATTAATCACTTGTGAAGTTGTGCTGCCGCGCAGCTTAGAAGGAACACTGACTAGAAGTGGGGGGGGGGGGCGGTTTATAAAAGGAAAACTTAGACTCCACAGAAACTGCTGGCACTCTCTGGATAAAAGTTCCTCAGTTCCTGCAAAGACCATTTCCAAAACTTCCGGTGTTTGGTGTGGTATCACGTGGTGAGCATCAGAGAAGGAACTGCAAAAGAGTGGTAACATCCAGAAAGCTAATTTGGCAGACTGACACATAATATACATGTGCAACTCTCCAACTTTATGATGCTGAAAACAACAAAAACAAGACACACACACACACACACACACACACACACACACACACACACACACACACACAATGTCACCCCCTCCACCATCAGCTGTATGTTTCCATTTCTCAGGTTAGTTCTCTGCCTTTTCTATTTATTAGCAAGTTTAATTCTTTGGAAAACGTGTATGGCTTGTGTTTGTTTCTGTCAAGCAAATTTAATCAAGTCATCCTCATAAACTCACAATCTGGAAAGGTTCAGCTACGCGACAAAGGCCCAAGTGAGGGCCACAAGAAAAGGAAGATGAAGGAAAGAAACATAAACAAAACAAAACAACTTTGTGGGGCTTGTTTCTGTAGCTTAAATTGCATACTAGACCATGTCCTATAACTTCAGCATCATGATCCCACACAACTGATACCAATAAATTGAAGCAACGGCAGAGAGAGAAAATACAGACAGGTCTGTACAGGATTGAAGTCAATTTATGCCTAAAACGAGGGACCGCTGAAACACATGGTGGAATATGCAATTAAAATAATTCTGATGTCTTGTTACTTCAGCAAGTGAGGGTTGCATGCAGAGCTGATCTCTGCAAGTGACTTAAAAGTAACAAGTAATTTTTTTCAAGAATCTTCACTATGTCCAAGTAACAACCAAACAAAAGGTATTAAAATCCTTTTCCTCATCCACATCGGGACAGTATCTGATGGAACAAGTTTCTCCATATTGGTTTGGGGTTTTTTTTTAAATCAGGACAACTTTCCTCTGATCTGATCAAAAGCACATGCCACCAGGTCATGATAGATGGAAACTTCCAGCATCCATCGCATTCAGCCTGCCTAAAAGACACTTTTTCCCACAGTGAATGGAGGAGGCTGCAGTTATATTTAGCCAGTTCATGCAGAAATTGTTTCTGTTGTCTTCCAAAGACAGGTAATGGTGCCTATTTTTAACAGGTCTGAACTCGGGATGTAAGAGAGTAGTCGATTAGTCAACTATCCAATAAGCCTAAGCTACTCACATCCCTCTCCCCTTGCTGCCTCTACCTCAGAGGAAGCAAGGGTGGGTGGAGCAGGAGCTGGTTCTGGGAGGGAGCCGGCTTAAAAGCCAGAGGGTCCCAACTGCAGCCTGGCACTGAAGACAGGGGCTGCTTTGCAAGCTATCTTCCCCTATCGAGCAATTGATAAAAATTCTATTGACTACTCAATTACTAAAATAACCTAATTTTAACATCCCTAGTCTGAACTTCCCGAGTGTGGTGATCTGTGCATTTGGACATTCTGCATTTAATGGACTGAGTTAATTAATCACAGGTTCATGCAAAACAAAAAAAACCCCACACTAAACAGAAAAGAACCACACACATATCAAAGAGGTGGACCAGCTATGATAAAGGCAGCTGAGGATCACAGGAATAGGAGCTCCTCCTACTTCAAACATAGGTACAGGTATCAGAAAGGGACTTTTCTTCTTATCTATGCCATTAGTATACAGGTGAGCCTTCCTCCTTCCCGCAGTGAGGTGACAGCATCTTGTGTTTAAGAAGCTATTTAAGATTGATGCTGAGTGAAAAAACGATTCTGATTATGAAAGCTTGCCCCAATAGTTTAAAGCAGTGTTCAATAGAATCATAGAGCTGGAAGAGACCTCAGGAGGTCATCAAGTCCAGGCCCCTACCCCCTGTTTCTCAACCTTTTTTTTTTTTTATAAAGTACCCCTTTACAAAAAAAATTTAAGTACCCCCAAGTACCTACAGTTTTCAGACACACTTTTTTTTTTCTATCATTGCAACACATCTGTTTAAACAACTTAATCATAGCCAGGCGGGCAATGAAATTTTTGGGTGTAGAAAGTACAAAAATAATAAAGCGCTGTAAAACTAAAAACAAAAATTCAGTTCTCTCCAAATTTCAGTTGTGTTGACGTACTCTCCCCCCCCCCCCCCGGGTACCTGTACTGCTGGTTGAGAAACACTGGTTTAAAGGATACTATCTTATCAACACTTTATACTTACTTTCATCTGAAGATCTCCAAGTGTATATAAACATCAACTACATCTTGAAAACTTTCCTGTGACACACAAGGAAAGCTATCCTGCCCCTAGGCTGGTTTGGCGCAGCCACCCCAGGCTCTGTGCTTTGGGGCCCCTGTGGCGACTGCCTCAACTATCCTTTGGATGGGACCCACAGGGCCCAGAGGATTACTGGCAGGCTTGGCACAGGCCAGTAGCAGGGGCCACACATACCCCTGCTCACCCCAGGAGTGGAAGCTGAAGCAACCCATCAGCCTGCTCCTCTTCGCTCCGCCCCAACCCACCCCGCCGCCCATCTTCTAGCCGCCTGTGCTTGGCTTCATGGTGGTAGCAGAGCACCCTGGCTCCCAGGTGCGACACTTTCTTCTGCAGCAATGAAGAGGAATGCAGCAGGCTGAGAGAGGGCGGTGGGGCAGAACGGAGCAGACTCCCACCAATGCAGTGAGGTTGGGGGGGGGGGGGGAAAGAGAACCCTTGCTGCTGTCCTGCACCAGGTTCCCCAGTAATCCCCTGGCTTGTGTCACTCGGGGGAAGGGGACAGAGCAGGTGCAAGTTGGGGAAGCGGACAGAGAAGGTGCAGGGTTGGGGATGGGGTGGGGCAGGAGTAGAGCAAAAGCAGGGTGGTGGTGGTGGGGCTTGCAACGGGGATTTACCCTAGATTCCACACACCCACTAGGGACAGCCCTGCACACAGGCAGATTTTGTAGATAGATAAACTGAGCATAGAGAACACACGGTCACACAGTGAAAGATGGCACGACGCGGACTGGAAGCCGGAAGTCCTTACATGCAGCCCTACATGCTAAGTACAAGCTGACACATCCTTCCACATATAATGGAAGTTGTGTCCTCCCAACACTCTCCCATCATCTGCATATGCTACGAGACATTCTATGCACTGTACAAAGCAGCGTGGGCAACCTGTGATCGCATGCAGCCCGTGTCATTCCGGGCCACGAGACATTTTGCTGACATCGACTGTCTGCAGGCCTCACCTCCCACATCTCCCAGTAACTGCAATTCTCTGTTTCCAGCCAATGGGAGCTGTGGGAAGTGGCACCTGCAGATGAAGGGGCTGTAGGGGTGTGCTGGCCATGGCTTCTCTCAGCTCCTATTGGCTGGGAACAGAGAACTGTGACCACTGGGAACTGCAAGGGTTGGTGCTTACAGATAGTCAATATCTGCAAAATGTCTCGTGGCCCACAATCAGATTACCCTGATGAGCCACAGGTTGCCCACCACTGGTAAAAAGCTGTAATCACTACCTGGCCAATATTCTGCCTCTCTTGGGGAAAAAAAATGCTGGCTTAAAATTTTTCCAGTGATGTGAGTAACTTTCCTCCCCCAGAGCCCACCCTGCTAAGATACAGTGCTCCTAGCTTAAAAGTAGGGATATAAAATCCTATGTAATTGGCATCCCAGTCTGGCCAGCCGTGACCTATGGTGGGCCTCTGTGCCCCACAGGCAGGGGTTGTGCTGGAGCAGCCCCTGTCCACAGTGAAGCAGCTTCCTCCCCACCCCCAGCAGGCAGGGAGCTGCTCCAGCCCCACCAGTTAACCTTAACCAGTTAAATCTTCACATCCCTATTTAATAGGGCTGTTCCCGTAACCATTATTGGAGCAGGAAAAGCAAATATTTTCTCCCTATCTTCTATTTAGAAAGGAGGGGGGGGGAAGCCATTAGATAAGACAGAGTCTCAGTTCTAGGCTAAGAAGTACAATGGGTGCTTATCTAGTCCTCTGAGGTATGCACAAAGAATGTAGGCATACAGAACAAGATAGTCAATGGGACAGAAATCCGTTTAGAAGAGAATATTTACCTACAGCTCAGAGTGAATGTCACATACAGCTCTAAACCTCCTACACACGGAAAATAACTTGAATCTGTGCCTAGTCCTATCCTAACCAACTCTCTATCTCTCTTCCCTCCACAAATCTAGGACAGTGCAAAGGAGGCCAAGTGTTGCAGTCAAAAGTTCCTAAATCCAGGAGGCTTTAGTAATGTCAGAGTAATTAACGTTCCCATAATCCCATTATATGTCCTATAGGCATTCCCATTTACTCTCTCTCTCTCTAGCACAGTGGCATTCCATAAAGCCTTAATGAATAAAGACCAGCTGGCAGCTTTTTTCCCCTCACTTGCTCGTCTTCTTTTTCTTCCTCTTGATCTTAGCTTCTGACGTTCAACATTTCTTTAGATAGCACATTCCCTTCCCCCTCAAGTTATTAAAGGCCTCCTTTGTTTTCACACCATTCAGGGGTGCAGAGTTCAGAACCTGCTCATTGTTAGATATGCCAGAGATGTCCCACATACATCCCATACAAGTGTCCCTTCCACAGAAGGCTGATATTTTCTCCGATGGCTAAAATACTACAACTAGGGTTGCCAGATGGTTTCAACAAAAATACCGGACACACTTGACATTCCATCACAATCTACATTACATCTTATTTAGAAAATACCGGACATTTATATTTTCTCATTTATATTTTTTCAATTTGTTTCCCAAACAGAAAGCTCAAATACTGGACTGTCCAGTTCAAAACCAGACATCTGGCAACCCTAACTACAACTCCCCATTTTCTTAAGAATAAAAGCATTCAGGTGCAGAGGGCCTGATCTTGCAGACCTTAGTTACTATTATTCATTTAATAGCAACTAGGTTCAGAGCACTGTAAAAATATGTTTATGTAATATTGGTATAGGAGTAGTGCCGGGGGGACCACTCAGAACTGAGGCCTCATTGTACTCGGTGCTGTGCAAACAGAAAAAGTAAAAGACGGTCCCTGCCCCACAGAGCACAGCCAACACAAGATGTCAGATGGGGAAGGGAGAGAGAAGGAAGCACATGGAAGCCGTGTGGCCCTATCGCAAAGTTATGTGTGAGGTGTTTTTTTAAATATAAATGAACAAGGGATCTTACTGAATCAGTAGTAACTCATATTCTGAGACCTGAAGTGCTTAGAAAAGGAATTCAATGGATGTTTGCCTGAAGAATGGTTGTGGAATTTGGTCCCATTTTCATTGTGCTGTAACTAAAACATTGTTGAAGATTGTCCAGCTTCATTTACAACTTACAGCACAGTTGAGATATGCATGTTATTCATCTTTCTATAATTGCCATCTGCACCATATCATACACAGCACAGCCATCTATGCTTTCATTCATTATTCATCATCACAGTCGGCATGCTTGTTGACAATATCCCCTTCTTTTATCCTCCGTTGCTCTGCCAGCTTTCCTTCTCTTTTAACATCTAATGGACCCCTCTAGGCTCAGCAATCTTGAGACCATTTCCTTCTCTGCCACACCCAGACCACTTATACCCTAAAAACTAAGCACATCAGCTCGGGGGTGGTTTGGTTTGCTGAGGTTTCACTTACATAGCCAACTTTTTAACAGAGTATGTTCAGCTTGGCAGATGTACAGCACTGCTCATAGAGCGCCGCAGGGAAACCTTTCCTGTGTGTCTACACTGTGCTCCCTGTGACGAAGGAACGCGTCCACATTAGCAGCTCTTTTCGCAATGCACTGCTCTCTGTGCTGGTACAGCTACCCCACTGTGCAGCTGGTCACAGGCCACTTATGGAAGGATTTGCAATGGTGCATGAGGCAGGCAGCTGCCCAGGGGGAACCATTTCAGATTTTGGTGACTGTGGGTTGGGAAATGTGAGAGCATCGGGGGCAGACTGGGGACAGTAGCTTTAGGAACGTTACTGAGCATACTTAATATAAACCAAGCAGTAAACTGTGGGGGAAGGCAGAGAACCAACCCCATCTGCCCTCCCACACACATACACATCACCTCTTTTCAGGGGCTACTAAGGCACAGGAAAACTCTAGGGGTTTTTTTAGCAGATAACTTAGTAATTAGCTGACAGGAGCACTGAATATAATTCCTATATAAAATAAACAAAATTAAACCGTATTAGAGCTGAGTGGATCTAATATTTAAAATTCTGACACCTTACATCTTACTTTGTTACTAACTCTGCAGTGACAGAGAAAGAGAGAGAGACTGACTGTCAGGACTCCTGGGCGCGCTCTCTGCTCTGGTGGTATCTAGTGGGTTACAGCAGAGGGAAACACATTTAGGCTCTATATAAGAACAGCCATACTGAGTCAGACCAAACTTCCATCTAGCCCAGTATCCTGTCTGCCAACAGTGGCCAACGCCAGAGAGAGTGAACACAATAGGTAATCATCACATGTTCTCTCTCCTGTCATACATTTCCAGACAAACAGATGATAGGGACACCATTCCTACCCATCCTGACTAATAGCCATTGATTGACCTAACCTCCCCGAATTTATCTTGCTCTTTTTTGAAACCTGTTAAAGTCCTAGTCTTCACAACATCCTCTGGCAAGGAGTTCCACAGGTTTACTGTGCGCTGCATGAAGAAAAACTTCCTTTTGTTTGGTTGTTTGGTTCACCTAGCCCAGTATCCGGTCTTCCAACAGTGGCCAATGCCAGGTGCTTCAGAAGGCATGAAGAGAATAGGCAATCAAATGATCCATCCCCTGTCACCCATTCTGGCAAACAGAAGCTAGGGACACTATCCCTGCCCATTCTTTGCTAGTAGCTATTGATGGACCTATCTTCCTTGAACTTATTTTGTTCTTATGAATAAAACAGAAATAAAAATTAGGGCTGTCAAGTGATTAAAAAATTTAATTGTGATTAATCGCGTGCACTGCCCCTTTGAAATGCTGCAGGGGCGTTTCAAAGAGGCAGCGCTGAGGAAGCCGAGAATCAGCTAAAGTCCTCAGCTGACCCCAGGCTCAGTGCAGCTGCCCCTTTGAAACGCAAAGGCGGCAATACAAAAGGGCAGCACCGCAGGTCCCCAGCTGACCCTGGCTCAGCACAGCACTGCCCCTTTGAAGCGCATCAGCGCATTGGGAGCCTGGAATCAGCTGGAGTGCACAGCTGATCCCCAGCTCCACGTTGCACTGCCCCTTTGAAGTGCCACGGCAGCGCTTCAAAGAGGCAGCACATTAGAAGAATGGCAACACATTAATCCTGCCTTGTGTTAATCGCAGGTGTTAATGCAGATTATTGACAGCCCTAATAAAAATAGAAAATAAAATATAATACAATCCGATTATAGTTTGAGTCTTTCTACCATCCCCTGGCAAAGAGTTCAACAGGTTGACCATGAAGAAATAATTTGTTTTGTTTGTTTTAAATCTGATACCTAAAAATTTCATTGGGTGAGCTTCTTGTGTTATGGTAGCGAAAGAATAAATAAATTTCCTTATTCTATTTTTCCACACCTTTCATCATTCTCTAGACCTCTAACATATCCCTCCACCCTTTAGTGATTTCTTTTCCAAGCTGAGAAGTACCCAATCTTGTTAATCTCTCCTCATATAGAAGCTGTTCCTTACCCCAATCATTTCTGTTGCCCTTTCTGTACCTTTTCCAGATTCGATATTTCTTTTTTTTTTTTTTTTTTTTTTTTTTTTTTAAGATAGGATAGCCAGATCTGCATGCAGTATTCAAGATGTAGGCATGCCATGACTTTATACAGAGGCACTTCAATATTTTCTTATTATTATCTATTCCTTCCTAATGATTCTCAATATTCTCTTAGCTTTTTAGACAGCCACTGCCCATTGAACAGAAGTTTTCAGGGAACCATCCACAATGATTCCAAGATCTCTTTCTTGAATAGTAACAGCTATTTTAGACTCCATCATTTTTGTATGTATAGTTGGAATTATATTAGGGGTGAGAACCTAAGGCCTGGGCTCCCCCCACCCCAGCATCCCAGCACTGGGGAGCCCGTGCTGGTACTCCAGGCCCTCCCCCGCACTCCCCACCATCCTCCTGTGGGGCTGGAGTACACAAAATCTACTAAACTGTCCCCCCTCCTCCAAGGCTCTGGTGTGCAAGGGGAATGTATGGAGTGTCTTTCTCCTTCTCAGTCAGGGGCCACATCAGTGAGGGGTTTTTTTGTTTTATTTTCTTCTTACTTGTGTGCAACCGCCAACTGATTTTTCTGTGGGTCAGCAGCCCCTGACCCAAAAAAGTTTCCCCAACCCCAACTTACCATATATACTCAAACATAAGCCCGTTTGTTTATAAGCCGACCCTCAAACTTACAGAGAAAATACATTAAAAAGTCACTGACCCGTTTATAAGCCGACTCCAGAATACAGCAGTCTGGGACCTTATAAACAGGCCAGTGACTTTTTACCATTTTTTCTCTGTAAATTTGGGGGGTTAGGTCCCAGACCACTGCATCACTGTTTTTTAAAAGGCAGAGCTGCAGTGTCTGGGACCCAGCATGAGCCGGGACTGCTTTGTCCCCCGCTGCCACTCTGCCTTTTAGAATCCATTCATATGCTGACACCTGCTCTTCACATTGGGATTATTCCCCCCCCCCCCCGCAAAAAAAAGCCAGCTTATGAATGAGTATATATAGTATAATAGTCCATGTGCATTACTTTGCATTTTACAACACTAGGGACTCATCTAGACTACGCGGAAGATTCAGAAGAGGATATGCAAATTCCCACGGAATTTGCATATCTTCTTCCAATCTCACTTTCGAAAGCAGAGCTTTCGAGAGTGAAAGTAATCAAGACGTGGTTTTTTTGGCACCCCCCCCCCTTTTTTTCAAAAAACTGCGTAAACCTCATTTTTTGAGGAAAAGCGGCTTTTCGAAAAAGAGGGGGGTTGCCAAAAAAAGTGTCTTTATTACTTTCACTTTCAAAGCTCCGTTTTCGAAAGTGAGATCAGAAGATATCCAAATTCCCGCAGAATTTGCATATCCTCTTTTGAATCTTCTGCATAGTCTAGATGAGCCCTAAATTCCATCTGCCATTGTGTTGCCCAATCACCCTGTTTTGTGAGATCCCTTTGAAACTCTTTTCAATCAGCTTTGGACTTAACTATAAGCAGAGTAATTTTGTATCATCTCCACATTTTGTCACCTCACTGTTTACCATTTTTTCAAGAACATTTATGAGTTTAACAGCAATGTTCCAAATACAGATACCTGCAGCACCCCACTATTTTATTCCTATGCTTTCTTTCCTATTTTTAAAGTGGTCTACCTGGCATTGTTTTTGTGATAATCTAACAACCCTTCAATTACTTGAATGACAAGCTGTGATACGTGGGAGGGAGACTACCCTTTTCTGAACATTCCCACCATTTAGTTAACTAAATTGCCTGTAAGGGTTAAAACCATAGACAGTAGTCAGAGATAGTCTCTAGGAATTCTAAGGAAGCAGGAAATGTTGTTAGGAAGCCAGAAGACCCAATGAAAACAGAGTGTGGGCTTTTCAACTGGAAGCAGTGACCTTCCTGTTGCAGTCTTTGTGTAACCAGAGCAAAGCTGGGAGACATGAACTGAGCCAAGGAGCAAGTTATGGAATATCCAGTAACAACCATGCTTTGGGAAGGACTACATCTTGGAACAACAGACATGTGAGTAGAACAGGGGATGTTTAGTCAGATGCAATCCGGGTTGTTTTTTTTTTAATTTGGGTTTTGTTGGATGGTTCTGTGCTGAGCATATGTACTTCCTCCCCCCACCCTCTTACACTTTAAATTTTAAACTAAGGAAGAATCTGAGGGAAGAAATTATCTGTGTTTTAATCTTTTTTTTTTCAGTTGCTCCGTAACACCTAGCAAACAAGTAAAGTTCATCAAGTGTTTTGTTAATAAAAATCACCTTTTTAAGACCATGATCTGATTCCGGTGTCGTACAAGGCAGGAGGTTGTGTGTGCACATGTCTAACACTATAAAGCCAGCTATTGAGAAAATGAAAGGGTTTCCCCTTCTCCCCCCAAGCATTCTCCAGAGGGAGAATTAAAGAGCTTGAGGTACCCCACAGGAAGAAATCCCCAAATTCATCTTCCTGAGTTCTCAGAAGGTTTTTTTCATTTGGGTGGTGGCAGCAATACCAATCCAAGGCCAGGGAATCTGTGACCTTGGGGAAGTTTTTAAACAGAAACCTGTCATGCCAATATATTTTAAAGTCTGACGTAATCCCCCACCATTACCATGATGTAATCTGGCACCATTGGAAGTGCCAGAGTGAGGAACAGCCTTGACACCAGCCTTCTGTTATGATAATCACCCTGCTTCCCTCTCTTTGTAAACAAACTCTCTGCCCCAAAGCCAAAGCAGTAAGCAGCACAAACTGTTGCATTTAAGAACTGCCTCTGGAGCTAGGGTATGTACTTTAAGCAGACCTCAGGTATGAAATCCAGGGGTTCAGACTTTAGAGGTAGAGATGCAGCCATGGTAGTCTGGTCTAGCTGAAACAAAAGACAGGACTATGCAGCAGTTTAAAGACTAACAAGATGGTTTATTAGGTGATGAGCTTTTTGATTGTATCACTTTGATATATATGGTTGTGCCAATTTTCTTCCACATATTGATCTGAGGAAGTGGGTCTGGCCCACGAAAGCTCATCACCTAATAAACCATCTTGTTAGTCTTGAAAGTGCTGCATAGTCCTGTCTTTTGTTTCAGACTTTAGAGGGGACTACTAACCCCCCAACCACAAATGGCACCCTTGGCAGCATCACATGATGCAAATTTCCCAATTCTATTGCTCCATGGTCATCCTCCTATACTGACAGCTGCTTTTTAACTGAAGTGTGAGAGGGAGTATGTGTGTAAGGGGAAAGAGAGACTGTGTTTCGGGGGAGGTCAGCATCGGTTCAGACAGTGGCAGGAAAAAAACAATCCTCAGGCAAGGGGAAACTTCAACATCACCCCTCACCCCTTCCTACCCAGGTGTTACACACCCCTGCCTTTGTGTTCAACAGTAGGAGCATTCCACCTGAATGGTTTGCACTATGTCCCAGAGCAGATCAGCACAGCATGCAGGCTGTCTGAAATGGGAGCTTTGAAAGGGGATATGCGCATGCCTGCAGGGCAGCCAGCAGATTTGAAAACAACAAGCAGAGCGACCACTGGAGGGATTATGGGACATTTCCAGAGGCTAGTTACTATGCTGAAGACAACTGAAGTGTTTACCCTGGCGCCACAGAGCAGAAAGCTCAACACCCTTGTCTAGGTGGTTTACCTAGAGCGCGATGACTGTGGAGTTAGTATGCACTAAGTGTCTTGCCAAAGTGGATACCTCAGGAGATATAGCATTGGGAGATGATTTTCTGATTAAAATCAACAGTCATGGCCACTGTTCCCTCTAAGCTGTGTGGCAGCACATGTTCACAGGTGATTAACCAACCCCGCCCAGTCAGTCAGCTCCATGCACAGACTGGTCATGGCACTTACACATTTATTTCTGAGCAGTTAAAAACCTTAACGAAGTATCTCTAATTTACTCTACAGCATTTCATAGGCAGAAAACAGAGCATACATAGAATAGAGCTCCTACCTCTGTATGATTGATGCCAAAGCTGAAACCTACAGATTCTCTACCCTTCCCTTTTATCCACCCCAAACAGAAGAAATTACCCACTGTTAGAAGTGAAATATTAACTAACAATATGAAAGAAAGTTGTTACACAACACCGGAAGGATAATTCTTCAAATTAAGAGAAAAATATTGGTCCCCAATTCCTATCCATTAGAACAGATTTAGACCCATGCATATCTATTGTCCTGAATTTATATTGATGTAATAAAGATCAGAATCTGGCCAATTATCCATCACCTACCATCCAAATTCAAAATCTGTTGTCCAGCTTACTTGTCTCACCACTCACACCAACTTCAATGAAGTCACATTCATTTAAGTGAAAAGAGAATCTGGCCTAGAGCCCTTTAAACAGTGTTCAACTCAAGAACATCTGGTAACTTGTGGAACTCTTCATTTTACAACCCAGTATTATTCTGGAGTTCATTCATGGAACCGATTTAAAAGATGAGCAGTTGCCTCCAGCAACACTGCTCAGAGGAATAGTCTGTCTGGTATACAGCCGCTCCCCGAGTTACGAACAAGTTACGGACCAACACCTGGTCCGTAACTCGAAGTGTTTGTAACTCGAATCCCATAGAGTTACATGGCGACCACGCTGTTCGTAAGCGCGGATCACCTTTCGTAACTCGGATCCGCATTTACGACCGCTTTGGTTGTAAGTGCGGATGGTCGTAAGTGGAGGTGGTTGTAACTCGGGGAGCGGCTGTATTCAGTGGAATATCTTTCAATATGAAGATTCCATAAGAATGTACAGTAAAAGCTTTGTTACCTGACATATTGGGGAAATGGGGGTGCTAAACAAGTATTCCAGTTAACGGAGAGTTACACTTTACCCTTGGAATACCAATTTTCAAAGAATGAGACTACAAGAAAATATAGTACCAGGTACTACCAATCCAGTAGTACTACTGAGCTGCAGAGTGGTTGTTTTCTTGAAGCACTGAGGTGTATTCAGGTAACGTTTTTCTATATTGTAGATGATCATGACACTACATATATGACTATGAGCTGCCCATGGTGTACACCCAGTTCACTAAAAATACTCTCAACACTAAAGCTCTACTGAATATAATTTAATCTTTCTTTGATGATTCAGAAGGCACTTCAGGATCTTGCAGTGCCTTATGGTCATCATTATCAACACCAATCATCATTGCAGAGGTGGAAGTTGTAGGAGAATGGGCTGAATCTGTAAGGACCCTGTGACACACCCTGGAAGCTGCTGTTTTGAATAAATCCCTTTTTCAGCTTGCTACCATGTTTTCTGCATCTTTTACATAAAAATAGAGAGCAGAATGTGCAATTGCATAGTTCTGGTTTCTAAATTGAAGATTTGTACTGGGAGATAGCAGAAATGGTGATTAATTGAGCTTTCTGAGTAATTGGGTGCTAGATAACAGAGCTTTTACTACAACTTAATTCATTCTGTTTTATAGGTTTTTTTTCTGTATTCTGTGTGTGTTTTTCTAATTATGTTTTGGTTTGAGCAGTCATTCATTAAGGTATGTGATTTTTTTCAAAATGAACTGTTTTCCATTATCACGCTTGTTCCAAACTTAACCTAATATAATCATTAGAAAAAGAAGAAAGGCCATGAAATGAAACACAGGAGGTTGAAGTCATAAGACAGCTAAATACTATAGCGCAATTATATTAATTCAGACCATGGAATGTCTCCATGCTGCAAGCCAGACGCCTTGGTTCTTGTCTCCCCCTCGCCCCCCCCCCCCGCTGCAAGCACAACCACTAACAGCTTGAGGCAATCAATCACATTCCCGCAGCTCCCATTGGCAAGGAACTGCAGCCAATAGGAGCTGCAGGGGCAATTCACATAGGCAAGGGCAGTACATTAAGCCACAGGGATGTGCTAGCTGCAGCCAGTGCTAAGAGCGGCAGCAGCATGGGACAAGGGCAGCTGGATAATTTGCCTTAGTCCCGCTGCACTATCGAGTAAGAGCTACCTGAGGCAAATGTCCCACACCTCCTCCTCCCAACCCCCTTACCCAGGTTGGAACCCCCTCCAGCAACCTAACTCCCTCCCAGACCCCACACTCCAACCCTCTACCCCTGCCCTTAGCCCCCTCCCATACCCAAACTGCCTACCAGAGCCTCCACCTCCAGCCCTGCCCCAACATCCTAGCTCCCACTCAGATCCCGCACCCCCACCCCTATCTCCTACCTAGAGCCCCTTCCTGCACCCCAAACCTCTTATCCTCAACCCCACCTCAGACTCTGCACCGCCCCAGTCATAGTTTTACCCCATCCCACAATCCAATCCTGCTCCAGCCTGGAGCCCCTCATTTTTGGCTTAAACCTATGCACCCTCCTCCACAGGGCTGCATGTGGCCTGTGCCTGATTTTTTTCTGGGGGTCTGTGGCCGTTGATGGAAAAAAGGTTTCACATCCCTGCTATCGGAACTCTTAGAGCACTTTTCTATTAAGCAAACCCTTGGGACTATTCCAAAATTTACTTACAACCTGCATATGGCTCTTAAATTTATGTGTACTTACTATTCCAAAATTTACTTACAAATAAATAAAAATGACTCGACTTCAAGTTGACAGTGCCTATCTAATAGCTGGCTGAAAAAATCAGTTTTTCCTATACAGAATTTGGTACTGGAATTGTTATCCTTTCAAGTCATGGGCATTTGTATCACCCTCCTCCCCAAAATTTAGTTTCAGCCACACAGACTGTTTGGTTATTGAAAATTTGCACAATCACATATCTTTGTGCGGTTTTGATAATGCATTCTATTTTTATGTGAAAAAATGGATAATTTTAGCTGGAAAAGTGGCCTATTTTCCACTGGAAAATGGTCTCAATTTTGCTAGGAATATTTATGTCCTTAGTAAAATTTGCCACAGGAAAGAGGCCTCTCTCATTAGATATGAATTGTGAAAAAAAAATCAAGTTCAAATCATTTTGCATTATCTCTGCCAATACCATTCATTCTTCTCCTTAGCATTGAGTGCTTGTTCAGCAAGCTAAGCAATTCATACAGTGAAGCAGAACTGTAGGAAGCTTGAAGTAAAACCCTTTAAGGAGATATGAAATAATGCACATGGCTAAATAAGCATCAAATGTAACGGAAGCAGAAGGTGCAGCTCATGCAAAGGCAACTGTCCCAAGTGGGTATAATTCTCAGATCTCAGCTCAAGTGTCATTTTAGCAACTGAGAATTCTTGGTAGTCTTTGCATTTTCCATAACTCTATAACCCCTTTGCTGGCTCTTGTGGCTCTCCCATGTGGTATCAAGTGGTATTTGAGCAGATTTGGACAGACAGCACTAATTAAACTGTAGGAAAGTGAGAATGGGTGCGGGACAAACTGCATTTGGTTAGCAGGCTTTAAAAAGCATGTTTGTAAAGGAATACCGCAGCATGGGAAGCAGCCAGACTTCATCCCCCATTAACCCTTGACGGGTACGACTTAAAGCTGAAACCTCACACCTTTCCTGGTTTAGCTTTAAAGTGCTAAAATATGCACACAGAGATAATTCTTGGATTCCCAGGGTTTATAATTCCTAGCTCCTGTCCATGAGAAACCACCTGATAGTGTTTATTTTTTTGAACACACTAGTAATCACTTCCCTGTCTTAAACCTCTGAATGCTCATTTCTGCAGACTACCCCTGTTTGTGTCACAGTGTAATGAGCATGAAATCTAACTATAAACCAAGCTTGGCCAGATTCATATTGAAAGGGACAGGGCCAAGAGGGGGAGGGGCTGGGGAAATCCCAGTTCATAGCTGTGAAGATGATAACTAAAGAGCTACATACAAGAACAAGATTACATTTCCCATCAAAATCCATAGGGATTAAATCACTAACGCTATTATGATATAGGACAATGAACTCTTAAATATGGTGTCTGCAAAAGGAGCCCTCTCCTCTCAAATGAACAGAATTTGCGCACAATAGAGGAGCTATCTTCTCTTCATGGCCAAGAAAACTTTAAAAGCTAGGTTCACAGAAATCCATTTGGCTTATGGATTTAATACACTGTGCACATATAAATTAATATACAGTGGCACCCAGAGGCTCTAACTGAGATGGGAGGCTCATTGTGCCGAGTGGTGCACAACACACAGGAAGAGAGAGTCTTTGGCCAAAGAGAAGTCTCAACAGACAAACAAGAATGGGAGGGGAAACAGAGGCGCAGAACTGATATGCCTCTCCCGAGAGGACACAGTAGATCACTGATAGAGCCAGGATCTCCTGAATCCCAGCCTAGTGTGCCATCCACTGGGCACCAATCCCATCCCAGGTTACAGATCATCATACTTCCAGAATTATAACAAAGGTAATTTTCCCTTTCTCCCCCTTGGCTAGACATAAATTGGTATGGTCTGGGTGCATACATGTGCATGCATACACCAGGTACATACACAGGTTATGTCTACACTACAAGGTTTTTGCGCAAAAACCACCATTTTGCGCAAAAACCAGTGGAGCATCCACACCTCAAGCGTGTTTTTATGCAAGAAAATCAACAGGACAGGGAGCTTTTGCTGGTAGAGTTATTCCTCTCCCCACGAGGAATAACTCCTTTTTTCACTACTGCTCTTGCGCAAAAAGCAGGTGTGGATGCGCCGCAGGGGATTTTGTGCAAGAAACCTCTATCGGAAAAAGCAGAGTGTCTTTCTTGTGCAAGAGTGTCTATGCAGTGTGGACACTCTCTTGCGCAAAAGCACATCACTTTTGCAATGTGCTTTGAGGTCTGGATGCACTTTTGCGCAAGAACTCTTCCGCAAAAAAGCTTCTTGCGCAAAAACCCTGCAGTGTAGACAAAGCCCCAGAGAGACAGAGAGAGAACGAGAACGAACCTGTTTGAATCAGTGTGGAAGGAGAGAGAACGAGAACGAACCTGTTTGAATCAGTGTGGAAGGAGAGAATAACCAGACATAGCTCTCCCCTTTTGAAAGTGCCACCTCCTTGTGCTGCTGGGGAACAAGAACTCTCCTTGTGTATTTGTTGCTCCAGGATGTGGAAGAAAGTCTATTGTTGTGTAGGAAGGGAAGCTAATGGGGAAACAGGGACATAGCGTGGGCTCCTAAGTGCTTTGATTGTACAAGAAATAACAATACTACTACTCAGAGCAGAGCTGGCTTTAGCAGAGAGGTGTGAAAGCTAAAATAGATGAGCCAAGAGGGGAAGAAGCAGGGTTTTCAGATGACCAGTAGATCTGTGGGAGGAGGTGGAAGAGAACTTCTCAGAGGGCTGAAGTGAGCAGATGAATGGGAACAGGGAAGATGTTGGGGAAGTTAGGAAAGCCTCACACAGCTCAAAGACCTGACAAATATTACTCGAAGTATTCTGGCTTCAAGGAACTGACCCTTTGAAAAAATGCTGGCTCTGCCAAACATTGCACCTCAACTTGGTCCTGTCAGGCTAAGCTCTGTGCCTCAGTTTCCCCATTCAGAGATAACAGTACCTCTCCATCTTGTCAAGTGGTCATGAAGCTTTAACAGATTAACATTTCCTCCAAAATAACGAGACAGGGGTATAGTCAAGTGGCCTCAGCACTCAGGTAGATGTCAGAAAATAATGAATTTTAATCCAGGGTCTGATAAGGCGACTACTCTGGTCATGGGTAAATCACTTAACCACTCTTCCCCAGCTTGCCCAACTGTACACTTCCACCTACTTCATAAGTTTATAGTGTGGATTAATATTTGTAAAGTACTAGGCAAGAACTATGATTTTGTTGTTTATTTATCAAGCTGACAAGCTGAACCTGTGCACTAAATAAAACACCTAGAATGTCCTACCTATAAACACTGATTTATGTTTCCTGCATATGGCTCTTAAATTTATGATATAGTTAAATACTGAGACACATACTACACTAGGAACACACTAATGGCTACCATATAAAGAACATACTACTAACTCCAACTTTGCCACTCTTGCCTCTGTGTACACACAAGCATGCACATGCATGCATGCACAGAGTGCTGAGCAGGATCCATCACCAACAGTAACCACTACAAGTCTAACAGCTCCCTGGAAGACCAGACATACAGGAAGTACACTGTATTTACAGAATTCCATACGACTATTAAATCGATTCCAAATGCAATTTTTCCCTATATACACACATACAGCATCCCTTTAGTCACCCACACTAACCCGCCTGCAATTTCAGACCACCTACTCCTCCAAATCCAATTAATACCAATACTAGTCATCTTATCACTAAATTAATACAAGTTGGTGCAGCACAATAGACATCACATTCCTTTTCGGATCACTGTTTAGAATAAGGTTTGAAGACAATGACCAGATTTTACATAAAACAGAGACAGAGTCTGGCTTATGGCTTCCCCAGCCTCAACTTTTTCCATCAACCATGTGCTGCTAAAGCCTTGACAGGAAATGAAAGTTTAATTGCCTACAACTGTTGTAGTCTCTGCACTACGCAATGGCTAATAAAGTATGCTAATTAGTTCATTGTGCAGAAGCCTCTCAACGCTCTTTTCCATTTTGACATGGCATTGTATTTCTGTTCCGTCTTTTATTTACTAAGTTGAGTCGCATATTAAAACTGCCCAGAAAATAATCTAATAAGTACAACAGGATAAGTAAAGAGAAAAATTATGGCGCTAAAGGAAAAACCCACTGTCCTCTATCAGATGCTTCATTAGGACTTTCTGTGAAAAGAACACATTCAAAGCAGCATAATATATGCATAGAGCCTGAAAAATTGTTCTTCAATGCTGTCCTTGTAAAGGAAATGAATGTCATACCCGCTAAGTATGATAAAATCAACCCCTTCATACTGGAGATGAAAAACAAAATGAAGGTGGAGCAGCTCTTGCAACCCTGTTAGTCAAATCATACTGCATCTTCCCTCTTCCCAGACAAGGAATACAGGGATACAAATCTCAGCAGACGCAGCAGTCTCAGTGAGTTCCACACAGCTTGCCGGCTGGGCTCTCCATGTCAGCATGCCAAGCCAGCAGGGGGAATAGTGTGGTTTATCCTTGGCAAAAAGAAAACCAGAATTTGAGTAAAACACGCCACAAGTGTTTGCTGCCAGAGAAGCAGCACTCAGGGGACCTGGATCTGAAACGAGAAGAACCATAAGGGGAGAGAGAAAGAGAACAAGGAAAAGGAACCTGAGGGCAGACACACTAACAAGTTGAGAGGGTGAATCCTGAATTTAAATGAGAGCTGTGAATTGTAAGGTTCCATTAGGGCTGCCTACAGGGACTATTAAGGAATAGGCAACCTAGGCACATGCCTCAGGCCCAGCTGGGGGGAGAGGGCAATCTGAGCTCCAGCTAGTCCTTCTGGTTCACATACTGGAGGAGCTGGTCCAACAGCAAGGGTGAGGAAGAGCAGAGTTGACTGCCCCCACTCCCCATTCAGGTTTAGCCCTGCTGGCCCTCCATCACGACAGGGAGCAGCAGAGCCAAAATGGAGCGAATGGAATTGTGTGACCCCACCATGCACTGCCACTCACTTTTGGTCCCTCCCTGCCCTCACCTCCCTTCTCCTCACTGCTGATATTGGGCTGGCACACATCAGTATCTGTACCAGCACTGCCCAAGCTTTGCCAATGTCATCCAGGAGCTGGATGGGGAGCTGTAGTGAGCACCTGCATGGGGGAGACGGCCATAAGAGGAGAGGTGGCATTTGCCTGGGGCCCAGTGATGGGTTAATCTGGCTCTGGCTGCATATTTTTAGTTCCCAGCAAGACTGCAAATCTGATTTGCTCCAGGAGTTTCCTCTAAAATTCACTTGAAGTTTCAGATTTGGTCCAACTGAAGAACTCCAAGCCAAACTCAACACAAACCCTGCAAAATGTGCCCATTTCATCACAAAAAACTTAGCTGGAATACTCTTTTTGCTCTATTGACACAGCAATATGCTGTCATCATCTCAATAGGGCAGGACCTCCATGCATAGTTGCACTGTTTGCTCCCACATGTTCATGTGTGGCAACCCAAATATGCATTCTCGCCTTCTCCTTTCATTTCCCAGTTGGTAATCTGCTCCCAAGCTAGGTCTAGACTGCGACGTTTTTGTGGAAAAAGCTATAGAGGGCTCCCCAAAAGAGCATGTTTGCTCTTCCGTGAAAAAAAGCGGAAGAGCAAACGCATTCCTTGGACGTGGCAGGGGTTTTGTGGGATACCTCTGCATCTCGCAAAATCCCTGTAGTCTAGACGTAGCCCCAGTTTCCTCACAGTGGTGGCAGAATAACCAGCAACAGCAAGCTACAGAAGGGCAGTGCAAGCTTCTACACTTATGTTTTATGTTAGAGGCATAAGAAGGGCAAAAAGGAAAAAAGCAGAGCAGAGGAGAGAGAAGGAACAGAAGAAAAAAGGCTGAGAAAAGGAATGAGTGGGGAAAGGGTGGGGGGCGGACCTCAAGAACAAAGAAGAAAATATACCATTACCACAGGAAAAGGAGACTAGAGACACCTAATCTGATTTGGAAAAGAAGAAACAAAAAGAGGAATTGGAGCAGAGCAGAGTTGCACAGAGAAGCTGGTGATAATTCAGATCTCAGACGCAGAATGCCACTTCACTGTTCCACAGAGAATATTTCAAGACACTAGAGTTTAAAAACAAGCTACCAAAATGGACATTTGGGTCATAAAACAAACAAGCAATTGGTTCTGCCTGCTAAAGAGAGTTCTGAGGACATAAGGGAAGTAAATTAATGAGGAAACCCCAAGGGGAAATTTCTGGTTCAGAATTCTCTGGATATTTCCTAGCACCACTTGAGTTCAAACTGAGTCTGTAACTCTTCTTTAACATTTTGGGCATAGCTGCCTTTTCAGTTTCCCTTTGATGTTATGCCCAGATGCCTCAAACTTCTTTGTTCACTTCTTTCCTGCCAAGGTATTCTGAGCTCTTAATTCAGTCCTATCACCTATGGTAACTGCGGTAAACCACAGTTGTATGAGGTTTGAAAAACAAGAAATGTAGCCCTCACTATCATAGCATTTGCATAGGAAATGCATTTTGAAAGCCATAGAACAGTTCATAGTTCATAAGCAAACATTACCACAGCAGGAACAAAATCTGTAGAGCACTAAAGTACACTCTAGTTTGAAGTCAAATGAGAACATTTCCATAATTTTAACCAACATCAGATTAGAAACCCAAACACAGCTAATTATTTGCAGAATTAGCATTTTGAGAGTGTTTTTAAATATTTGTTCTCCCTTATTTAAATTGATATAAAAATGAGGCTGATTACTTCTGCCCAATAATAAGTGGACTCTTCATCCCAGCTATCAAAACCAGCTAGCATTTTGACAAAGGCTATTTCTGTATACAAATGAATTCCTTAGAACTCAGCAATCACAATGCAATGACAGTCGAGACACAGAGTACCTTAGAAAAGAGAGGAGATAAAGCTATGGGGGGGGTTGGGGGAGTTGGTTGGATTATGAGTAAATCCCACTTCATTTTACTTCCATCTTCAGATGTCAACAACTAAGAAAACGATAACAGCTATTTGAAAGGTGTTGTGTCCCCTTTGCACATCTTGTTTTAAAAGGTATGCTGTTTCAACTTCCGATACAGCATTAACAGCGCTAGGGCCTCAGCCACTGCAGCCCTCAATTGACATATCTGTGATTGAAAAAAGGAAATTAAGACTGGACAACTTGCGCAGTTACTGAACAATAGATTATTTCATGATAAAGACCAAAACAAGAACGACAATCCTAGATCCAAGAAACCCCAAACTTTGAGTTTGTACCATGCAGTTTATGCTAAATTGGACACTGAATCTGTTTATATGCAACTAGGAGGGAGCAAAGTTTTAGAACAGATGTAATAAATTGTATCTTATTTGTGTTTTACAGAGGCATTTACTCTCTGTGTGTGTGTGTGTGTGCGCGCGCGTGCGAGAGCGCGCACATCTTTACGCTGCATTAAAAACCCACAGCTGGCCCATGCCAGCTTACACAGGTTCAAGAGGCTCAGACTAAACAGCTGTTTACCTGTATATGTTCAGGTTGGGCCATAGCCTGGGCTCTAGCATCCTGCAAGGTGGGAAGTCAGAGATCAGGCTGCCGCCAGAGCTGAGATCTGCACCCCCATTAAACAGCCGCTTAAGCTCTAGTCCCAGGAGCCCAAGTTTGTATCTAATTGCAGTGCAGATGTACATGCCTGAGATTAGTATGAGGCTTCACCTGTCTTGCTCCCAGCCTGAGCCTTCATTCTTGCTGCACTGGGAGTGTTAGCAATGATCAGGATGCCTCTTCTGACTAGCATTATGCTCCAACGTGTACATCTGTCATTTGGCCCTTTCTGAAAGCAAGTTTTTCACCTGACAGCACTGCAGGAATTGTCACAGTGTGCTATGTAAATCTTGGGCACCACAAAATAGCATATTCATTTCTCTTAGAAAGACGTTTCAATGCTCATTTGGATATGCCTATTAAATATTAAGGAAAGATAAATTTGAGCAACTGCCAATTTTAAAGCTTTGTGTTTTTGTTATTTTAAAAAATAATAATTAACAAAGGGCGTGTCCAGATTACAGGCAAATGTCCTGCAAACTTTAATTACAAACCCCAAAGGTGCTGACAATTAGAATGCATAGCCTGAACCCTAGGGTGATTATAATGCTATCATTGTTGCCTTCTGCTCTTTACATAAATTAATTGCACCCACCTCTTGCTCTTGTACAGTGCCTCACATAATGTGGCCCCAATCCCCAGCTGGGATCTTTAGACACTTCCCACAATATAAATAGTAGGATGGATTTGAGGGTAGACAGAGAAATAATCGTCTTGATGGTTTCAAAATCTCTCTAGACTTCTCTAAGCAAGAAAAATATTTGTATTTCCTATGCTTGGGGTTTCATGTGCTCTCAAGTTTGATGATAAACTGTATTAAGTCCACTCATAAAAAACAGGTAAAGATCAAGGTTTCCTCATGTGGAGTTTTATGATGCGATTTCAGTGTTTTACAAGACAATTTCACTGCACTGTTCCATAAGAAGCCGTTTCTTGGACCCACATGTATCCCATAGCCATTACCAGATGTGCCTCCATCCAGTTGCAAAGAAATTCTGTACAAATAAAATCCAAAAGAGCGAGAATTCTGTTTAATGAGAACAGCTCTGGGACAAAGCTTTAATAGTTTAACTAAAATTACATTGAAAACATAATTAGCAGAAGCTCTGAACTCACAAGCCATGGCCCAAGAGCTCTAATACACTAATTAGCTAAGACACTCTTTATAGTCAAGTGCAGCTTAGACCTTCTTGAAGGGATGTAGTATGAATCCTCTTATCTGAGGGATCATTTGAGTTGCATACGAAAGTGCAGCATTCACTGTCATGAGCTTGGATATACAATTACGTTATATTTCAGTTATTTCTAGCAATAAACAAATGATAGTGTATACATAACATATAGTTTTATTTACAAAGCAAGGTCAAGGCAGACATTAAACGTGTTTCCATACAGCATGTGGGATAAATCCCAAAGAACAGTATGGGAAACAGTTTTCCTGCCCATGAGACTTTTTGAGCTTTCAAACATTCGTCCCAGCTCATATACGGGCAAATCAAAATTTAAAAAATGTACGTGAACCAAAAAAATCTTAAAAATAACCCCCCCAAAAAACAGTTTAAAGAATTAAGCTATAAACAAAATTTAGAAACAAAAAAGTAGTTTTATCCCAAACCCGTGAACTTGGTTTTGAAAATGTCTAAAGGAGAGTTTTCAACAGTTTTGAAACTAATTTTTCAAAAATTTTTCAGAATGGGAAATTTGGTGAAATTGACCCTTCCCTCTGAACAATTCTGGTCTCAGCAGGTGTCAGGTGTTTTCTTTTTGATTGGAATGCCTAGTTGAAAAGGGACCCTGCAGCTCCGGTCAAAAAGTCAGCGGGGCTAGTGCAGACTCCTTGCCTGCCTTAGATCCATACGGTTCCCAGAAGGAGCAGCATGTCCCAGCTCTGGCTCCTACGTATAGGGCCGGCTAAAGGGCTATGCACACTGCCTCCACCCAAAACACTAGCTCTGCAGCTCCCAGGAACCACAGCCAAGGGATGCTGTGGGGCAGCAGCTACAGACAGCTCATGGGCATAGGGTTGCCAGATGGTTTAACCAAAAATACCGAACGCTCCCCCTCCCCCCCAAAAAAACACCAGGAAAAAAATTCTGTTGAGACAAAAAGGGGGGGGGGGGGAACCAAAGTTGTTGAGTGCAAAAAAAACCAAAAAACAAAAAACAACCCGGACAGCAGTTATTAAGCAGGGCAGTGGGGAGGGCCAGGGGCTGGGCCCGGTTGCTGAGTGTGTCGTAGGGTTGCCAGGTGTCCAGTATTTTTGCCTCCTGACAGGGGGAAAAAAAAATCAGAAGATACCAGACACCTAAAATGTTAGGTATTTTCTGAATTTTTTTTACCGGACAGGAGGCGAAAATACCAGACTGTCCAGGTCAATACCGGACACCTGGCAACCCTACAGCAGAGCCGCCTGGCCATGCCTCTGCAAGGACGTGCTGCTGTTTCCAGAGTACGTTCCTCCCAAGGCCTGCAACCCTGAGCTCCTGCCATGCCCCAACCCTGATCCCTCTCTCGCCCTTCAAATCCTTCAATCCAAGCCCAGGGCTCCCTCCTCCACCCCAAACCACTAATCCCTAGTCCAACCACAGAGCCCTCCTCCTCCCATGCCACAACACCCACTCCAGCTTAGATCCTCTTCCCACCCTCCAAACACTTCGGCCCCCCTGCCCAAAGCTCCCTCTTGCACCCCAGATCCCTCAGACCTAACCCCACACCCCCAGCCAGAGCCCTCAACCCTCTCAAGCCCAGTGAAAATGAGCAAGTCTGTGAGGGTGAGGACAGCAAGCGACAGAGGAAGAGGGGATGAAGTGAACAGGGGCAGGGCCTTGGAGAAGGGGCAGAGCAGTGGCAGGGCCTCAGAAGAAGGGTGGAGCAGAGGATGGGGCAAGGGTGTTCAGTTGTGTGTGAATAGAAAGTTGGCAACCCTAATAAATCAGCATTTTCTTACACAAAAATTTCTCCTCAAAATATTTCCCACCATATTTACTAAGTCATTATTCAGTAACAACTTCCAATGGTTGAAATGAAATACTGCTTGAGTACGGACTGTAGGGGATGAACCAAGGACATTTCAGCAGTCATCTGCTATATATTTGAGATAGTTTGTCAGTCTGTGTGTCTGCCTGTTCAAGAACTCCACCAAATTCCTCTTATAATATAAGCAAGGTATGAGTTAGGTTGTGCCAGGAAAATGGGATGTGCCTGAAATGCGATTGCTTCTCACAAAACCACACAGACAAGAGACATAATCACCAGGCAGGTGAAAGGGGCTAGCTGGGGACACACTCCCAATCTGGGACTGCCCCAGCCCCAAACCTCCCATACCACAGGTACCATTTAGAGAGCGGGTGGAGGGGGTTAAACTATCGCCTTACCCCTTGATTCCTATGGGAACATTGCTGGCTGTTCCCCTTTGTCAGGGAGTGAGGGGAAAGTTCACAGTTTGCTTCATTCCTCCTTCTGGCTGGGGAGCAGAGGTGGCAGATGAACCCGGACCTGCCCCAGCTGGGGCACATGCACCCTTTTCCCAGCTGTGCCCACTGGAGCAACAGTGGCTATGGGATAGGCCAGTGTTTCCCAATTTTATAATGAACAAATGCTAAATGAGATCAACATTTAGTTTAATTGCACATATTTAAAAACAAAAAATCACATTTAATGTGTACAAAAAAATAAAGCTAAAAAACGAATATGAATTATACTGGCAGTTTTCAAAGCGAAGAGTGGTTTTTCTTCTTTTCTTGGCAAATTCTTTTTATATTTTGTTTAATACTAAAAAGTTAGATTTGCATATCTGGCGCTGCATTCAGTTGATTTCTGTATTTTGTTTTTGTTGCTGCATAATTCGAGAACCCAGTTTCACACTAGTATGTGCTGGTGAAGGTTAACAACTGACGAATTGCACATCTTGATAAAGCTGAATATTCTTGACATAAGCCGCCCCAAAACGTAATCAGAGAAACTTCTTTAAATTTTTGTATTAATTGGCCATCTGAAGTGATTTCGATTAGGATTTCATAATCTTGCATAGAAAAACTGACTGGCTTTCCTGATATACTTAATGGATTTTAAATCCAGTTATTGTTGTCATTTCTGGTTGGAAAATACTTCATGATGTTTGTGTATAAATCACAAAGATGATCTGCAATGTGCTGGCCAGGAAGAAGAGTACAGGAGAAAGTTTGGGGAAGAGTTGTCTGGCCAGGAGGGAGGGTACAGGAAGGGTCTTGGGGCAGTTGTCTGGCGAGGAAGGAAGGTACAAGAGGGGTCTTGGGGCAGGGTGCCTGGCCAGGAGGGAGGGTACAAGAGGGGACTTGGGGCAGGGTGTCAGAGCAAGCTGGGAATGTGGGCTCTTGGTGGAGGGGGGAAGGGAGTGAAGGGGACATGGGTGCGGGGTCTGGGCATGAAGGGGGATGCTTACCTGGCTTGGCACCCTGCTGCAGCAGGGAAAGCCTCCAGGCAGCATGCTCTTGTTCCTAGAGGGAGGAGGAGAGGGGGGGAGCTCAGTCTCCCCTGCCCCCCTCGCCCATGCAGAGGGAAACCCAGCGCAGTGGCAGCACCAGCCCATGCTTCCCGCTGGCAGGGCGGGGGGGAGGGTGTAGAAACCATGACCTTCCCCACCAGATCAAACTCTGCCACTTCCCAGCCGCAGGGGAGAGAGAGCAGCAGCACATGGGGGGCAGCGAGCCTGAGCGCGCCCGGGGGGGGGAGGGGGGAGGGCAGCAGAGCCCGAGTGCACCCCGAGGGGGGGCAGCAGAGCCCAAGCCTGGTTCCCCGCAGGAAGCAGGTCAAAAACATGCCGAGGTCCGAGAGCAGCTCCTCAGCTCTGGCCACTCCTCCCCCTTTCCCCCTCCCAGCAGCAGCAGCAGCTGCCACTGTAAACGCTGCCACCTGCCAATGAGGAGGAAGCAGCTGCAAGGCACCAAGATAGGGCAGTCCTGCAGGGTGAAGAGGGGCCATGCCGTGCGCGGGGGTGGGGCAGCCACAGTGGGTGGTGGAGCGGCCAAAGCCACACGCCTCCAGAAGCCCATCCTCGCCAGAGAAGACCCAATGGGAGCTGCCTACAGGTTCTGCAGGGGGCGGGGAAGCAGAATTTTTTCGCAGAACCCCGAGTTGTACTTCGCAGAACCCCAGGGCTCCGCAGAGCACCATATGGGAAACACTGGGATAGGCGCATCTCACCTAGCCCCAAGCTGCTGCACTTACAGAGGACTGAGGTTGTCCTCTCTCCCCAGGGCAGCCTGCATGCTGAACTCCTCACTCCTAGCCCCAGCCCAGAGCAATGAAGAAAAACAAAAATTAATTGAGTTAAGGACCTGAGCAACATTGGGTAAATCTTCTAGTATGCAATAAATACACTCAATGTATGTAGTGTAAATCTTTCCCCACATTTAAACATGTGTTTGCAGAATGGCTTAAATTACATTTCCATTATAGATACATGCACATGCACACACACGTACCTGACAATCATTGAAATCATATTTTGTCATTATAGAAATGAATATTATTTACATGTCCATATCACCTCATTCTAGAACATTTCAAAATATTCCCCAAGCTACCACTGGCACACCATGCCTATTGGATAGACGGAATAAGCCAAGTGGTGGACAATAGGTTGCATAATGCAGGGTGGGGAGAGGGAAAATTGTGTCAAGGGCATCAAGGCACATGCTCTCGATTAGGAAGAGTATTATGGAATCTTTAAATGCAGAAAAGAGAAATTTAAAGGTCTCATGTGACGGATCTCCAGAACATGAAATGCATGGTATTTAATTCATCTACCTTTCAAGGACAAACACAGACACTGCCTGGATTTGAAACTATAGTTCCAAGGAATCTACAATATTGATACATCAGGTTTCAATCCACTTACACTACTCCTGTTCATACTCCACATCCCACCTGTGTCAATACATATTTATTTCATCAAACAGTAACATAAACGTATATTATACTATCTGCTCACTTTTGAACACAACAGTATAACAATGGAGATGACCTCAAAACATCACATAGAGACTATATCATAATAACGAAGGTCCCAAACCTGCTGATCTCCTATCTGTTCAGGGTCTGCCCTATCACATCAATTTGCAAGATCAGAACTTTCACATTCAGCTGGTTACATAGAAATTACCTCCACATATTTGGTGCATGCGTTGTACTTTGTAGAACATAGTAAATAATGAAAATGTGTAAGAATCCCAAAGCACTTTGCAAGCATTTAAAATGATCTATTACAGTAATAAGATACTGCAACACTAAAACATCTGCTTTACACATGGATTCAAATCAGCCTCTGTACCAGATGACTGGAGGATAGCTAACATAACACCAATTTCTAAAAAAGCTCCAGCGGGGATCCTAGCTATTACAGGCCAGTACGCCTTCAGTACACAGCAAAATGGTGGAAACCATAGTAAAGAACGGAATAATCAGACACATATATGAACACGATATATTGGGGAAGAGTCAATACAGCTTTTATAAAGAGAAATCATGTCTCACCAATCTAGGAAATTTCTTTGAGAGGAAAAAAAAACATGTAGTCAAGGGTGATCCAGTGTATATATAGTACTTACACTTTTAGAAAGCCTTTGACAAGGATAGCTAAAGGATCATAAGCAAACTAAGCAGTCAAAAGATAAAAGGGAAGGTCCTGATCAGTAACTCATTAAAAGACAAAGGATAGGAATACATTCAGTTTTCAGAATGGAGAGGTAAATAGCAGGTTTTCCCAAGGATTTGTGCTGGGCCCG
The DNA here is from genome assembly GCA_032595735.1 of Pelochelys cantorii. Classification (NCBI taxonomy): domain Eukaryota; kingdom Metazoa; phylum Chordata; order Testudines; family Trionychidae; genus Pelochelys; species Pelochelys cantorii. The sequence goes on from CM064339.1 coordinate 15,645,042, forward strand.
GTTCTATTCACATATTCATAAATGATCTGGAGAAATGGGGTAAACTATAAAGTGGCAAAGTTCACAGATTATACAACATTTCTCCAGACAGTTAAGTCCAAAACTTAAGTCCAGACTTAGCAGAGTTATGAAGGAATCTCACAAAACCAGGTGACTAGACAACAAAACGGCAGATGATTATCAATGTTGATAAATGCAAAGTAATGCACACTGGAATACAAGCTCAGCTATATGAACACATTCTCAACTATGAAATGACGAGGTCTAAATTAGCTGTTACCACTGAAGAAAGAGATCTTGGAATCATTGTGGGTAGTTCTCTGAAAATAACTGCTCAACATGCAGTAGTACAGGTTGGACCTCCTTGTCCGGCACCCTCGCGACCTGGCCCGTCCTGAATGAGGGAACTTGCCACATTAGAGGAAGTCCCCTGCCACCAGCCTACCAGGACACTCCCTGTCCCTGTGGCTGGCTCTGCTCTGGTGCCACTGCGCTGGGCTCCAGCCTGCAGGACTTGGACTTGGGCTCCGGCCCACTGGGACTCCCCAGGGACAGAGCTCCCCAGCCGCCACGGCCACACTTACATCACGCTCCGCCAGGAATCCCCGGGAATGGGGCTTGCTGGCTGCCAGCTTTTGCCGCTGGCTGCCCCGCTCTGCCCCACCCAGCCGGGGCCCCATGCCCGGGCTTGTCGATCCCACTGGGGCTCTCCAGGGACGGGTCTCCCAGCCAGTTTGTACTCCCGGGAACTGGGGCTCTCTGATCCAGCAATATCCACGGTCCTCCTGAACCATGAATTTTGCCAGACCAGAGAGTCCGGAACTTCAGAGGTTCAACCCGTAATAAAAAAAATAAAAATAAACAAAACTAAAACAAAACAAAAAAATCTAACCAAATGTTATGCAACAGTAGGAAAGGGACAGGTAAGACAGAAAGTATCATTATGCCACTATATAAACCAACAACTATATCTTGAACATTGCATGCAGTTCTGATCACTCCTCCACCACTTCAAAAAAGATACATTAGAATTGGAAAAAGGACAGAAAAGGGCAACAAAAAATTATTAGGTGTATGGTACAACTTCCATATGAGGAGAGATTCAAAAGACTGGGATTGCTCAATTTAGAAGGGACACAAATGAAAGAGGAGATGGCAGAGGTCTATAAAATCATGAATGTTGTGGAAAAAAGTGAATACAGAAGAGTTTTTACCCCTTTACATAACACAAGAACCAGGGGTTCCCCAATGAAATTAATAGACACTAAGTTAAAAACAAACATAAGGAAGTACTTTTTCATACTACACAATCTGGGGACTCCATGACCAGGGGACATGTATGCTAAAAGTATAACTAAGCTCAAAAAAGAATTAGGTAAGTCCATGGAGGATAGATCCATTAACACCTATAAGCCAAGATGGTCAAAGTTGCAACCTCATGTTCTGGGTGTCTCTGAATCTCAGCCTGCCAGATGCTGGGTCTGGCTGACGTTGGACAGTCAACTCAAAATATTGCCCTGTTCTGTTCAGTCCTTCTGAAGCATCTGGCATCACCTCCTATCAGAAGACAGAATGCTGCACTTGATGAACCACTGGCTTGACCAAGTATGGGCATTCTTATGTAGCCAGACAAAGCCCACATTGATACAAATCCATGCCATATAGCAAGCTACTAAGGTGGCTAACCACCTATAAGAAGTGTCCATCTTTCCAGTTTTATAATATGCATGAGATGCACACAACATCAAGAGAAAACTTAACTGGGGTTGTAGAAAACCAACTCCCAACAGGTTGAAAGTAATAATAATAATAAAAGTCTGAAGTACATCAAAGTACAGTATTTAGTTCTGCTTGTATGTGTAAAGAAGCCAGTTTCCCTTGAGGATATAGAGTTGTGATGTTTGCCCCAGCACAGCACTGCTTCCATTAAACCTGCAGAAAGAGTTCAAGCTTCATGATAACTTTGCAACTGCTGATCCAATAAGCAGCTTAAAAGACTCTTGATCTCTCAAAGCAAATTTTTTGCTTCAAGTTTCAAGTTACATTTCCTATTTCAAATGACTCAGAAAAGAAGGAATCAAGGAAAAACTGTCCAAAAATGAAGAAAAAAATAAATAAAAAAGAGGGGCCTGAATTCTGCACAGAAGTTACCAAGGTGAAATTCTACCAAGTACACTCCTTCTTCCCATCCTAGTCAGCCCTATATGTGAATACTACCGTCTCGATAATTTAGCCCCTCCTCTCCAATTCCTTACACAGAAGGGACCCCTCTGCATAAGATTCTTGTCCTGCCTCCTCTCACAGAAGTGGGTCTCAACCCAGTATTCTCCCCCATAACAATTTCTGACCCTTCATGGCTGTTCCATGGGCCCAAGGAAAGGGGTTTCAGACTAGGCAGGCAGAGTGAAGGAGTGGACAGGGCCAAGATGGATGACAAGCATTATCCTGCCTAAGCCCCATCTAACCCACCAAGAGAAGGTGTAACAGCCTGGGGCTCTTTTATCTTTTCTATGGAGTCTCTGCCAAAAGGACTGCTGCAACCAGGAGCTGGTACTGAGACATGCAGTTTCTGGGAAGGTTGCCTTAACTTCCTGGGGCTCCTCCATATTTCTGAGCAGACCCCAATAGGTAAGGAGCTCAAAAAACTAGGAGCAAACAGGGAACTCAGAAATAGCTCATGCAAACAGTGATGGGATAAGCTTGGAAACGGTGCAAAATAAATGAATTCAAGGGAGATCTGATTCTGCTCCCAGTTAGGTGTTAGCCCAGAATAAGTACTGTGATTCCAAGGTGCAATGTCTGCAGCCATACACACATTATTCACAGTGCATACCATTGGCAAGGGAGCCATTCTGAGGGTTAATTAGGCCCCTTTGAGAGGGCTCCCAAACCAAGTGGTAGTGCAACACACTGTGTGGGGTCACAGGAACATTCAGGTTTGGTCCTGCCAACCCTCAAGGATAGTGGTTCCCAACCACCGTGCCACGGATCGGCACCAGGCCGTGGACCCCTGCCTGCCAGGCTGCAGCATACTGCGAAGCCACACCCCCAGCTGCGCTCCACTGGGGAGCACAGTAGTGTTCCCTCTAAGGTGCATGCCTACGTGGCATGCATCAAAGATTGGAGGCCCGCCCAGCTGCTCAGATGCTCTGGGGCAGGCCACACAGCGGTTGGCTGCCCAGCTCCAGGAACAGGAGGGCAGCCACCACCCGTTGGGACTTGCCACTTTCTGCCCAATTCCCCGCATGGGTCACTCCAAGCAGTCTCCTTCCCCTCTCCCAGCTCTCTCTGCCCGGCCCTCGTGCTGCTGAATTGTGGGTTGTCTTAAGGGCTGGGGGGCTCTAAGAGGTGGGGGGCTGACACTGGGGTGTCCAGGTGAGGAGCTGGCACTGGGGGGGGGGGGGAAGACCACTGGAGGCACAGCTAGTAGTGGGGGTACTACGGGGGCAGGGATGGCACTGGGGGGCCTATGGGGAATGGGGGATGGCACAAGAGGGTACTGGGGGTTGGGTACAGTGAGGATCTAGAAACTGGAAGCTGGCACTGTGGAGTCTGGTGGGGGGCTTTAAGCCTCAAGGCAGGGGTTCTCAAACTTTGTGATACTGCGACCCCCCTCTAAGTTGCTCGCAACCCCCCGGGGAGTCAGGACCCACAGTTTTAGAAACGTGGCCTATGGGGTAGGGGGCTGGCAGAGCTGAAACCAGCTGTTCTCAGCAGCGCTGGCGACCGGGACTTTTGGCGGACCGGTAACATTTTATTTGCATATTCATTATTTGGACAAAGAATATGCAAATAAAATGTTACCAGTCCGCCATGAGTTTGTGAATGGGTTTGCCGGTCTGCGGTATAAAAAAGGTTGGGAACCGCTGCTCAAGGACACCAGGCTGCAATGTCACTCATTGAAATTTAGCTCAATGGCCCCTCCACGATGCGGGAAGAGGCACGCCAAACCTTACTGGCACTGCAACCCGGTGCACTAGGTCACCACACCCAGAGCTGTGAGGTGTGGTGTAGCTGTGCACACAGGGTAAACAATTTCTGGGGGCTTCCCCAACTCCATGTGCAAACTGCAGTCATGCCTGCATTACTGAGACCAGACTCCGGCACCTCAGGAGATATGGAGAACAAGTGAAAAGAGAAATTAAAATAAACCCAATGCCACAATGACAATCTTGCCAACTCCCAAAATTCAAAAATCATGAATCAGACCCATCCGAATTGTGAAAGCTGCTTAACTTTAAAGAGATTTCTTTAAAAAAAAAAAAAAAATTAAATTGTGTGTTCTGGTGTGTCTTTTGAACTCCCCGGCCCGCCCATTACACGAGCGTGCCAATTACAACATGAGTAACTCTTGCAAAACTATGAAGATTCTGGCCTCAAATGCGGGAGTTCTCACTAGAGACAACTGAGAACTGGGCCCCATTGTGCTCTGCACTATACGCAATTGGAGATATCCCTACTCTGAAGTGCTTACAAAGTAGCAACACAAAGCACGGTAGTGAGCCCGTGGTATGGGGACTGGAAACAAGACTTGCCAACTCATTTCATAGACGAGCTACCAAAAATTTATTAACGGGAGACAATTTTTAAACCCTGGCTGAGATGGGCAGGATTTGAATTGATGACCTAGGGTGAAAGGCTCTATAACTCACTAGCAACGCCCTGAGGCGTCCACTCCCTATCAGCACTAATGTGTTCCCTTTGAACATGAGGCTGCTTTTTGCAAAGATCATTGCGTTCAATCAACTTCTGACCTTTTGGGAAATACACAGAGAGTACCTCCACACTGCAGTGGGACAGCTATGGCTGGCCCTTGCTCATTGACACAGGCTAAGAGCCTGTTTAATGACAGTGTAGGATGGGTTGCCAAGCCTTTGTAGCCTCACCTCTCGGATCTTTCCTCCTCTCAAGGTGCTAGGGTCCAGACTCCTGCCCAAGCCCAAACATCTGCACCACAGTTAAACAGCCTTGAGTCCAAATCAGCAGGCACAGGTCAACCACAGGTACATAATACCTGCAGCATAGGCATACCCCGCAGAGGGTCTCCTAGTCTCTGGACACATCAGCAAAGTCTCTTACACAACGTTCTCCCTCTCAAACACTTCAGGTCTGCCACACCTTGTTCTTAAAGGGACAACCCCCGTTAACTAGATACAAATAACAGAAATACAGTAGTAAATAAGGATTGTGAAGGGCACAACATTATTAACAGCACTCAGTAAATGAATTCAGACTAGAAATCTTGATCTCTGGGTCTGGCTACAGGGCATGTTTCCTTTCCTCCCCACCTACCTCCCCTCTGCCCTCATCCAAAAAAAATTACACATAGGCTGCAGCTTTTAATTAAGCCAAAATCACGTGCCTTACAATAAAGTTGTGAGACTTGGCAAGGCTACGTATATTCCTGAGGAACAGAAAGCGTGTATTATACAATTCATGTCTTCACAAAGCTAAGCAGGTCCTTCCATCCTGGATGAAGTACCAGTGAGTCAGTCTCTAATACAGAGCCTTAAGGCGCTCTGTTTATCTATGCATTTTGCATTTCTCTAGTATTAGCTTCAAAAAAGGAGTGTATAGCAAGAACAGTGACAATACTAAGCATTACTGTCAATCTCCACATTCCAACAGCAACTAAACAGTGTCACCTCTTGATGTTCAAGTCTGCATTTACCTTCATATTGCTATGACCTCTGCAACAAAATGAACAAGGTCTATGAAAGACGGTGGACTGTAAACACGTCAGTCATGTTAAACCAAATCTTCTCATATTTTCACTAGTCCAGAATGGAAGAGACTGCACCAACAAACAGAATTTGACCCAAATCCACTTATTTAATGGCATAAGGGATTAGGAGCTACGGGTAGTACTCGGATGCTACACTAAAGTACTGGGATGCTAAAGTGAGGCGTGTCACTGTAAAGCAGACTATAAATAAAATATCCAAATGGTTTAAGTCAATGGGAGTGCACACATGCATCCAAGCATAGTATCTGGCCCATAAAATGGAAAACCAGCATCAGCTCTAACCACAACACAAATGGATACAATTTTGTCAGGTCCAAAAAAGCAAACGAAAAGGACAGAGCCAGAATGTTACAGCTTCAAAGAGTATCTGCAATAGACATCAAAATATTTCCAAAAATTAGAGAAAAACATCCTTGAAGATAAGTAACTGAGAAGTATAAACCTGTTAAGATAATTAACTTATTCAGCATAGCAAAAGGTACAATACAGTACAAAAGTTGAGCTGTTAAAAAGTGATCTGCTACCTGAATTATCTTCCTGTGCAAAACTCAAAACTACCTTCTAATTAACTACAAATCAGCTCTTAAATCAATGCCCACTAAAGGAACAGATTTTCTGCTTTGCAGCAGGATGAGTTAATTGCATTTGTGCCGTGCAGAAATCCAGGCAGGTTAGATTAATGAATGATGGCACCAATCTGAATACCTCGCACTTTCATGCAAAATACGTTCTATAAAACATGTAGCATTTGAAATAAATCAATATGGAGCAAATCTGCTCCCTCATGACCAGTTATCAGATTGCTGTGAGAAGTAAACTGAAAGCAGGCCACTCTAGTCCTCAGGAGGATACTCAGCTGAACGTCGTGGCTAGGACAGTGACGTATTTGAACATAGCGCTGAGACACACCTTTCAGTTTTCAATTTGAGGGTTTACAGTATGGCTTAATTTATGATCAACCAGGGAATGGAATAGACTTCTGAAATCGGTGGTGAAATCAAAACACACCAGCTTTTTCCAGTCCTTTCTTGATGACCTCCTATCAGAGATAAACTAGGAGTTTGCTAATAAGGAAGTTCCTGCAAAGCAGGCCAGTCTAGACAACCTGTTATGAGCCTCCTTTGTGAAAGAGCAGACTCTGAACAAGATGGATCATGTGAACAAAAGTGAACTTCAACCTGATCCTTTCAACCCATGATAGATCCCCTCTACGGCAGTGTTCCAGAACCCAATGGTCTCGATGGCACCCCCTCTCAATCCTAACTGTTCTGTCATTGCATCTTCAAATATTTTCAGTTCTCTAGTAAGGCCCTTGGCCTGGTATATGAAATAAGATGAACAACTGTGTTCAAGCAAAGCTATTCCCCAAGAAGAAAATAAAAAATAAAAAGAATATGTTTACAGCTACACATATACATACATGCTCTCATTCTCTAAGCACATGCTTATCGGATAGTCGACCAGTGACTCAATTAGTTGCTTTCCCTCCCTTGCTGCCTGTATCAGAGAGAGGCAGAGGGACAGGGGGGGTGGAGAAGGAGCTGGTACTTGGGGGAGCCAGCTTAAAAACCAGTTCCACCCTAGCACCATCTCCACAGGGGGTTGGGGGAAGGGCAGTGGAGGCAGAAGTGTAGCAGGGGGACCAGGCATGAGCCCGGCAATTCTTAATACATTTCAAAAGCACAAGCGCAGCTGGGGCGGGGCGGGTGTCCAAGTGCGAGCCAGGACAGCTGATTCACAGTTCACACCGGGGTCCCCCTCACTGCACTTCAGCCTGTTAAATGTATTAAGAGCTTAGCAGTTCTTAATACATTTAAAAGGCAGAGCCACAGCGGGATTAGCTCCAGGTGCCAGGAGGCAGCCGCACTATGGCTCTGCACTTTCCCTGCCTTATCAACTAATCAACTAGTCCATTAGCTCATTAAATGCCATTTAACATCCCTAGCCTGAATTGCCTATTATTAGGGTTGCCAGATGGTTTAACCAAAAAATACTGAACACGCCCCCCCCCCCCCCCCCCCCGCCACCAAAAAAAAACCACCAGAGAAGAAATTCTGTGAGGAAAAAAAAAGGGGGGGGAGAGACCAAAGTTGTTGAGCGAAAAAAAAAAACAGCGTGGCCCCTTTAAGAAATGCTTTTGAGGTTTTTTTGGCCCTCAAAGGCTGCCGGCGGCCATCTGCCATCTTGACTTGCTGCTCCAAACCAGACAGCTCTCCTGCAGAACCCAGTAGTCAGAAGAGACTAAATGGTCATAATAGGTAGGGCTGCCAGGTGTCTGGTATTTTCTGAATTTTTTTACCAGACAGGAGGTGAAAATACCAGACACCTGGCAGCCCTACCTATTATGACCATTTAGTCTCCTCTGACCCCTGCATAAAAAGGCACAGAAGCTCACCCAGTAATTGCTGTGGTGAAGGAATTCTTCCTCACTAGTGTAAAAAGGAACACTACCTAAAACATATACCGTTTAGAAAGACATTCACAGGCTTGACTTATGGACTGCAAGTGGCACACATGTGCACACCAGAATACAATAGTGGTACAGAACAAGTGGGCCTGATTTTACACTCACTCAGAAGTAACTACACTGAAGTCAGTGGAATTACACCAGTGTACCATTGGTCTAAGTCAGAGACAGTCAAGCCTCATGTGTCCAGCAATTTAGACATCATGGAAAAGAAACAGAAATTATATGTTTAACATGAAATTTCCATGTAATATGAAACTTAAATTGGCGACATGAAAGATTCAGTATTTCTAAATGCCTATGCTATCACATAAATTACAGCCTCTGTACACGAATTGAATGTTCATCGCTGTATTATCTGAGGGCCTTGCCAGCACTTTCCAAAAGAAAAGGCTTCATTTGTACCAGAGCATGCCCGGATTGAGCCCAGCACCTCCAGTTTTAGCAATTCATAATAGGGATGTGAGCAAGTAGTCAAGTACTCGACTACCCAATATGCCTAAGCTTCCCCCCTCTCAGTCAGTATCAGAGGCAGCAAGGGGGAGGGGAACAGCAGCTGGTGCTTGGGGGAGCTATCTTAAAAGCAGGAAGCTGAGCCCACCTCGGACAGGGGCTGCTGCCGCGAAGCAGCCCCTGTCTGCAGCAGCCCGAGCTGGCCGCAGGCAGAGGCTGCTCCAGCAGCAACCCCTGTCTGCAGCCAGCCCCAGCCACCATGAACAGGGGCTGCTGGACCTAGCACGAGCCAGGACCACGCAGTCCCGGCTCGCACCAGTACAGGACCTCTGTGGCTCTGCCTTTTAAATGCAGTAAGAACCGAGCAGCTCTTACTACATTTAAACTGCAGAGCCACAGCAGACCGGGACCCAGCACGAGCCAGAACTGCTTGGTCCCAGCTCGCACTGGCTCCAGAGCGCCTCCCCTTACTGACTAATTGCATAGTCTATACACATTGTATCGACTACACCAGTGTTTCTCAACCAGTGGTACGAGTACCCTTAGATGTACTTGAGAGAAGTCTGGGGGGTATGTCAACATAACTGAAATTTGGAGAAAACTGAATTTTTGTTTGAAGTTTTACAGCGCTTTATTATTTTTGTACTTTTTACACCCAAAAATTTCATTGCCCACCCTGCTATGATTAAGTTGTTTAAACAAATGTGTTGCAATGGTAGAAAAAAAATGTGTGTGTCTGAAAACTGTAGGTACTGGGGGTACTTAGAATTTTTTTTTTTAAAAGGGGTACTTTATTAAAAAAAAGGTTAAGAAACACTGGACTACACAATTAGCCAAATGCCCGCTCCTTAACATCCTTAATTCATAGCCCCAGTACTTCTGGGCTCCTGGCTAGCAGCCACCACCCTCTGGCAGCCTAGCTACCACCTGGCTAGCAGCCCCCCAAACCAACACACAAGTAGAGGTGGCAATACACCATACCATGCCTCCCTTGCTTCTGCCAGCTGCTGGCGGTGGTGCTATCTTCAGAGCACGATGCCCGATCAACAGGCAGCCCAGACAGCACTTAGCCTGGCACCTCTTTCATTATAAAAAGCTCTTCAAAACACCCAATGTTTTGCCTTATTAATATTTAGCAATTGTCCTCCCGCTCTCTCTCCGATTTCAAGACATCTCATTTCAAGACTGATTGATTGACTTTGTCCACCAAGTAGTCTGCATGTCATTCTCTCAAGCATCTATGATTTTCATTATGTGCAACTGTCAGCTTTGTTGCATACAAGATTGCAGCTTCAACCCTTTCCTTTACGAATACATTTCTGTGATACCTGGGCTCTCCTCTTTCTCATGGAGAGTGACTCAGATCTGGGAAGAAAGGAATTTGCTGAGACTTACATTTTCTCCCTGTCCCTCTGCAGTTTTCAGTACTTTTACTTTATGCTTCAAATGTGGTCATTTGAATATCACTGTTCTACCAGATGCACCACCATTTATTTGCCTATTGCTGGGGTTTCTATTGGTCTTTCTACCAAGCATGTTCCTTATTTAAATGCAGGATTTAGCCAACCAGTTATCAAGAAAAGTTTACTTTTCCTACATTCTCTAGTCATCCCCCTGGCCCAATGTACTCCTGGGCTTGATTTTCCAAAATCTCTACCTTACGGTGTAAAGCAGGGCTACTCAACATGTGGCCCGTGGGCCACATGGCCCATTTGTTTGCGGCCCACTGTGCGGTTTGGGTTTACGCGGGGCTCAACACACGGGTGGGATCCTTTGAATGTGGCCTCCACTGGGAACATGCTCCACAACAGTGAGGCATCTCCCAGGAGGGATGAGCAGTGAAAGATGCAAGTGGACGGGCTGGCTGGAACAGATGGGTACAGGGTGTTGGCGTTTCTAGCTCCCAGAGAGGAGGTGCTGGGAGCGCTGGGCATTCTGGCAAGTGCTGGCTGATTAGCCTTGTGGGCAGAGCCTGAGAGGTGCTGGATGGCTCACACTGGCCATGTCTGGGTCTGGCACTGCAGCCAGGCAGCCCTTCCTCCATCTCTCACGTTGCAACGGACTCTGGCATGGAGAAGTCAGCCCTGCTGGGAATCCAGGACAGGGCTCCCAGGCACCTGTCCTATTTTGCCTCTCATGCCTGGCCTGGCTCGCCCAGCTCCCTGCCTGCTGCAGGTTGGAGCTCTCTGGCTTGGAAACTTTTTCTGAGTAAAATCACTCCAAGAAACTCACAACCTGAAGCTTCAAGCTAAACACGCAAAACACTGGTATACAATTTTCTTTTTAATAAGAAGCATTAAAAATGGCAACAAAGAGGAGACGTTTGTTGGATGAACATAGGGTTTTCAATCCTGTTTGGGAGATGGAATTCACTTTTGCAGAGATAAATGGAAAACCAATGCGTCGTCTTTGTCAAAAGACTATCGCTGCGTTAAAGAAAACAAACCTGCAACAGCACCATGAATCTTTAAGCTATTTGCATATATAGTTGCATGTATATGCAATTACAGCACATGCTGAGGGCCGCAACTTAAGTGTAAGTATCATTGTGGCCCCCAGAGCTTCCAAAGTTGAGTAGCCCTAGTGTAGAGCCTTATTTTCAGAGATTCGTTGATTCCATAGCTAGACAACAAAATTATTACATGACCTGGGAGGGTGGGGGATGGAGTCCTGCCACCCCATGTCAGGTGGAGAAGGGGCCAGAGCCCAAGACCTACCACTCGCATAGCAGTGAAGCTCAGGCTTCTGCATCAGCCTGGAGTCCCAGCAAGTGTAATGGAATCACAACCCACTTTGGGGTCCTGACCCTCAGTTTGAGTCCTGCTGATCTAGTGTGATCTCTTGCACAGTACAGACTTCCCCAAAATAATTCCTAGCGCCTATCTTTTAGAAAAAACATCCAATCTTGAGTTTAAAATTGTTAATCATGGAGAATCCATCATGACCCTTTGGAAATTATTCCAATGGTTAATTACTTACACTATTAAAAATGTATACCAATTTGTCCAGTTTCAATTTCCAACAATTGGAAATGTTATACTTTTCTCTGAGAAAACCAAGAATCTATTGTTACATATTTGTGATCCACATAGATTCTTATTGACCATGATCAAGCTACCTCTCAAACCTCTCTTTACTAAGCTAAATAGATCGAGTCTGTCACTACAAGGAAGGCTTTCTAACCTTATAATCATTCTCGTGGCTCTTCTGCACAACCTCTCCAGTTTATCAATATCTATCCTTAGTTGTTTGTTAGGTTAAAATGCTGATCACACTTACTATTATGATCTTGAAGATCCTTTTCAGTCTGGGTTACTTGTTTTCCCATTCTTCTTTATATTTTTATTTATCATTTGTATTGTGGTAGCAGCTACAGTTCCCAAATGAGATCAGGCTTCATTGTGCTGGGCATACGGAGTCTCTGACCAGAAAAACTTAAAAGCTAAACAGACAAGTCTGAATTATTTCACCCCATTTTTTAACATGTGATGGGAACTAAGGCACGGAAACATAACTGACTTGTCCAAGGTTCAACAGGAAGCCTGTAGCAGACCTGTGAAAATAATCCAGGTCTCCTGAGTCCCAATCCAGCACCTTAACAAATGGACCATGCTTGTTTTCAGTCTAGTACTGGGAACCTATTTGGTCTAGCTTTGTATCTGTATCGGCAATAACTTGCTTATTTGCTCTAGCACCACATATAGTTACAGCTGCTCACTCTTTGTCACTGTAGCCTCCAAGACCTGATTTTTGATTGCCAAAGATAGAGTTCCACTAGCCCTTAAGTACCCCAGTGTTAAGAACAGGTAAACAGAGCTCACAAGAATCCATGCTCCCCATATCAGCATCCCATCGCTTCCAGGAGAAATACCAAGGATGGGGAACAGCAAATTTAATTTTATATTAAATACAGAATCAAGAAAACATGCACTATAGGCATGGAAGATGTTCCTTCTCGGCATGGAGGAGATACTATTTTCCACAAAAACACATTTACTACTGTATATCTCTTATTAAAAAAAAAAACCCCTCCACGAACCCCAGCCTGGAGCATATAATGGTTTACGCAACAAAAATACTTGTGAAATGCCTACTTAAAAAGTAAAACTCCTTGGAGGACTTGTGAATCTTTTAGTTGTAATGTACCCATGGAGGATTTTATTTTGTATCCGCCTAGCCCGAAGTTAAGAGTACTTTCTGAACATGTTTGCTTTACGTGAAGCTAAAATCTGGGTTACTTGGGGGAGGGCAGAGGAGCGTCTAATAAATCTTACAATATACTTCTTGGCAAGAAAACTACTTACTGGTGTCATGAAGAAACAACTTTACTGCTCTCTAAAGAAATATTGGTTTCAGAAGTTACTATTGTATTCAAGACACATGGAAGCTGCATTAAATCAAGCTGTGAAAAGTACTGGGGTTACACTTAAAAAAATCCTGAAACAGATCCTGACATATGAAGAAAAAGGAAAAGTTTCTGAGGCGTTCATAAATTCTGAGATGAGGAAGTTTAAAACCTGGGTGTTCTGTTTCTTAAGTCACATTCCACAAGGAAACAGATTGGTTTTATGTATATATTTTTACTATTTAAACTTTAGTACTTTTTTATTTTTACTTCTATTTTCACAGGTTTTTATATATATATATATATATATATATATATATATATATATACACACACATACATACACATAGCAACTTAAGGAGCGCCAAAACTCTACAGCGTTGCTAAAATAGAGAGAATGCATTGGTTCAGAGGAGGTCATCTACTGAGTACTGTTTTATTCACATCTGGGCAACTGCTCTCAGCTGTTAGCCCACACCATTACTACTAGATGTCCTAGTTAATACTCTCTTCTCACATCAGTGTCTACAAATACATCCTTTAATTAACTCGGACAAGATCAATCAAGGCCAGGGGCAACAGGAAAGTGTGCTGTCAGCTACCTATGTGGCTCAGTCTCCTCCCTCCAGCAGTCCAGAGGAGGAAAATCAGAAGGCCCAAACTCTAAGGGGAAAGAAAAGAAACACCACACAGAATGAAATGACCTTAGAGCTTGTGAACAGAGGCAGTCTGAGGGAACTGGAAATGAAGTCGTCTATCTACAGAACGGACAGCATAGGCAAGAGCAGAGCTATCTTCTCCCATAATGCCACACAAGTACTGGGGATGGGAGGAGGAAGTTAATTAATTCTTCTATCCCATTCATTTCCCTGCTTCTCTGCAGACAATGTCCATCAGTCAACACTGTGCTATAGTACAGTGCACTGCTACCCAGAAAACAGTTTCCCCAGAACTGGCAATTTGAACATAGCCATTTAGTAAGCTAGGAATCATGTATCTCCTCCTGTAACCTTTGCTTACCTTGCTCATAGGTCCCACTGAGAGTAAAATTAGTCATGTAAGTAAAGACTATTTGTGAGGGCTAGAGTTCATTACTGGGCCTTAGTTCACTCTTTTTGCTTGTTTCAAATCTCCCTTTTTTCCTAGCAGAGGTATAAGGGATATTTGTGCTTTGGGCCAAATTCTAATCTGTTACGTGTGTTTAAAGCTGGAGTAACTTCAAATCTGAACTAGCTCCATATGAATCATGTATCTCTTTAAGAAGCAGAATCTATCCCAAAATCTGAAGGGATTACTTATTCAGTGCTGAAATGCAGCCACCTCTAGACTGGAATACATCAGCTATTTAAACATTGTACAGTGTCATTACAAAGGCAAAAGCTTCAGGAGGTAGCCAAGTTAGTCTGTACAGGATACACTTAAACAACAAATAGTCTGGTAGCACCTTAAAGACTAACGAGACATGTGGATGGTATCATGAGCTTTCGTGGGCACAGCCCACTTCTTCAGATGACCAGAGTGTTGGATGTCCAGAACTAAAATTAATAAGGGGGGGGGGGGGAAGGGTGTTAGTACTCTTCCTCTGTAACTGCCTACTAATTGTTCTTATCTGCCTCTTTTGACTATCCAGTCTTTAGGTGCTTATAGACTATTTGTTTTTCTTGTTACATTCCAGCTTGGTTTTCCCTTTGACATTTTTATACCTACTGCCTCTTCTTGTCCCCCCCCCCCCGCCTTTTTTTTCCCCTTCTTCCTCCCCTCCCCCCTTCTCCCCTATTTATTTTAGTTCTGGACATCCAACACTCCATTCATTGGAAGAAGTGGGCTGTGCCCACGAAAGTTCATGATACCATCTCCATGTTTTGTTAGTCTTTAAAGTGCTACTAGACTATTTGTTGTTTTTTAAGTTTATTACAAACCCAGATTTTTTTCTTCAGAAGGACAAGACTCAAAATTACTTAAGGAATATTTAAAATTGCATTTATAAAACTGATTTAAATTTGGCCTTTAACATGTTCCATTTTTGCCCTTGACCCCATTCCGCTGAAAAGAAAAAATAAATAATGCCTGACTTGTATTTTCTCACAATGTTTAGACAAAACTGTAGGGATTTTGAAGATTCATCTAATATTCCAAAATATCTTGCTGATGACGTATCCTGCTGTAAACTCCTTTACTGGCTGCTAAAAGTTGAAATTAACAAAATGACAGATTTTCAGTTTCAAAATCCAAAGTAAAGTTTAATGAAAACTTTAATATAATTGTCTCTGCTCTGCATGTTACAATTAATATTAAATGTCATGATGTTAGTAACACAGACAGCTCACTTCTTTTGATGGTAACACTGATTTCTCTCAAACTACCTGGGATACAGGATACTTGTGTTCTTGTTTTATTTGATGGTGTTTCTTTTTAATCCTTCTTTAACTGTGAAAGCTAATAAGACACTTTAGAACTAAGGGTTGGTAAATTTTTGTCACTTGGAAGAATAGATCTAAAGCCATTTCCCTTGTGATCTTGTCTTCCAAAATGACAAAAAATTTACCAACCCTTAGTTCTTCAGTGCATTACATTAGCTTTTAAGTTAAATAAGGATTAAAAAGGAACACCATCAAATAAAACAAGAACACAAGTATCCTGTATCCCAGGATACTTTGTGATAAATTACCAAATAAAACAAGAAAATACCAGACATACTGGATTTAAGTCCAGTTTTATCCCCTAATTATTAAAAATGCATGCTGCCAAATGCACCAACCATTACAAAAGAAAAAAAAATCAGATCCAACTTTGCAAAACTGTTTACTGGAGAAATCTAAGCTGTAGGCTTATTTTGTAAACTTGGAAGCAGTTCCAAAGCTAGCGCTATACATCTCAAAGGAGCAACATAAACTCTCACACACCTACATTTTATATAACAACAGCAACAAATATAAAAAACGCCAACAATCTTGATCTAAAAAACCTTAAAAGGTTTTATAGTTGAAGCCACAAAACTGCAGTAATGACTTGCTCTTATCAGAGAAATTTCCGCTAATAAGCACAAACAACATTTTTGGCAGAAATATGCTAACCCTTGTATGTCAAGAGAGAGACGGATAAACAGGCTGGATCTCAAGAGGTCAAAACAATCACTTGTTCCATACAACAAAGCAAATGTTTTGCCAATTTCAAGAACAGTCTTGTAGAACAAAGGTTCAATCCCTTCCATTCTGTCTCCAGTTTCTATGGTTTTCGTTTGGAAATTGAAGCCAAATGGCATCTAACAATGAAAGATTTAAATTTCCTGTCTTGAAATGTGTTGTGTGAGTGAGTGAGTGTGTGAGAGAGAATATGAATGAGACACAGACAATAGACACCAAACTACATTTCAGAGACAAGTATTTTAGGGATGTTAAAATAAATTTATTTTGATAAACATATACACGCTGAAAATTTCTGTCTAGTTCTAGAGCCCATAATTCAAGGATGTTGATAAATCTATCAAAGAATATTGGCTGAAAGTTGAAGCTAAACAGATTCAGACTGGGAAATGAGCGTTCATTTTTTGACAGTGATGATAATTAACCATTGGCACCAAGGGTCAAGGTGGTTTCTCCATGGTGGACAATTTTTAAATCAAGAGTATGTTTTTCTAAAACACAACGCTTCTGAGCATTATTTTGGGAAAATTCTGTGATGTACTACACAGGAGGTTGGACTAGATCAGGGGTTGTCAGCCTACGTTCCACCAGCACACAGCTGCAGCTCATGTGACATCCTCAAGGCTAAACAGATAGTATTGGATAAGGGCTTCATAACACATTTTGGGCTGCATATGCAGCCCACAATGGCAGATAGGTTGAGAACCACTGGACTAGATAGTCACAATGGTCCCTTCTAGTTACAGAATCTATGAATAAAGAGCAAAAGGCAACAATTCAACCAACCAATAGCAACCACAGACAATTTGCCAAACAATTAATAAAACTTCTTTTTAATACATATCTGACCTGGAAGAAAGATCATGGCAACACACAGAAGGCTTTACTTTCCTACCAGTGCACATGCATAAGCTCCATTTTAGTGCAAATTGGCTTGGCCATCCCTATGGAAAAGAGCTATGGGTGACATTTTCTGTGATGTTCACTCTAGCCTGTTCCCACAAAAGTCAACCACTGGGAATACAAATAGATCAATATCGAGTATTTTTTAAAATCCCACTCTTAATTTTGCCTGTCAACTATCTTCAGTAAGGGCCAAATCTTCCAGCCCTCCCGTGCATACACAAGGCCTGAAACAGCAAAATAAGTTTTTGCTGAGCCAGGACAATGGAAATTTGCATCTGATCTTAGATATTTGTATTCCAAAGTGTGATGTTATTCATTGCCTACCCAATGGTAAGTAGAGAACAATTTCATGTTTAGAAAGATGCTAAAAATTCCCCTCTCTAAGTTCATACTCAGGGTACATCTATGCTGCAACACTATTTCGGGATACCAGAGTATCCTGAAATAGTTATCTTGTGTCTTAACAGCAAGCCCGTTATTTTGGGCTCACTATTCCAACATCCCTGTAAGCCTCATTCTACAAGGAGCGAGGGATGTTTTGGAATAGTACTTTATTTCAAAATTAAAATGACAAAATAAGCTATTTCGAAATAGCATCAAAATAAGAAATGCAACTTGCGTTGCTCAAATTGCGTGTCTTATTTTGAGTTATGGTGCAGTGCAGATGCACCCTCAGAGTTCTCAAGAACACATGCAACAACTAAATGAAAGCTGTTACTCAAACCTTTTCTCTGACTGATGATAGATAGATAGATAGATAGATAGATAGATAGATACACACACTCTCTCTACAAGTCATTCTTAAAACAACTATTTCAATAACAACTGCGTTCTCTAAAGTTATATTTTCGTCTCCTAAATGTATAGATACAGAGCCTTTTGCTCATCTCTGAATCCAGCTTTTATGGCTACATCATGAAGCAAAGTTCTACCCAATTAAAAATACTTCTGCAGAACTTAACTGCATCTACCACACTTTGGGATCCAAAAACTTTGGAAACTAAAATATAGCAAGAGCAGAAATTATGTCAACTTAATGCTGGCATATCTATACATACAGAGCATCTTAATATCATCATTAACTTACTGAAAGTTCTACCCAATAATAAAAATAAGTAATTTGCTTCCACAGTAAAACAATGTCCACCCGCTAGTAGCTAGCTTTTGGCCACTATGGCTACTGAACTGCACTCTGTTTAATGAATCACAGTAACCAGAATAAAACCAATGCCCAGTTCTGCTAACAGCTTAAAGTTCTTTGCAACACTCCCGGGAAGCCATATGTCAAGGCGATACTGTAAGTTGTCTTGTCATCATGCTTTTCCTGCCTTTCCTCACAATGTAAGTAATCTCTTAGCTGGTGCCTCAGCAACAGCACTATGGTTGCCTTTTAGTTATTCAATCACTTTCAGGCCAACATCTTCTTTGCAATTTGTTAAGAGAATTAGAATTCACAAAGCAGGGTAACACACCCATCATTGCACAACTTTTCTACATACTATTTGAAAAGCACTTCTACCCTGGATGCATTTCAGAAATATAACTCTGAACTTGGATCACAGCTAACCCCGCTTTGTATTGTTTCCCAGGGCCATGTCTCAAAGGAAAAAAAATTCCACTTTCAGTCTCTCATGGAAACAGCACAGGGACTCTTCAATTGAAGGATAAAACCTCATTTAAGTCTTACACCCTTGACTTGGACACACACACACACACACACACACACACACACACGTACATGAACTGCAGCACTAACCACAAAGGCAAATCACTTTACCTTTCCAGTGAACAGCTTCAACTGCATAGAAGATCCCTTTTATTAGACTCATATGAATTAGAGATGGAAATACATTTCTCTGTAAATACAGAATCTGTATTCCATCCTACATGATACATTAGGTAGGATTTATTTAAAGCAACACCAGGGCTATCACTTCTCTTGAAACACTATTCCACAACCTAAGACATCTTCACTGTTAGACAGTTTTCCCAATATTCAACCTAAATCTTCATTTCATTTTATACTCCAAATTACAATTTTGTTGCAACCTTATATCTAATTTGCTGCCTTCTATCACCCACATGCTTCTTTAAGCACCTCTGCTTCCCTGATTTCTCTCTCTTCTCTATTATCAATTTCCATATAGATTAATTTAGTTTTTCTAACATCAATCTCCATTTCTTTTTTTTTTTTTTAAACCTCCATTTTTCTAATTGCTCTAGGCCAGGGGCGGGCAAGATTCATTAGACTCATATAAAGATTCAGGGTGGCGAACCATTGGCATAAATTGCCTACAGAGGTTGTGGAATCTCCACCACTGGAGATATTTAAGAGCAGGTTAGACCAGTGTTTCTTAAAGTGTGTTCCGCCGCACACAGTCGGAGGTGTGCTGCAGAGAACAGAGTTCAAAATGGCCGCCCTTAAAATGGCAATGCTGTTTTTTTTTCCCCTCAACAACTTTTCCCCATCCTTTTCTCTCCCCCTCCCCCCACCCCATCTTCCTCAACCCTTGCTGTTCAGCATAAAAAAAAATTATTGTTTGGTGTTCCTCGGTCTTAAAAAGTTTAAGAAACACTGTGTTAGACAGACATCTATCAGGGATGGTCTAGACAGTGCTTGGTCCTGCCATGAGTGAGGGGACCGGACTTCATGACCTCTCGAGATCCCTTCCAGTTCTAGCATTCTATGATTCTAGGATGCAACCCACCAAGCCTTTTAATTCAACCCTTGGCCTGTCCCCACTGGGACCCTAAATCACAGAGCAGCTCCATGCTGTTTAAAGCACCTGGCTGCTCCATGTGGCTCTCTTCACCATGGACCAGGGTGGGGGAAGCTTCGCGCGCTGCCCTGCCCCCAGCACAGTTTCTCAGCTTCCACTGGAGCCACATGGTACAGCCAGCCGCTTTGAGACTGGGGCAGGAACAGGCATGGAGCCTGCCTGAGGGTCCTGCTGGGCAGAAACCAGCCAATGGGAGCTGCTTGTTAGAATAACAAGCCGCTAAGAAGAATCACACACCCCCTCCTGGGCTCAGTTATTCATGAAGCACATGGCCAGGCAAGCAGGCCGGCTGACTGGGAAACATTTTAAGCTCTGCAGGCAGGCTAGTTGGGCAGCTGACAAGTAAGTCTCTTGGCCACAGCCTGCTTCTGGCACTCCAGCCCTTTCCTGTCCCAACTCTCTGCCCCCCCACTCAACATATCCAAACCCTCTGTCCCCCTCTTACGCCGATACCTCTTCCCAGAGCTGGCAACCCAATCACCTGCCCCAGATCACAATCCCCTCCTACCCTAGGTTACATCCCAAACCTCTGCACTCCAGTCCCCTGCCCTAGGTCACATCCACCTGCCTCATCTCAACTCCCTCCCAGACTCCAGATTCCCTCTCCTCAGTCCCTTACCCCAAGATTCCTTCTGCACCCAACCTCCATTCCAGACCCCACATCTCCATTTATATCATGGAAGAGTGCAGCCCTTGACCACTTTCCAAAATCTTGGAGTGGCTCCCCATCAAAAATTATTGCCCACCTCTGGTTTATGGTCTTTCAGTGAATTTTCAGTCTCCATAACAAAGTTCTGACCAAGCTGAATTAAATTTTTCCGTAAAGATATTGTGACGCACAAAATCAAATACTATCTTTACAGCTAACTACAATTACATCAATGATGCACCCTTCTCCATAATTTTATTATTCCACAGAAATCTAACAAGTTGTCATCTCTATAGTTTAGTTCCCTTTCAGATTTGTATATCCACAGTATTTGTTCCATTATTTGTTCCATTATGACTAGAAATAAAACTTTCACATATGGAAAAAGTAACTGTCAGGGTCCCTCCTCTGCCCTAGATTGAAAATAAACACTGTATCTGATTTCCCCCCTCCATTCTTATGTAACTTCCTGTTTATTAGGACTTTTCAAAGCCAGTGGTTCAATGCATTCATTAGTAACTACATAAACCCTCTAGAATGTATTATCAAACGATGAAGGTTCACACTTCCCAGACAGTCTCTCTGCATTACCAGTGGAACAAGCTTGCTGCTGGAGACTCATTTATGAAAGGCAAACAAGTGGAAGTTGGTGGCTTCTTACCCAGTGCCCATGTGCTTTCAATGTGCACAATG
Organism: Pelochelys cantorii; assembly: GCA_032595735.1. NCBI lineage: Eukaryota > Metazoa > Chordata > Testudines > Trionychidae > Pelochelys > Pelochelys cantorii. The sequence continues at coordinate 15,666,224 of CM064339.1, forward strand.
TAAGAGTTCACTGGAACAGTTATGATCTGTTGATTACAATTACTCTATTTGTATGCGTGTATCATTTTTTTATCTGAAGTTATGAACATTGACTATGGATCCATATTTCAAATGTAGCGATGCCCACTAAATACTTTCCGTGTAGATTGAAAGGACAAGGGCCTATTCAGGGTAACGAGCAATTAGGGAAAACGAAAAGTTTTAGGAGAAGTTTATCCCAGTGAACCTTGATGTAAACATTCCAGACAGCCTGTAAGTAATGGCGGCTCTGATTCAGCAAGATATGCAAGCACATGTAACCAGGCCACGTTACTCTAGACTCCATCTTGGGATGTGGGTATTTTTCCACAAACTGAGTTTAGGACAAAAGGTTACCAACTCGCTAAAGCTATATAAGACAGGGACTGACATCATCTGGGTTCTTCACTCCCCACATAAAAGACTCCTAGGAATACCTGAAGAGCAAAGACCGAATGGGGGAAGTGCTAGACCCAGGCTAAAGGGATTTCTATCCTGTGTATGTAACACCTGGGGAATCTATAAGTCCGCCTGTCCATTAATTAGAGAGAGAATCTGCTATTCATGTCCAATCTACATAGTATATTAAGCTTACATTGTGTTTTTTGTTTATTTGCTGGGTAATCTACTTTGATCTGTTTGCTATCACTTATAATCACTTAACATCTATTTTTTGTAATTAATAAACCTCTTACGTTTTAATCGAAACCAGTGAGTTAGAATAAAGTGGTTGGAAATTTGTAACAAGGGGCAGACGCAGTTGAATATTCAGTTGAATATTCTGCACCACACTGAAATTAGCTGTGTAGTTCCCTGCTCTGCGCCAAATGATATTAATATAGGTTTATGCTCCAGAGAAGGTGCATGCGTGGGGAGCTGAGTGTTACATTGGCTGTAGTCTTTCTACTGTTGGCTATGCAGTGCCTGGTCAGAGAGACTGCATGCAACTGCACTGCGTGTATCCCTATTTGTGTGAATGCTGGTGGAAGTGTAGGGCCAGGAGCGGGTCTGCAGTTTACCATAGCCTCACAGTGAAAGACGGAGACCAGGCTGGTGGGTCAGAGGGCTCAGTGGTACCCCAGTTCCAGCAGGACTACATGCTGAATATTAGAGAATCTACTTACACAGTGGCTTCTACAATTGAACCACACTATATTGCTCTCCATTACACTATTATTAATTGCCAATATCAGGGTCGACTGAAGCCAGCTATAAAATCCCCTGTGAAAACAGACATCATCATATGCCTGATGGGCATGACGACTTCTTCACATAATAACTGCACATTTTCACACATGATCATCCCTTGCTCAAAGTAAGCCTAGTCCAGGACTACGTCAGGTGCTGCAGACCTAGACGGATACAATGGGTGTTGTCCAGGGCCTGGCCAACTGTTCTTGTTTCCAGCTCATGCATACATTTTTCACTCTCATTCATAAAGCACTATGATTCAATCCAAAATTCCACACACATTTCAATGCCAACAGACAACTATATAATGCATTTCTCAGAAGAAAACTTAAACCAGGATTTTCCAACTGGATTTGCATGGATGGATTCTTGAATCCACAGGGAGTCCTGCTAACTTCAATGGGGTGCAGTGCAGGTGAAAGGGTCAGCTCACATGGACACATTGCAGGATCAAGTTTAATTAGCAAAAAAAGAACATTCAATTTTCAGCTGAAGGTTTTTGGTTCTGTTTCTTAATAAAATGACTTGAAGCATTTGTGCAACAGAGCGCAGAAGCTGAAGTAAAAGCAAAGAAATAAAATCCTTCTTAACAAAATAACATTTAATGGTAGGACATGTCTTTTTTTCTCTTTTACGTGATTTAAAGGGAATGCTGTATCATATTTTCACTTCAATGGACTAAGCAGGGATACCATGATTTTACACAATTCACGATTTTTCATTCACAAATATCTTGTCCTTATGCACCCAGGTGCTCAATGGATAAGTATTTCAAAGCAGGGTCTGCTGGCTTTAGACTCTTGAAGACAAGAAATACTTCCTAAAAGAAAATATGCTCTGAAAAAGCAAGAATTCTGCTTCTAAAACATCACTTCCCTAAGTCCTAATGCCACACGGATGATATTTGAAATGTATCTCCCTGATAACTAGAGACAGACTCAAACCAAAACCACAAATATGGAGAATTTGGATCCAGATCTGAATTTCACAGCTCATGTCCCATCTCCATTCTTAGCAATAGTTGGGAAATGCTTTTCAAACTTCTGTAGTATTTGTGTTTAATAGTACAACTCAAGGGATTGGCTTTGTTTAGTTGCCCACGCCTATAAATAGCTGCTAAACAGAAATGAAGACATGTGTCCTGACTGAGGCCTCCTTGCTCATGAGGTCATTTACCTTAATCCCGCTTAACTTTATTGGACTCTACACAGCATATATTATTGGCTGGAAAAGAAGTCATTTTATACATAGTTCTTAGCCTTTTCTTAGTCCTATACTGGAATAGTGAAGCCAAATGTATTTCCAGTGAACAGGAGTTTGAGGAGTTGGGATAATAAGTATCAAGTCCATTCACAAGAATTCTTAATCACTGGAGAGCCGGGGTCGACATGCTGGAAGTAGGAATGTGAAGGCTGCGGTCACACACCCCTGGTTTGAAGTGGTTTCCATCATACACAGGATTGCAGTTTGGTTCAGTGGCTCTCAGTATCCCTACTGCACAAATTGTTTCAGCACCCCAGGCCAGGGGCAATTCCTTTCAATACAATCAGCTGTGGAGTGTTTTCCATAGTTACTGTGAGCTAAATATTGTGACTATATGCTCAGCACTGAGCCAAAGAGTCAGCTGATTGCTGTGCTGCTCCTGCAGCAGCTTGGGATGGAGATGGTGACTCTCTGAGTCATTATCTTCCTTCTGGTTGTCTCACTACCCTAGGGAGGGAGTAAATTGCATTGGGTCTACACCTGGCACATTATACACTGCCCACTGCACATGGTATACCACTAGGCAGGGAGATTAGCTCCCCCTAGAGCAGTGGTTTCCAACCTTTTTACACCCAAGATCACTTTTTAAATGTCAGGACAAGCTAAGATCTGCCCCATCCCTTCCCCAAGATCCCACCCCTTCCTTGAGGCCCCGCCCTCTCTGTTCCCCTTCTCTGCTATCCCCAGCCCTTATACACTCTCAGGGTACGGCTACGCTGCCGCTTTTATTCGATCCTTCTGTTGGAAGAAATTTTTCTGACATTTGGCCCATCTAGACTGAGCCAAATGTCAGAAAACCCCCTTCTTTTGGAAGCCCCCTCATTCCTTCTGGAAAAAGGAATACAGGGGCTGCCAAAAGAGCGTGTTTGCCGGAAAAACTGCTGCAGTCTAGCCTCACTGTGTTGAGACAGGAGGTGCAGGCTCTAGGGTGGGAATGAGGGCTTTAGGTGGGAATTAAGGAGGGAATTTGGATGCAGGAAGATGTAGAGAAGGGGATGCTGGCTCAAGGAGGGGGCTCCAGGCTGGGGAGTGTTGGGCTCAGGTGGAGGGTTGAGGTGCTGAGCAAGCCACAGGCTTGTGGATGTGAGGGTGCAGGAGTTTGGGCTGGGCTATGTGAGGGGCTCAGGGCAGGGAGGTTGTGGGGGTCTCCCTTCCTGCACTGGGGGGAGGGAGGGGAAGAGAGAGGGGGTCCCAGACCACACCAGCCCCAACCGCTTGGGCAGCGCACGCCTTGCTCCTCCACTCCCTAGGGCAGTGCACACCGCCCGAGCAGCTGGAGGCGGCGCGGTCCCGGACTCCCACCCCCTCCCCCGCATGCAGGAAGGCAGCAGGGGAATAAAGTCCCCAGCACGCGACGGACTGGCATTTTAGGTACCGCACCAGCTGTTGGGGGGGGGGGGGAGGGAGGGAGAAGGGAGTGCAGCCCGCACGGGGACCTGGCACGCAGCTGCAGAACTCCCCCGCACCCTGCCGGAAGTCCGCGCTACCTCCGTTGTCCCTGGAGGTAGCATCAGCGCAATGTTCATCTTGGGGGTGGGGGGCAGCGAGGGGGGCTCCCGAAAGCCTCACGATCAACTGATCAGGCCCCCAGGATCGACCAGTCGATCGCGATCAATGGGTTGGTGACCACGGCCCTAGAGTTACCAGCTCCCCCTAGGGTTATCATTTTTCAGGCTTCTAAATAGAGGACACTGAGGGAGGGGGAACTGGGTAGAGTTTGAAATGCTGGAGGGAATTTCCTGCAGCAGGAGTTGGGGGACAGTGTTGCTACCTGTCACTGCATCAGGGCAGCTGCCACAAGCCCAGAACCCAGTACTAGCCGTCAGTTAGCACGTTCCTGTGGGACCCCCTCCCATGGCTGGAAAACCCAGGCATACGGTAACCCAAGCTCTACCCACTCGTAACTCATCCACAGAGAGGGGGGAACTAGAGCTCTGCTGAGCCTGTGTCGTCTCCTGGAAAGCTACTCATGGTGTGGTTAGCCAGCATCAGGGGATGCCTTCTGCCTCCTTACTCCCTTGCAACTCTGTGCTAGCCAGGCCACGATGTGGCTTTGTATTTCCCCACTAATGTTCAGCTATTGCGCCATGTGGCATTTAAAGCAACTTTACAGCCACAGAGACCTCTGTTAAAATGGAAACATCTAATTAATCTGGTTTGGAGACACAAAACACTGGGGGGAAACAATCTGAGAAATAAGAATTTGCTGGCTCTGTGTCAAAGAGGTCTCTTAGACCTCACAGGGAAATTAAAAAAATTCAACACAGGTCTGATATATGGACTAACAACTACAATTATTACAGCCAGATTGGCTACACTCTCCAAAACCACACAGTTCTTGGAATAAAATCATCCCTATAATCCAATAATCAACAGAGAAATTGTCTTTACTAATGCACTGAAAGTGCCTAAAGATGCTATTAACTCCTTTAGAGACAACATTTCTTTTAACTTTCTTAAGCTTTATAAAAAACAGCACAAAAACATTTGTTTAAATCAAGCTTTCAAGTCAAGATGGGAATGCAGCTGATTATCACACCCTTGCATATGTAGTATAGACTTGCTTGACAGTTGCTGGTATCAAACAGGATGATAACTCTATCTTCAACACCACACATTTAATTTTGGTCCATGTTATTTAAAAGAACAAATGTCTTCTCAAGCAGAAAATTAAGTAACAATGACTAAAAAGCCTTGGAGTATCCATCTCTGGCTGTCACTCACCATTTGCAGACATTCACAGTGTTGACACTTCACTGTGGAATGCTAGGAGGAGGCAGTAGGTGCTAATTAACCTGAAAACCTGCTCCACTTTCAATACTGGATAATACAAAAGCCCACCAGCACTGGAGGGGCAGTTCTCCCTCATTATAAAGCTCTCCATTACAAAGCCACTCCCCAGACAAAAGACTACTGCTCTGACTCACAACTCCACTTCAATTCACTGTAAACATTTTGACATGCATTTCACTAATACTCAATCCCCACTGCTCCCAAGAATAACCTTAGGGAGAGGGCCACTTCATTATTTTAGTGAAAACCACTGAAGGCTCATCTGCCCACAGCTTAAGGGCTGCCTGGCATATCAGAGCTGCTTTTGCAATCACTGATGAAATAGGAAATAGGACTCTTTCCACTCCCTTGGGTTCTGTCTATGTAGCCCCATTGAGAAATCTCACTTATTGTTCATAGTGTCAAAGCAGCAGCTTTCCTCTCTTCCTATACTGTTTTATCTATTTAGATGTTTAAACATACTGGTAAAGACAGAGCACCTGTCCTTGGAATGCAGCCACCTTGCCCCATATCATAAAAACTCAGCTTCATTAATACTCCAACATCACTTACATTAAGCAGTACAAGCTGAACCTCCCTGGTCCGGCACCCTGGGGACTCGAACAGGAGAATTTGACGGACCAGGGGAGGTGAGGCATCCAGGATCTCCTAGGGCTTCCCGCCTGCTGGAGGCCTGGCCTCCTCTGGCTCATCTGTCTAGCTCTACTGCCCCATCCCCGGGGCTCTGCTCCCTGCCTCCAACCCTGCACAGCAGCAGCTGCTCCCAGAGTTTCCCAAACCCCACACGCACAGTGGCAACTACGCCCAAGACTATCTATCCCCAGGTGGGATCTGCTCCCATCCACTCTGAACCTCTGGGGCTGGGGCTCTCTGGTCTAGCAATATCTGTGGTCCTGCCAGACCACGGATGTTGCCGGACCAGAGAGTTCTGGACGACAGAGGTTCAACCTGTACAATTCAATATAAACTATACCAACACAACACCCTCTCTCACACCTTACAATTTCCTCCCCCACTGACTCCCCTCCTCCTCCCATATTCAACTGCCTGGGGGAAACTTTGCAGCATGCTGTGGCCACCATGTTCTAAATCAGTTGCAAACACCCACACTTCTCTTATTTATGTGAGTGGGTCTTCAGTTTGGGCAATTCTGTGAATTTCAACAGGGGCAGTAATCCAAGGTGGTCTCTTGGGCTTATGTCTATACTTTCAGGTTATTTTGAACTAATTTATTTTGAAATAATAACTCCCGAAATAACTATTTTGAAATAAGCTTATTCCTCTTCACACCCAGGAGTTATTATTTTGAAATAATAAGCCCATTATTTCGAAACAACAGGCGTGGCAGTGTGGACACTCGCCTTGTTATTTCGAAATCATAGGAGTTCTTTCAAAATAACTCTCCAGCGTAGACGTGCCCTTAGGTAAGAATATACTCAAACATTTGGGGCACATCTTCATTGCAACATTAACTCAGGTGATCGGTACCCAGGTTAGGCTAGCTCAGGTAAAAGTGTCCATACTTCAGAGTCAACCTTGAGTATGTCCACTTAACTCTGGCTATGTCTAGACTACATTCCTCTTCTGAAAGAGGAATGTAAATGAGTCCAATCGAAAGTGCAAATGAAGCGGAGATTTAACTATCCCATGCTTCATTTGCATATTTGCGTCCAATCAGTGTTTCGAAAAAGGGTTTTTCGAAAGTGAAACCACAGTCTAGATGGAGTTGTTTCGGGGGCTGGGGGGAACCTTTTTCGAAAGAACCTGTACTCCTGAAAAAATGAGAATGGGTTCTTTCGAAAAAGCAGGTTTTTTTCCCCTAAAGAATCCCGTCTAGACTGCAGTTTCACTTTCAAAAAACCTTTTTTTGAAACACCGATCAGACGAGAATATGCAAATGAAGCACGGGATATTTAAATCTCCGCTTCATTTGCACTTTCGATCGGGTTCATTTACATTCCTCTTTCGGAAGAGGAATGTAGTCTAGACGTGCCCTTTGTGTGCGGCACTAAGACCTCTGGGGGCATATCCCCGGGTTCATAGCATTGCCGCCACTCCATAATTCTTCTTCCAGTGAATTGTGGGAGAACCTGTCTGTCATTGTGGACACATGAGGAGCATGGGGGAAATTATGGGAAAGCACTGGAAGATTATCAGTAGTGGAGTATTTTAATCTGCTTCCTTACTGTGGGTGGGTTACCAGTGTGAGCACAAGCAGAACTTAGGTTTTACCCTATACTCTGGGGTGTGCCAGATGGCTCAGAAGTTAAGTACTGCTACAATTGTGAGAGAATTGTGTGTGAGAATGGGAGACAGGTTAAGGGCAGCACCCAAGCCTTCGTTAACGCCACAGTGGAGATTATGAAGCACAGCCCATTTATGCTCCTTGCCACAGACTCCACTTACTAATCAGGCTGCCACATTCTACCCCTTCTCTGGCCTGTGCGTGATTATAAGACTAGTACAGCACAGCGTTGCAGCACAGTGTTTGTCAAGAGAACTGAGCTGAAATAAGCTGTATTCAGTGTGGAGGATGATGAACACTACTAGAGAGTACCTTATCTAATCATGTCTCCATAACCATACACTACACTTAATTCTGCCCCATGCCGCCTTACCAGTCCTATGTACACAAGTTGAAGAACTGTTCCGCTCCACCCACCTTCTTGTTGAGGGCATGAAAGTCTAGCTCTTTCCATGACCAACACAGCTCTGTTCCCCAAACTGAGATTGCTACTTCTCATCCAGGGCAAGGAGTGCTTCTTCTGCATCCTTGCCTGATGCACTTACGATAAAATGGGAAGGAGTGAGGTTGAAAACAGAGTGAACCTCGTGATATGTGCTCTTCTAAAATGTATTTTCCCCTCATGTTTATAAAAGATGATGATTTCGTATTATAATTCCAGGCAATTTTTAAAATAGGAAAAACCATAATATAAGGTGACAAGAAATGCAGAGACAAATCCACACAAAAAATATCCTCTCCATTTTTCTCATCTTTAACTGTGAAACCCTTCATAAATTCTCATTTCACCTTCAACAACAGAAAATTCACCACTCTGCTGATGCTATCAAAAAAATCACTCAAAAAGGCCCTCTTTAAAAGAAAATGTTGTGAGGAGAGAAAGTGGAGAAATGTAATGGAACATTTCCTACTAATTAGTCATAGCTTCATTAATGGGATGGTATAATGCCCACTTACCTTTATTAATTGTTTTATCCTTGAAACACTTAGGTCTTCATTTCTGATTGCCACAATGACATCCAATTAAAAGCAATCTTTAAAATACATTTAAAAAAAAACCCCACTAACTATGTTAATGCAGACAAATGCAATAGCTTTCTGTAGTACCTCTGTGATTTCTAATGTTACTATTAATGTTTCATATAGTCTTTAAATTCCAATGACTCAAGTCACTAAGGGTATGTCTACACTACAAAGTTAATTCGAACTAACAGCTGTTAGTTCAAATTAACTTTAATAGGGGCTACACATACAAACCGCTAGTTCGAATTTAATTCGAACTAGCGGAGCGCTTAATTCGAACTAGGTAAACCTCATTCTACGAGGAGTAATGCCTAGTTCGAATTAAGTAGTTCAAATTAAGGGCTGTGTAGCCACTTAATTTGAACTAGCTGGAGGCTAGCCCTTCCCAGGTTGCCCTGGTAGCCACTCTGGGCCAAACCAGGGAAACTCTTCTGCCCCCCTCCCAGCCCCGGAGCCATTAAAGGGGCACGGTCTGGCTACAGTGCTTGTGCCAGTTGCAAGCCTGCCAGCACCCAGCCAGCAGACCCTGCACCTGGCACAGCGTGAGCCAGCCACCCGCTGCCACCCAGCCCTCCGCCTCCTCCCAGGACCAGGCTGGCGGCTCCCAGGAGCCTGCCCGGGGCCGCAAGAGGCGAGCGCCCGCCTGGTCTAGTGCAGAGATTGTGGACCTCATCAAGGTTTGGGGGGAGGCCTCCAACGTCCACAATCTCAGCATTAAGCACAGGAATGCGGCCGCCTACAGCCGCATGGCTGCCAGCCTGGCCACCAGAGGCCACATGCGAACCCAGGAGCAGGTTTGCATGAAAATCAAGTTGGTCCAGTGAGACCCCCGACCCTGAGCTTAGAACATAAGAATGGCCATACTGGGTCAGACCAAAGGTCCATCTAGCCCAGTAGCCTGTCTGCCGTCAGCAGCCAACACCAGGTACCCCGGAGGGGATGGACCGAAGACAGTGATCAAGCGATTTGTCTCATGCCATCCATCTCCAGCCTTCCACAAACAGAGGCCAGGGACACCATTCCTACCCTCTGGCTAATAGCACTCCATGGACCCAACCTCCATGAATTTATCTAACTTCTCTTTAAACTCTGTTATAGTTATAGCCTTCACAGCCTCCTCTGGGAAGGAGTTCCACAGGTTGACTATGTGCTGTGTGAAGAAGAACTTTCGCTCATTAGTTTTAAACCTGCTGCCCATTCATTTCATTTGGTGTCCTCTAGTCCTTATATTATGGGAACTAATGAAGAACTTTTCTTTATTCATCCTCTCCACACCACTCATGATTTTATAGACCTCTATCATATCCCCCCTCAGTCTCCTCTTTTCTAAGCTGAAACGTCCCAGTCTCTGTAGCCTCTCTTCATATGGGACCTGTTCCAAACCCCTAATCATTTTAGTTGCCCTTTTTTGAACCCTTTCCAAGGCCAAAATATCTTTTTTGAGGTGAGGAGACCCCATCTCTACACAATACTGAAGATATGGCGTACCATAGTTTTAGACTTCCCCTCCTCCTTCTTCCCCTGGCTTCCCCCTTCCAGCTCCCTCCTCCCAGGTTTCCCCCTCCCCTCTCCCACCCTCTCTCTTCCCCTCTCCCACCTCCTTTTCCCAGTCTCCCCAGAGGTAATCCCCCCCACACACAGTTTTGTTGAATAAAGAGAGTTTCTATTTTTGAACACACGTGTCCTTTATTTTTTACATCAGGAAGGGGGGCTAGGGAGCAGTAAGTGGAAGGAGGTGAGGGAGAAATGGGGCACGAGCCCCCGATGGGGAGGACTGGGGTGGCTCTGCGGGCTCCTTGGGGTAGAAGCTCTCCTGCACGGCCTCCTGGATCCTGAAAGCCCCCCGATTGACCCCCCCCCGGATGGCAGCATGCGGCAAGTGCAGCTGGGCTGATGGCCGAGTGCTGTGATGTGCCGAGTGTGGGCACTCAGGGCACTCCAAGACAGGACTGCTTTGCTGTCCCTCATCGAGTTAGACAAGCAAGCGGGGAACCCTGAGAACTGTCTGTCCGGGGTGGGGGTCGGGTCCCTTTAAGCACAGCCCTCGGCTAGCCTGAGGCAGCAGCTCCACGCTCTAAGTCCTAACCTGATGCCCTGCCGGCACTAGTTCCAGCCAGCCTTAACTTCGGTTCAGGGTCCACTCAATGTGGACATGCTATTTCGAATTAGCAAAACACTAATTCGAATTAGTTTTTAGGTCTAGATGCACTAATTCGAATTAGCTTATTTCGAATTAACTAATTCGAATTAAGTTAGTTTGAATTAGTGCTGAGTGTAGACATACCCTAAGTAATTATGAAGTACCTACAATCAGCAAACTAACAAGGAATGCTTTCAAACCCTTGCCCTGAGAAATCGTGAAATATAAACCCCAAACTTTTGTGCAGGAGGAATTTTTTAAAAAGAAGAGCGCATTTCTCAGGATGATGATGATATGCTAATACCAAAGAGCAGCTCGGTTGCTTTGTGTTAAGAAACCAACAGCCCTTCTTACAACATTTCAAAGCAGCAGCTGTGACTTTGAAACTAAGGGTTTATCCTGGCCACCTGTTTTAAAATTAACCAAAATAAACATGTTGGGGTGATTCAGAGTGATAACCACAGGATGGAAAGACAGCAGAGGTCATTTCATCTGGAGTGTCAAATCCGGCAGATCACGGATTTCAAAGGGTGGGTTATATGAGAGAGTCTGGATCAGTGGTGGGCAGCCTACAGACCACTAGAATTCTATCCGCAGCCTGGGCACTCCCTGTTCGTGGCTGTTCAAGCTCTGGGAAGGATGGGGAGGAGCAGGGACAGAGCGCAAATCAGCAGATTCATGCTGCTCTGAAAGTGCTGGGAGGGAGAGGGAAGAGTAGGATTCCAGGGCAAGAGGTGTAGGAGAAAGGGGCAGAGGGGGAATGCCCAAGGCCACAGGTGGAACCCCAGTGGGCCGCAGGACACAGGCTGCTCACCATTGGAATCATGCAGCCCACTGAGATGAAGGAGAGCCAGTCATGTGGCCCACTCACTAGTCTTGGTTGTCCATTGCTGGTCTGGATCATGCCTGAAATCCAACTCTAACTGGTTACCAAGGGCAAGATTGCGATATACTTCCTCAGAATGAGTAAATATCTCACTGCAAAAGTAGGCTTCAACCAGACCACTCATGGCACAAGTACCATTCAGTGTGTGTACTGTTATCACCCTAAATATTCTGTTTGCTTTAGTAGTGAACATTTGTGTACGTTATGTAACTTTTATAGCAATAATGATAAAATATTCATCAAAATTTTCAACTCTTACACTCTTCAACATCATTAGACAATTTGTTCTGGTCTGAAAAGTTGTATCATTGTTGCAAAAGCAGCACTCAATAGTGTTAATTGTTGCTTTAGTGAAATACCAGACTGCCCCTCACTATAACAGTTGACCCAGCACAATACCTGGGGATTACAGAGGATGAGAAGCTGGATATGAGTCAACAGTGTGCCCTTGTAGCCAAGAATGCATATTGTAGTGTAGTAGTGGATTTGCTAACAATGCTCCTAGGGAAGCAATTATTCCCCTTTATTCAGCACTAGTGAGGCCACATCTGGCATATTACATACACATCTGGGCCTCCCATTATAAAAAGGATGTGGATGCACTGCAGAAAGTCCAATGGAGGGCAACAAGAATGATTAGGGGGCTGGAGCACATGACTTATGAGGAGAGGTTGAGGGATTTGGTCTTATTTAGTCTACAGAAGAGAAGAATGAGTGGGAATTTGATAACCCCTTTGGGGGGTTCCAAAGAGTATGGAGAAAGGCTGTTCTCCGTGGTGACAGATGACAGAACTAGGAGCAATGGTCTCAAGTCGCAGTTTGGGAGGTCTAGGTTGGGTATTAGCAAAAACTGTTTCACTAGGAGGGTGGTGAGGCACTGGAATGGGTTACTTAGGGAGGTGGTGCAATCTCCATCCCTAGAGGTTTTTAAGTCCCGGCTTGACAAAGCCCTGGTAGGATGATTTAGTTGGGATTGGTCCTGCTTTTAGCAGGGGGTTGGACTTGATGAGCTCCTGAGATCTCTTCCAGTCCTATGATTCTATGCATATATACCAATTCACCTACATAGGTATCTCCAGGGCTGATCCTATCCCCATTAAAGTCACTTGCTAGACTCCCATGGGAGTTGGATTCAGCCCTCAGTTCATGGCTTAGTTGCCTCTCAGTTACTGTCAGCCTTTTTTAAAAAAAAATACATTATTTCAGAAATGGACAAGGTAAAATGCAATGGATTCCAACCCCCAAACTCTCTTTCCAAACTACAAAAGAAAAAGCAACATTTAAAAATAAATACTCAGATTCTTAAAAGTAAATTTTAAAAAAAAGTTGCTAGAAAAAAAAAGGCTACCGATATAAAATAGAAAATACTCTATCTGTTCGTGGCTTGCTCACTCATTCCACACTGCCCATTTCCAGATAAAAAACTGACTAAAGTCACCACATGTAACATTAACAGAGCTAAAGCATGAATTCACTAAAGTTATCTCAGTGATGACTGGTAAAGAACCTACTCCTTAAGCTTTAACTTCAGAAAGAGGCTCTGGAATTGAAAAGACTGCTGTGTGTGTTTGTTTTTGTTTTTCCATATATATATTACTCTTCCATTTGATGTCTATTCTAGTTCTCTTTTTTAAAAAAGGACACACACATCAGGTTAAGATGAAAACTGCCCACACGACAAGTTTGTGTTTACAAGCTTAATAGCAAGTTTCATTTGAACACAGGTCAATGCGGCTCTAAGAAAACATCACATACCAAAAATCACACATGGTTAGAACACATCACGAGCAGAGAGGAATTGTGGACTCAGTCTGTGAGGCACCAAGCCAGTCTGAGCAGCCCTTTGAAGTTAGAAAAACATCCTCTGGTCAGAGCACATTTGTGAAGCCGTGGGACAGGCGCTTTAAACAACATTCTCTCTGAGATCACCTGCGGTGTACTGGTGGATAGGCGCCTGTGTAACTTTAACAACATAACTCTTTATTCTCCAACCAAATTGCTCTCTCTAAACTGTATCATATCAATAACGTACGGTCAACAGTAATGCATGGCATTCCCTTGATCAGGCAGCTCTCAGTAGAACATCATTTCATTAAGGTATGTAAAGGATTTTCATTAAGGTATGTAAAGTTTGTGCAAAACTTACTGGCAAACAGAACTTAATTATTGGATGAAAACACTGCTTTATCATCAGTCAAGATAGCAACAAATGAGAAGTATGGAAGCCCACCAGTGTGGCCAATGGCCAGTGTGTACACACTGCATAAACCCAGGATGTAGTTCAGTTTGCTAACCCCTTGGAGAAGTCGCACCCAGATATGATGGGGATTATATAAGAACATAAAAATGGCCATCTTGGGTCAGACCAAAGGTCCATCTAACTCAGTATTCTGTCTTCTGACAGTGGCCAATGCCAGGTGCCCCAGGGGGAGTGAACAAAACAGGTAATCATCATTTGATTCATTCTGTCACCCATTCCCAGTTTCTGACAAAGGCTAGTGACACCATTCCTGCCCACTCTGGATAATAGCCATTGATAGACTTATCTCCCATGAATTTATCTAGCTCATTTTTTGAACCCTATTATTGTCTTGGACTTCACGACATCCTTTGGCAAAGAGTTCCACAGGTTGACTGTCCGCTGTGTGAAGTAGCAAGTTTAAAACAAACAAAAGGAAGTACTATCTATTAATTTCCTTTGGTGACCCCTAGGTCTTGTGTTATGGGAAGGAGTAAATAACTCTTCTTTAGTCACTTTCTCCAAACCAGTCATGATTTTATAGACCTCCATCATATCCCCCTTAATCATTTCTTTTCCAAGCTGAAAAGTCCCCCCAGTCTTATTAATCTCTTAATTACATTTTGTTTCGGCATTATTTTAATGACAACTATTTGTAGCCAAAATCTTCTCTTCTTCACAGCCACAAGAGGAGCTCAAATATCAGATGAACCTCTTTTTGAGCCCTGACCTTGCAAACTGAGTCCATGGGCCTATACCATATATGGCGGCCCTATGTACTTCAATGGCATCCTCCTCAGTTGTAAGAGTTTCCCCAAGTGAATCAACTTACAGGGCTGGGGCCTTGAAGTGGCAGTTCCTTTTGAACTGGGTTAACTTCCCTATGCTGAATTCTGACCTCAGTCAGATACACACAGCCTCACTGAGCTGGTATAATTACAAGCTAGATTTTCCCTTTGCCCCTTCCTTTTTTTAAAAAACAAAAAGAGAGCTTCATCCTTTTGCCCCAAATTCTGCCATTAAACATGCCTCAACTGGTCCTCCTCAAATCAGTGCATTTGCACAGTTATGTGACAAAAGGCAGAATCTGGCCCAGGAGTAATATAGAAAAATGCCAAAATGCCTAGTTTTTGCCTTTCTATTTACTGTGGGTTTACCAGGGCACCACAGGGCATGAGTGCTACAGCCACACATACCAGGATGATACTTGCTCTTCTTCCCCTTCCCCTCACTGTCAGGGAGTGAGAGGAAAGCCCACACTTACTCTTCTATTCCCTCCTCTCACCAACCAGGAGTGAAAGTAATACCTGTGAGCTGTATACTTTCCCCTTGGCTGTAGCCCCCGAATCCCACACTCCTTGTGGGTATATCCTGACGACATCCTTTTCGCAGAGTCCCTGAGAAGCTCTGTCTCTGAAGCAAGGATAAGATAGGGATCGCCTTCCTTGCTTGTAATATGCTCAGAAGAGTATGAAAGTAAGGTTTTTCTCTATCAATTTCACCCTTCTCCACCTGGGAAGCGCTCATTTCCACTTGTTTTTCCTCATGGAGGAAATTAACAGCTTCTTCTGTTTCAGTTCCTTGACTACGCACCAGTATTATAGAGTTCACCATCAGAAACACATATAAAAACATGGAATAGAGGTTGAATAATAGTTACTGCAATATAACTAAAAAGGGACCTCACAGTAATTTAGTAACTCCCACAAGACATGACCTAATGTTTGCTGTTTGGTTATTGCCCAATCCAAGGTACTCCAGTGAGGAGCATCTTTAATTCCATAGCTTCTGTCATTCCAGTTCTAGGCCTCTTGGCAAGAATGAGAGGGTACCACAGGTTAGGAATAAGTTGTATTGGCAGAAGCGTACTTTAGGCATGAACTGAACATTGTACGTACATAATCTAAGCATTAGCAGAGTTTGCATAGACACTGTCTTAATTCAAGGCTAAATACTACCTCTGCATAAGAACTTTAGGCAACCATGGAGTTCAAAGGACAATTAACTTAAGTCTGCCCTGTGGCTGTCATTAGTTAGGCATTTTCACAAGCATCAGTTTCATCCAAATGAAAACTAATCCAAGCCCCTTTTCCCCCCCAAAAAAACCCCCCACAGTTAAATTAACACATCTTAAAAAGACCAGGGTGTAAAGTCTGATGCTCTGACCACATTTCAACTTGGGTAGTCACATTCTGCCTCCTTATGGTCCCCCATCTAGTCTCAAATGGTTACTTCCTCAACTGTTGTGCTGAGTGTCAGCTACTGTATAGCTGACATGCTTCAATCCATCAATGGCTGCATTGCTATGGTTGGTGAAAGGCCACCTATAATCATTATGGTGGTATTAATATGAAAAATTTGCTACCCAATTTGCTGTGTCATGTAATAGTCCAAAGCAATATAGCGGTCTTAAAAATCAGCCATGAATAACACCATTTTAAAAAAAGATATTTATTATGGATATGTGGAAATGTGACCATAATGGAATAATATAACAGAATTAAAAAAAAAAAAAAAAAAGTCGACCTCCAAGCCATTAAAAACAGGTTTGTGATGTGTTAATAGGCTGTTCCCACTGCACTATATAATGCTCTAGTTAAAACATATTTTAAACCCCATACACAAAGCCCTATTCCCTAATATCTATAAGAATTTAACCTGCAGGGTAATTGCCAAAATCTTTATTGAACTGTCAAAGTAAAGTAAATGAGTAGACTCCCATGGTTGGGAAGAAAAATGCTGCTACTACAGGATCAGTGCAAATAGTGATGAAAGAAAAAACTATTAGACTTGCCATTTTACATCGCCAGCCTCAGCAGCTGATACTGCAATGAACCTGATCCAAAGGCCATAGAACTCAGTGAAGTTCCTATTAACTTCAGTGTGTTTGGGATCAATCCTAAAGGTGTAGGAAAATAATGTGGAGGTTTCAAGATTATGTAAATAAGACTTGCCCAACCACAAAAGTTACTTAAAAATAAAACTATCAAAATATTTTATTTAAGGCATCTTAAAGACTCCTTTACTACATGAATCCATATTAGGAACAAGTCCTTGTGCATAACCTTTACATAAATAAACAATAGTTCAAACTGAGATAACCTGTAATGTTTACACTCCAAACAAAATTAAATATTCAGCAAGACTAAATGGGGGACAGTATTTCCATGGGAAAATATCAAAGTATTATTTACTTTTCTATAAGTACTTGTTTTGAAAAGTATTTCCTCCCCACCTGGTCTTAGGCTAAAAGCCACAGTCTGCATTTAAACAGTGTGTACACTTTAGAAAACTATGAAACTTCTTTTTTAAAACGCAGAAGCATATGAAATTATTTCATCCACTTTTCATATAGAAAGTCTACAGCTGACCATAAAGAAATAGGCAGGCTCCCAGTATAAACTTGCTAGCATTACATCAAAGACCTTCCTCTAGGATTAGATGATTGATTTCTTCAATGCTTTTTAGAATTTCTTCCAGGATATTTTGGGTTATTGCCTTAGACCTTGCTCAGCTGGAATGACAAATATTCTTCTTGCTAGATTGTGATGTTCTCTTTTTTAGGGGAGAGAGTGTCTGTAGTATATACACACGTACACTGTGTGAACAGGGAGACAGAGAAAGACTTGGAAAGTTCACAAACAAAATTATTATTTATTGTTTTTAAAAAAAAGAGAGAGGTTTATAATGGAAACAGTGAAACAGGCTTAACCACAGCATCTTATGCAATCCATTGCGTACATTTACTCTATGAGCCCAGAATCCTGGATTCCTTGCTTAGGAAAAGCTCTCACTGAAATCAATACGAACTTTTCCTGGACAAAGAGTGCAGGGTCAGGCCCTATATTGACACTTGTGCTCTATATGGCACTTTTTCATAAGACGTAAATTTTACACTCACTGTCTTTTTACTTGTCTCTTAGCTCCTTTTCTCTGTTTAATTAACCCATGTGGAATTATAGACATTTTCAGCCAGGACAAAAGGAAATAGATGAGACCTTAGCTATCACCATCTTCTCTTTGGAGAATCAGATAGCAAACCATCACTGGGGGCACCTAACACATGCTCCTGCAACCCTCTTCCTCCTCCAAGACAAATCCGCCACTTCGGTACCACACATAATTCACATCAGACTGTGGATCAAAAGATCCAAGTCTGCTCCCAAATCCCATTCCTCCTGCAAGACAACACTTTGTACTTTTACTTCCCGACTGAGCTTATCCCCTTATTTTATACCTCACAGCATGTGTGGCTGCAACCAAGATCAAACACCCACGCATGATTTTCATCCACTGGTCTTGAATCACAGAGTTATAATTTAAACGGGAACCTCAATATACTTAATCCATTAAAGCTGCCACAGTAATGGTCCCAAATGCATTAAATTCCATCATAAGCACAAAACACAAAGTATTTCTCGGGGATGGACAGCATACAGCCTGCACTAACCACATACCAATCCATCTAAGATCTAATGTTACATGTGCTGCATATATTTGCTAAACTAAAGCCTAAGCTTAGTTGGCAGAAAATGTAGGAACTTTAGAAGTTTTGTAAATTAAACTGTTCAGAATAAAAGCAGTCCCCTTTTCCACACTTCAGAGGACATGCACGGATTCACAAGGGACTCTCACTGCAAGTGACAGAATGGGTTAATGACCAGATTTAAATCCAAAATTGGTAACATTTGAAAATGAGTTTGCTGGTCCTGCCAAGTCTGGTCCAATTCAAAGTGATTTGCATATTGGCATTCTTCTGGAGAAGACATTAATCCAAACAACAGGAGTGTCAGGGCCAGTCTAGAAGCTAGATGGTTGTGGAAAAGCACAGGACTGCTTTCCGCATCTCTACATTTTTTTAAAGTGTACCTTCATCAACTGCAGCTACAAACTACCTAAGCACTTAAGTCAGTCATTAATATATACAATTTGTGGACATAGTTACTCATGTGCATTAACAAATAGGACTGAATTTACACATGGAGTAAAGAGGCATTGTTTTTCCAGAGAAACTTTTCAGAGCTGAAGCATTCCGTAATATATACAACAAAGTCTGAGACTCTCAGTCTCAGCTTTCAAAGTTACAGGTATTTTCACTCAGTATAAATGGGGAAGAGCAGAGGTCAGAGAGAATAGGGAAGAGATGACATATTACAAAGAACCATTCCAAAATATTTTTTACATTTCAACATCTGTCATTTACTTTTCTACCAAGTTTTGATACTAACATTCATGAAGCATAACGCATCTACATTAATTTCTATAAAGGCCAAGTAGTGGGAGGTATGCTGACTGCACATTCGGTTTTGTTTTAAAAATCATCACTAAACAATAATGCCCCTGCTTCAGAAAAAAAAAAAATCACCCTTACACAGTTTCAATACTCAAGTGACTCCTCTTCCTTCTGTTCCTAACTCAGTTCAAAAGCAACCATTCAAGTCAACTGAGATCATCTTCCAAGGGGTGACTACAAATATCCACTTACTTAGCTCCTCCTGGGTCTTATTATAGATCTTACAAAAAAAGCTTACAGAGGAACCTTCTGTTAATGAACTCTAGTGTAAAGAACATTTCCATATGTCCAGAATCATGTAACACATTTCTCATCTTTACTATGAGCAAGAAGATTTAGTAAAAAACCCAGAAGAAATTATTTACATTTAAGACAACATGGAATATAACATCACTGTAATGTTTCATCCTAATTTACCAGAGAAAGAGAATGCATTCCATAAAACAACCCCTCTCTTTCATGAGAATTAAGCTTGTATAAAGTCAGGAGGTGCTATCTATAACTAGAAAGCCTATGTGACATAACCTTCCCATGTCACTCAGATTTAGACCTCCCTCATACACTAAACAGACTATATTTAATCTCAGTTCCTCTAACTTGCATATTTTTCATTCTCTGAAGAGATCAAATAAATTGATTTAACAAGGCTTGTTTGCAGCAACTTCATGGGCCATTTAGCTTCCCAATCAACATCCCAAATTAACATTGCACCACATTTAATCTAAAGTATCTTTGAAAAAGCCCAGATGAAATGCAGATCATCTCCTGTCAACCACCTCCATATGGCTCAAGCAAGTCAACTTTCTAATTTCAAAACACAAAATATTTAATTTATGATTTTATTCGTATGTCAATTTAACCTCCAGCACATAGCTTTGAAACCATGTAAGGATGTTTGAAGCTTTCCATATGGTTACTGCATTGTGGCTTTTAGTTGTACCAACTGGTATCATTCAAGGATAATTCCCCTGGAATCCAGCTTTCTGCTACAGTACTGGCAAATTCACTAATGTCATTATAATGACAATAATACTTGAAGAGATTATTCGATTGTTCATATTCATATTATAATTTTCTCAAACCAGCACTGTCAAGATGTACTATGTGCACCAGTCATTAAATCATCTTGCTTTGTTGGCACTGCTTTCACTGAAAAACTTGAAGTGAATTTGTTTTGGTCTACTACACCTGATGCATGCATACATAATTCTTCCAACACTAGCAACACCTAAAACTGATAAATCCACTTTTAATTTTAGCCAGGTTTCTGTAAGTCAATATAGTGTATTATTTACAAAATGCCCACAATGAGATATATGCATACTTGACAGGAGACAAGTTGAAGAAAGAAGAACATTTTAAGTAGTCACACAGCAATATGCTACACAAACTGTCCAATAGATATATACTTAAAAGGTTTGCCTCTCAAAACAGAGATCTACTCATGAGATGACCTCCAAAAATATTACTAACTGGTGTTGAAAAACTTAAAACCATAAATAGACTAGCAGCACCTTAAAGACTAACAAAACACGTAGATGGTATCATGAGCTTCTGTAGGCACAACCCACTTCTTCAGATGTGCCCATGAAAGCTCATGATACCATTTACATGTTTTGTTAGTCTTTAAGGTGCTACTAATCTATTTGTTGTTTTTTAAGGTTTTTTTGTTTTAAGTTTTTGTTGTTTTTTTAAGTTTTTCCTGTTACAATTTTTCCTGTTACTAACTTGGCTACCCCTCTGAAGCTTTTGCTGTTGAAAAGTTAACTTTACTATTGTAATGGCTTTCAAGACAATGTGAATCTGGACAATAAATCATAAAATGATTTTGAAAGACTTATGTTTTCATTCAGCAAACATGACCTGTGTGTGATATATACAGACTATGACTATATACACGTACACCACACACTATGAAACAGATCAGTTTTTTTAAGACAAAGATCCCGTTAGAAGAGTATCCAAGCTGACACTCTGCAGCCTATTCTCTTCTCAAACAATGCATGGAACGCCATTTAATGTCAATGAAAGTTACAGGCATAGAACATATGGAAAGCATGCCTCAAATCTTAAAACCAGTGATCTCTCTTACTATTTCATCCTTTACTGTTGCCAGTGAGGGTCTGCTAGTCTTATTGACATCAGTGGGAGTCGAACATACATATCAAGAATTGTATAAAGACCTAACAATATACTTAAAATCTTGCCTAGTTTTCCAATCCTGATAACTTTTAGCTTGGCTCCATGGGTACCAGTTTATTTGGGCTTCATACATGCAATTAAAAATGACAGGTTTTTCAACCCAGAACTCCGATTTTGACAAGACACTCAAGTGAGAAACTAGTAAAATTTGTTATGGCTTTGAAGATAAAAGTAAATTGAATTAAGTAAATGCTATATTTAAAAATTTCCGCTCTAGCACAGAGCTGCTTTTCATTTTAAAAAAATTCAAATAATGGTGGTCTGCAGAAATAGTTCGTAAAAATAAACAAGATGAATAAATCCACAAATGATAAAGGATAATCCACTCAGTGACAGGAAGCATTTCCCTTTTTTCTCCAGCCTGAAGTTAACTCCTTCATAAGGCAGCAACAAAGATGTATTCTACTTCCCTAAAAGGCTTTTAATATACAGCCTTAGTGGTTTCAATTAGCATTAAAAATAGAAGATAACTCAAGCCATCATCCTTTCTAAGGATGCCACAATATTGCTTTTTTTCTTTCTTTCAGTGTCAGGGAACTGGATGGCTGCAATTTAACCCCTGCCTACAGAGTGATTAAAAAATGTAGAGCACAGCAGCCCCTGCTGGGCAGGTGTCAATGCTTTAATGAGATCAGAGTTCTGATCCCAAAACAGAAGACTGTTTACACACCAAAAGTGCATATTTCATAGGCAGTCGCCTTACTCTTGTTTGCCCTACAACAATTTACTACTATGACATCCTTCTCAGAGGACTGATACATTTGGCAATAGTTGGACACTAAATTAGTTTTCTCCTCATGAATGGGGGGGGGGGGGGAGGGAAATCAGCTGAACAAAGCTTGTTCCAATCAGGAGACACTCTAAATTACAGTTCTGTAACAGAATAGCTCTTGAAATTTTGATGCATGCTCCTGTCAAACAGTTCAAGATCCAGTTTACACAGATATTTCTCTCAACTGGTTTATGAAACTCATGTACATTCAAATCTTATATTTTAGGAGAACATACTAAACTTTATTCTGCTAATTTTACTCATTCCTTGTTGCTTTAAAAAAACCTACATAAATCCCCTGATGCAGTGTCAGCTTCCTTGGATGATAGAAGTGAAGCAGGACATTTTAGTGGTCCTGTTCTTCAGAACAGACTGCAACTGGTTTTTGCCCCAATTTATATGTATTGTACTCTATTGTGAACAATTTTTCACCAGGACAATCCAAAACTCCACAGAACAACACTGTTTGAAAGCTCTCAACTCTCATCAAAACCTAAGAGAAGATGCACAAAAATTCACAAAATCAGGCCCAAAATGCTACACAGATCATCATCATGGTTCTTTTTAGAGATTCTTAAGAGAAGATGATTAAAAGTGCACAAACACATTCCTTATATAAACTCAATTGGATCTTTCCCTGAAGCCACAGTCTCATCTCTGTTTGATCTATTCCTACCACAAGCCACAAAAGCATATGATTTTTCAATAAAATTATTGCTAAAATATGATTTTTCACTAAAAGATTTTAACAGATAACCAAACTTTCAACTAGGCACAAGCACAAAGAAAAAATTTTGACTGATTCAAGTATAACAGTCCAGTGTTGTTTGGGTATGTACAATTGTTACATAGAAGTCCATGAAATTGATTACAAACTTGAGTCACTTCTACATCTGGAAGTAAACTAAGATGCTAGTCTTCAGGCCACTTGACAGTTTACGCAGATGGACTAGATGATCTTTGAGGTTCCTGGTAGCCCTGCATTTCTATGATATTTTGGTGTATCAGTGGATCAAAGATAGGTCTTAGAACTGGTCTTGCAACCTTGATTTCGAAACTTTTATCAGAATGACTATACATACAGCATATCTCCTTCCACATTACATAAAAGTCATATTTTAAAGAACTTTAGTGTAACTATGACAGCCTCTTCCTGCAGGAAGTCAATAGCATTAAAGCAATTAACAGGCAACAGGGGTCTATTAATTCAGAGTAAGAGGCCACCATTATTTTGAAACACTCTGCACCAAACTAAGTAAGGATGCACAGTCAATGCCCTCTATGGAATAGTGCATTCAAGTGCATTTCAAATTTAACTAATTTTAGAGGACAGTAAAAAGTATGGATAATTTAGCTAAATGCAGGAGTCTTTCAATTAACAAAGAAAAAATTATTTTGTACTAATATATTTAGGGATAAATAAACCTCACAGTCAATAGTTTTGCAAATATCTCAAAATATCACTGAGTTTCATAAAGCTTATGTTAGAATTTGCAAGGTTTTTCCTGAAATTTAAAGCCATGCTTTCTTTTTGCATTCAGTTTATATCTGAGGCTCTCTTTCCTAGACAACCGGCAAGCTCAGGGTAGTACACACACATATCAAAAGTTGGATTCACAAAAGTGAGTAGATCTGAAGAATAATTACAGGCAGAATTAGTATATACTATTTGTTGATATACATACACCATTTTAAATAAGAAATTCTCTCTCCCACTGCTCATCACATTTTCTCCAACACAAAACTCAATGAAGTCAAACATCCAAAACAATGAGGGCTGAGAGAGTTTAATAGTGAGCAAAATTAATTTGTCCATCAATCATAAATATCAGTTATAAAGTATCTTGCGCCCTTTGCCTTGCCTCCAACACTATTTCCAAATTATTTCTCTCTCCACTAAAGAATTTGGTATAATCTAATGAATCACTTTTAACTTTTACCATTGTGGAAGGTCTCTGTATTTCAAGACCCCTAAGCAGAAGAGAAAGGTTTTAAGACCCCAACATAGTCTCTTAGCCATTCAAGATTTCTCATGTCTCAAGCAATAGGAAAGAAAGTCCAGATGTTAAGTAAAAACTACAGCATTTATGATTAAATGAGACTCAAAAACACGGAAGTGTTTTGCAGGATGTTTGGTGATGCTGCCCTGACTCTGCTTTCTGACACACATTCCTGCACTGAGAAGCACAGATGCCAGTCTCCTCATCTCTTGGGTTACTTTTCCACTGACCCAGTTTAAGGGATTGATCTGAAACACACTGAAATCAGTGGAAGTCTTTCAATGAGTCTTGGATCAGACCCTAAAAGAGTAGATAGAATCACTGTCTTCTGAAACCCATCATTCCCTTGAGTTTCAAAGGACAGCATCAAGAAAGAAACCATCATGTCCCCTCTTGTCCAAACTTTACATGAAGAAATTGGGGGAAAGGTGGGATATACACACTTCCCCGAAGCAGAATGTGCTCAGAGATGAGCTGGGAAGTGGCAAGCTAAAAACTCCATTAAAAGAATATCACCAGTGCACAAACAGTGTGAGCAGATAAGTCAACAACACTTTTTGAAAGTAGTAAAATGGCTTTTTTGGGGGGGGGAATGGGGCTCTGCTCTCCTGAGCTCCTTGTCAAGGGAGTCAGCTTGTGTAGCAGTAACTCGCTGCCACGGACAGTAGCATCTCTTGGTAGGTTTTGGGAGCTGGAGGCATTCCAGTGGTTTCCTGTTTGTTCCTGTTTGCAGTGGGGTTTGTACTAATCGTCCTGCTCACAAACTAGCGGGCAGGTGCTTGCCCTTCTAGCAGGCTCTTCTGCCAGAGCAGAGCCTGTTCTGGGAGTCTAAGCTCCCCACAAGGAAGGCAGCCCCTGGACTTGATGACCTCCTGAGGTCTCTTCCAGCTCTATGATTCTACAAGCAGCATCTGGGCACAGGAAAGCCTCGCACAGCTGATCCTGGGAGAAAGGGGCTTTGGCTTTTAGCGGCTGAAGGGGGGGGGGGGTCGCGTGAGGCACTGACATACCCTGGTGCTGGCGAGCCTGCAAACAGCCCGGTGCTGGCAGCCGTGCAGGAGTCCCGTGCCGCTGCCCCCTGCTGCTGCGCTGCCGCTGCCGCCGAAGTATTTCTGTTTCACCATCCAGTCCTCGAGCCCTTTCCGAGCCAGCGAGGCGTTCACGGCAAAACTATCACCTACGGGGAGCACAAGAGACAATGCCACACACTGGAGCAGCGCGCACACGTCCTCCGCCTGCCCCAGCCTGGACCACGCGACGCCGGGGTGGGAGGGGGGCACGAGACCCGCACCTGGGGTATGAACCGGAGCCGCCCACCGCAGTCCCACCGAGCCCGCCGCAGAAAGTTTGAGGGGGAGAGCGGGGCTGTGAAAGTTGCTAGCAACACAGAGTCATCCCTACCTTCTGGACTTTCTCTGGGTTTACAAACGGCAGCTAGGCAGGTCCATGGGAAAGTGAAACGGGGGGGGGGGAGGGAAAGAATAAAGGAAGATCATTAGACCCCGGTATAAAACATCACAGCAAACAAACATGAAATCCAAACAAGGGGGAGAGGGGCTGCGGGAGTAGCAACTGAAAAGAACTAACCATGTTTCGAGTGAAGTTTCCCCATTTCTCTGCATTGATCTGCAATTACGGTTCATTTGACTGTTTCCAGTGGGTGGGGGGGCGTTAATAAAATCCCAGCGCTCTTTAGAAATCCATGTGCTCCACTTTCCCCCCCTCCCCTGCTAAAGCAAAAGCAAAATCAAATCTCGGTTCCCCTTCTGCAGCACGGTCCTGCGTTTCTCTCTCTGCTGAAGTCTTTCTCCTCTCTCTCCTCTTTTCCCAAAGACAGAGGCGGTTACAAAAGACCTTACTTCACCCACCAGGGAACATGATTGACACCTCATTGAGATTAGACCACTTGCAGGCAGCCTCTGGATTCCTATTGGACTGAGGCGGCACATGAAAGGGAATAAAGATCCTTTTGGAGTCTAAAAAAAAAAAAAAAAAAAGGAGCAGCAGCTCTAGTGCATTTCACTTCCAGCCAGACACAGGCAGCAGAGCACAGAGCCATGGAGAAAGCCCATGAAAGGCAAAAGGAGGCCTCTTTCTAATAACTGAAATGTGTTTGCTAAATCTGAGGGACTAGTTCATACGGTTGTAGTGAGGAAACTTTGGGAAGGAGTTACATGTTCTAAACATACTTGGATCCCCAGCATGTCTCACATTTAGCTGCAGCTTTCCACATTTTTCTTCCCCTCAGGGCTGACTGTGGGAAATATCCAATCTCTACCAGCCCCTGGGGTTGCACATTTGAATAGAGGGCATCTGTTGAAAGTGTTTGGGTTTAGGTTTTCCTCCTTTGTCCCCGATTCTCCATGCCATCTAAAGTCATTTCATTGCACACACTGGGCCAGTTTTGCAGTACCTGGATTATGGGACAGGCTGGGAACTAGAGCAGTCCTTGGTCCAAACTACCACAGTCCCAGGCACTGCTCTAATTTAGGTTCTGCAGAAACTGTCCTAAAAGGCTGAGCGGCAGCCCAGAGCAGGCTGAAGTGCAATGTACTCCAGCAACTCACCCTACACTTCCCTTGTATGCCAGTGGCTTCAAAGGTGATTGTGGCATGGGACTGGCCCTTCAGCACTGGGGAAGTGTCCATACTCCTGGGCTATGTCTACACTCGCGGTTTCTTGTGCAAGTACGGCCGTTCTTGCGCAAGAATCTGCAGAGCGTCCACACTGCCTGCCCGCTCTTGCGCAAGGAAATTTACAGTACGGCGTGGTAAGAGAGGGCTACTTGCACAAGAGCCACGCTCTTTTTTAACAGGTGTAAGCCCTCTTGTGCAGGAGCTCTTGTGCAAGAGAGCTGTGTGGATGCTCGGCAGGGATTTCTTGTGCAAGAAAGCTCTATGGCTAAAATGGCCATCAGAGCTTTCTTGCGCAAGAGAGCGTCCACACTGCCATGGGCGCTCTTGTGCAAAAGCACAGCTCGCGCATGGCAGTGTGGACGTTTTCTTGCCCAAGACTTCTTGCACAAGAACACTTGCGCAAGATGTTCTTGCGCAAGAAGCCACCAGTGTAGACAAAGCCCTGGAGTATTCCTTTGAGGAAATCATAGTATTCTGCCATCTTTGCAGTAACAGCTGAGTCAGCTCAAAGCAGCTGTAAGGAACTGGAGAATCAGCTCCCTCCGGTCTTAATAGCCATCACACCTCACAAAATTAGCCCACAGGGACCCAAATAAGTTTAGCAAACATTTTCATTACCTACTACTGTGTGCTCTCAGAAGCTAACGTCTCATTGACCACTGAAAGTTTTGCCTGCACCAGAACCATAGGTCTGGATTCTTTCACTATATTTTCAGTGTTTAAAAGAAATCTTCATAAGAATGCTCTCATACCCTAGTATAACATAGTATCTTCTCATCACAGATGCAGAATGTACTCATACCTGGAAATGTTAAACAAATTATTCACGCCATCTTGTAACTTCTGCAAGCGTGGTGGACAGGAGCCTCAATCAACCTTTAAAATACATAAATAACATGTCAAACTTTTAAAAAAATCTTTCTCTTCCTTTTCCAGCATTTGGGACAGTATTATTGCTTCACATAAAAAAAACCAACTTGCAGTTTTGTAAAAAGAAATTTTGGAGTCATTAAAAACTTTTTTCCTTCCTTCTGCTGGTTATTTTTTTTTATTTTATTTTATGAAAATCACATCTCCCTTGAGATTCTTGTAGTTCAGCTAAGAGAGATAAAAGAAAACAAGGAGAGCAGAGTGATTACTAGTTCAAGTTTTGAGAAAGAAAAAATGGAGATTTCCAAGAATTTTATTTTACAAACCACTATTCAAACTATACAGGGATTGGTCCAGATGGGCCCCATCCAAAAATTCCAATCTACATCTGTGTTTTCAAACAGTGATTTCAGAGGAGACGTGCTTGGAGCTCATCTCAGTTAGAAATTCCAGAACGTATGTGGTGAAACTCCGATGAGAAATGCCTCTACAAATCACAATCACTACTGA
This sequence comes from Pelochelys cantorii, assembly GCA_032595735.1. Classification (NCBI taxonomy): domain Eukaryota; kingdom Metazoa; phylum Chordata; order Testudines; family Trionychidae; genus Pelochelys; species Pelochelys cantorii. The sequence goes on from CM064339.1 coordinate 15,694,305, forward strand.
GACATTAATTAAAACATTTAATAGCTGGTTGTTCCCTGGATAACGGAGAAAGAGAGGGAGATCTGCTTTATTTCAACTATTTATCCATCTAGCAAAGGAAATGCATGAATTGCAGTGTTCAGTGATTGCAACAGTATCAATTGCTTGTCAAATAGCCAATAATTTGCATCTCTTTTTGAATCTTCCTTTTTATATATTTTAATAATTTATTTGGCCCATATCTTCTGGTATGTATTTGTTCCTTTGAAGACTGCTTCTTGTTTTGGGAAGAGAAGGGGGAGGAAGAGATTTAGATCAATCAGACTCCTTGAGGCTTGAGACTCACCTGTGAAAATTCTGACAGATATTAAGCAATTTGAAATTATAATACCAGTTCTATTTTCCTCCCAGCTTGGCCTTTTTTCTTAAGCTAAATCAGACTCTGACTTACTTAGGGTTACCGTGTCTACCTACATAATACATTTCAAAGAAATAAATGGGCAATTTTGAGAGGAAAAAAAATGCCCTGCAATACAACATTCAACTCTTGAAACAAAAATGAGGCCCCAATTTAGCCATTTGCATGACACAGCAGGTCTATGAGCCCTTGCAGAGTCCCTATGAGTTCACAAATGGTGTCAGAGTCTATCTGTGTGGACATCATGACAGCTTCAGGGAATTATATACCTGTAACAACATATGGTCTTTGCATAATTATTGCTGATAGATGGGACAAAATTCATCCTGCATTAATTTGATAAGGGATATTAGGCACCAAGGCCTTGGGTTTGCTCCTTCAGGCCACTGAGCTACATTTTCACAGAACTCAGCACTCCTCAGGGGGGTCTCAGCAACTTGTGGGATCAGTCCCCAAATTATTTTGTCCCTTAAAATAAAGGATAGATGGCCACCATTGTCCGGATGGAGGGCTAAATTATGCCTGCTGTTTTCCAATTGAACTGCATGTAAGTCTTTAGATACCTTTGTACCATTCCTTTAAACCATGGCAACAGCTTCGGAGAAGGCCCACCTTCCTCTCACATGCTCTCTATTACACATGCATACTTGGGGACCTGAGTTGTTTCTACCTCTATTGTTTTTTTGAGGACTCTCTATTCCATTTAGAAATATAGAAATAAGAAAATAAACATAATATCATCCTTTCATTGTTTCTCCAAAACATTCATAAAGCATTTGATTTCCATTACAAACTATCACATTTTAGAGAGCCAGGGCTTCTGTGTCACATGCCACTCCCTTCAGCCATGGAGTTTGCACTAGAAAAAATTGTGTCACAGAATCAGATATTTCTAACCTGCATGGTTGTGAAGAAAAGTTTGAAAAAGATGAACGGTGTACAAATTAATGCAGTGAAAGTAGTGTGAGCTGCCCCATTCATAGACTGTTAACTCTGAAAACTAAAGATGTCAGTTTGGGGCATCCTGAAAACAGAGAATTTGGAGACAGAATAAACTGAATTTTATGAAAAATAAATACATTGGGGACTACTACACTGATTGCATTATTCATTTACCTATCTAATTCAATAAAAAAACCTCAATTTATCTGAATCAGCTGCAGAATGTCTATCATTGCCACAGAGGCTATGGGACTCTGATTATAACTATGCTGAAACTCCAAATGCATCTACACTCTGATATGGAAGCACTACAATAATCTTTGGTTTCAAATCCATTCAGAAGCCTCTATTTTACTTACACTTTGAAACTTACACCACCAGGATTAGACTCTATGCTTCATGTACTTTATTCAAGCTATGTGAACCTCTTACTGTGCCATCCTCATTCATGTGGACAGACTCTGCCAGCTTTACTTACACAAAGAAGTGCTTCCTTCACAAGTCAGTTACTGTATCAGAATGTGGCCCTTGGCTTGAATTTCCCTGGTGCAGCACCCTCTGACTGGTCCCAAAGAAGGGAGTTTGGTCCAGCCTCTGGATTCTTCTTGGGGAGAGAGAGGTGCCAGCCTTCTGGATGGGATCTCCTCCTGGCCACTGACCAGCTGCTGGCCCCAGGCTGCTGACTTGGCTTTGCTCCTGGTCCCATCTGGGCTCCCTGTCCCCTGGCTGCTGTGCTGGCTCTACTCCAATCCTAGCCAGGCTCCAGCTGCTGACTCCCCTGCCACATTCCCCCCGTCCAACTTATGCCGGCCTTCCGGCTGCCAGACTTCCTCTGCTCCTAACCCTGGCCAGGCTCCCAGCTGCCGGACTCCCAGCTGGTCCCAGTGTTCTCTGATCCAGGGGCTCTATCGTCCAGCAACATGTATGGCCCTGTCACATTGCTGGACCAGAGAGTCCCAGACCAGAGAGGTTCATCCTGTATTTATTTTCTGCCAGTTCTTCATCTGAATTAAGGATGTTAGCCAGTAGTCGACTAGTCAGCTACCCAATAAACATAAGCTTATTCGGTAGTCAAGTGGAATATTGTCTACTCCCTCCCCACCTTTGTTGCCTCTATGAGAGGCAGCAAAGGGCGGGGAGAGGGGAGCCGGTGCTGGGGTGGAGCTGGCTTAAAACAGTTCCCTCCAACACCGCTTCCTTAGTGCCGCCTGCTGCCCCACCCCCGCTGCCTCTATCAGAGGCGGGGGGGAATAGGGGAGGGTGCTGTGAAGTAGCCTCTGTCCGCGTCAGACAGAGGCTTGCCATGGGCAGAGGCTGCTCCAGCAGCAGTCCCTGTTCGCTGGGGTCCCAGTAGGGAGCTGGGCCCCCCTGCAGATAGGGGCTGCTGCCACCAAGCAGCCCCTGTTCACGTGGCCCGGGCTGGACATGTGCAGGGGCTGCTCCAGCAGCAGCCCCTGCCTGCGGACACCCCTGGCCGCTGCAAACAGAGGCTGTTTTGGCAGCAGTCCCCATTTGTGGTGGACAGGACTGGCCACTGTGAACAGGGGTTGCTGGACTCAGCACAAGCCGGCGCAGAGTTATAAGAGGGTCAATCTTTAGACTGAGATATAAAAAGGAGTCCTGATTTATTGACCAGTAATGATTTTTCAACAACAGTCTGTTATATAGGAATACATTTTATTGAAAATAAGGTGTTTCTCTTGAAAATCTATGTATATGATATATTAGGCTGTAAATAGAAATTAGATATATTAGGCTGTAAATAGAAATTATTTCGAGCTCTGTGTGTGTGTGTGTAGAGTACTAGCCGAATAGGACCTCTAGGCACTGAATAACATAATTAAGTAATAACAATTATATTAGATGGAATAATTAATAATGACTATTCTTTAACTAGGGAAGGAAAGTATTAATTATTCTTTATGGGCTACTTCTTGAGGTTCTTATTCAGTTTTGGCTCAGGCAAATTCCAATTGACTTCAGTGTCATTTGGCTTGAATATGTATATGGTGTAAAAACTGAATAGGCCCTCCAGATTTCTCTCAGAATTACAATGATCCTCATAATCGCAGGGTCTTTGAGTCACACAAAGCCTTTTGTTTTTTTCTTCGAAGGAGTCAAATGTATGTTAAGTAGTGACGTCTAGTAAAACCATCAGAGTAAAGTACACCATTCATAAAGCTGTACCAACGATTAAAAGGTCTCCAGTTTAACCCTGTGACCCCAGTGGAATTCTTTAAGTATGAAAGCCATGACGTAAAGTATTATTCATTGCTTTTTTAATTAGTGCTGACTGTGCTATACTCTTGCACAGTATATAAAACACTCTTTTGAATCTAGATACAATGTAAATATGTTGAGTATGGGAAATACATGTCTCTCACCAAGAAAGTAGTATACAAGGTCACACTGGGAATTTACTTTCAACAGACAACAGCACAGTAAAATTAATGTTAATATTTGCAGTAGAAAAATGTATATGTAGGATTGAGAGAAATCATGTCTACAATGCTGAAGGCTGTTTTAATGCCCCTAAAAAGCATGCAGGGAAGTGCAGAGCAGTACCTACTGTACACTAAAACAACCTGTGCCTATTTTAATTATTTGAACAACAGTTATTTTTGTTGCACAGTTACAGGATATAGGCAAAAATCAGGGCTAGTATGATAGGGTGCATATCACTAGGTTGCATATGGTCATGCAAAATAAGACAGCATGAATGGAGTTCAGGCTTAACATGAACCTGAATACTGTTCAAAATAGTATAAGCAGCAGATGTACCTGGAAGGAATGTGGCCTGAATAAAAGGTGGTTCTTCTGAGGCAGGAGAATTCAATGGCAGAGCAAGATGGTGGAGCAGGTGTGAAGTAAAGCTGCCTCAGGCTAGTGTAATTTAGGCAGAGATTGCACTGTGCTGCTCTCCACATTTCCACCTTAAGGCTTTTTGAAAACCCAAATAAATTATGGGAAATCATTTCTCCTTTTTGCACTAGTTTCTTGGTGTACTCAAGGAGTTCTAGTGATTAGTGGGGCACAAATTTCAGTTAGAGAAATCACACTGGTTTGCCCCATCATATCAGGCCCATCTTTTTCGATTCACCTTATATTTTTAATGATCATTTCAACCATTTTCCCCAGTACTGAAGCAAAGTCCACTTATCTAATTTCTAGGAACACCTCTAGTTACTTTTTAAAGTCAGGCACAACATTTACTACCCTCCAGTTCTGTGGTGTTATCACTATTTTAGTGGGAGAGTGGATATTTTTGTTAGCTCAGCCACTTCACAGTTCCTGTAGAAAAACTCTTGACTATATTTAGTCCCATCTCAGGTCCTGGTAACCTGTTGCAGTTTGATTTATCAGTTTGTTGCAGTTTTTAAAGGGATAGTTCAGTGCACAAGAAACACACTCTCCGTTTAGGACTGAAGACTGGGATGGGAACAAGCTGCTTTATTCAACTAAATAACAAACAGGGAAAATAAATACCAGCCGAACAAGAAGTAAGAGAGGGCTAGAGCATGGTTCCAATTCATAATACTCTGATTAACCCAGTCAGCCCCTTGCTGATCACTCTACTATATATAGCATCCTTTTCTGTAGACACCTCGGTCTGAATAGATTACCAGTAGCTCCAAAGATGTTTTCTCTCGGACCTCTTTTGTAGTAAAGACCTCTACACAAAAAAGCACACTGTTTCTCTGCAATGCCCTGGTCCTCCTTAATTGTCCCTTTGCTCCCTGCTAACGCAGCCACCTCTCCAGTACTTTCACAGGCTTCTTCCGTCTAATGTATTTAACAATTTCTTGTTATATGATTTCATATCCTTGTGTATTTGTACTTTGAATTCCTAGCCCTCTAATTTCTGTCCATTAATTATTTCATCTTTCATGGTTCATGTGTCTTTCTATCTCTACAGTTAGATTTTCACTGAAGGAGACATCTAGTTGACCTGAATAATCTTTGGAACTGTGCCATTTAACCACATTGTTTTTTCCCCTTTGTCTTTTCTCTTCCTTTTGTTGTTGGATTATGCATGTCTTCTGTGATTGTGTCAATTAGCCTCCAAAATGAGTCTATGGATTTTAGATTTCCTCACTTTTGTCTCACTTCCTCATTTCTTTTTTAAACCTTTCTCTTACTAAAGATTAGTCCAGTCCTGGTCTCAGGTGTGGTCCTAGTGGAGAGGTGTCATGAACACTCTCGCTCAAATGGTTTCTTTACTGGCTGCTTCCGCAGAGATCTAGAACCAGTCTCTCTTTTGGAGCAGGGGAAAAAAAGTACATAAGGGAAGGAGATGCTCCAAATATTCCTCATACACAGAAAAATGTAAATCATGCCCACTTCTGCCATCACATTGGTGAGTGCAAGCTGAGTTGCAGTGAAGGTGGCTGTTCCACATAAGGAAGAAATCATGTTTACATCTCTAAAGATGCCACCTGAACAGGAGACCTGTCCCCAGCTCTCAGCTTGACAGCATGAGACAAGTAGAATTCCCCAAGTGCTAAAGGTTTTGTTGTCCCCAAGAGCTGTAGTGGTAGTCAGAAAGATCATAAGGCCCCCTGAGCCAAACACACACTCACAGCAGAGGTGATCACACACAACAAAGCACTTCATACCTCCAACTTGAATGCCTGTCAGTCAGCTTCCTCTGGACCACAAGCAGCAAGGAATAGCATTTCAGGAGCCATCTCTCTTCTACAATACAATTTATTTTGGTGATCCCCATAAGCTCTGTGGTCAAGCAAGACTGATCACCAACTTCAGTGTTTTGTGCAGTAGAAAGAGGTCTATCACAGATGAGCATGTTCACATTCAGATTCAGAGAGATGCATCCAGAAAGCACTCATGGGGTGTGAGTTCTGTCACCTTGATCCTGGTTCTCCCTAGCGCTGCCCCAAATCTGAAGCATTATTTTCAGTCATGGCTGTCCTAGAAGCAGGTCTGAGGTGATCAAAGTCTTGGTGCATTTGAAGTGCTTTCTTTGAGAGAAAGCTTTTTAGGCCCATGGGGCATTGGTCTTCACACTGGTATCCTCCCATACCTCTTCGCTTGGACTACTTGGCGCAGCTCGTGTAGATGTCAACACTCCAGGCTTCCTATCAGTTCACCATGTGCAGTAACCTGAGAAGTAGCAAGATGGCAATCAGGGCCATCCCTAGGGGGGTGCAGGGCCTGGGGCAACCACCCTCCCTCCCCCTCAAACCACAGGCCCTGTTCCTTCCCTCAGACACCACCCCTGCTGCCCCCACTTACTCTGTCCCTGGAGCAGCACAAGCTGGGGGATTACCTTGGGGCCTGGTGCAGAGTGTTCCCCCCTCCCACCGCACTCACCATGATAGTGGGAACCAAAGGGGCCTGGAAACTTGCTCTGCACCACCTAATCTCTCCTCTCCCACCCCCCCCCCCCATGGCTCCCGATAGGAGCCTGGGACTGTCCTCCCTCCTACACCCCGCATGGTTCCAGTCTAGAGCCTAGGTCTTCTCTCCCGTATGTGGCTCCTGCTGGGGATCTGGGGTTTCCCTCCCTTCTCCCCTCTGCATAGTTCCTGCCGGGGAGGCCTGGGGCTTCCCTCCTGTTCCCTCCCCCTCTCAATCCGCCCCCAACACACACACACAGAGCTTACTGGGACTGAAGGGTTTCCCTGGGGCTGGAGGGGAGCTGAAGAGGCTGGAAGCAAAGGAGCCTTCTGCTGGCCACGAGGAGCACATGGAGGAGTGGGGAGGGAGAGGGGGTCAATTCCCCAAATTTTAGGGAGCCCTACACAGCCAGATATTTTGTATATGTCTGGGGATGGCTCTGGCTCCACTCCACCACCCTCTCCAGGCACACTGTGTACCACCCAGCTGTGGGAAACAGAGCACCTTGGCAGCAGTAAACAGAGTGCCCCGGTCCCCCCTGGAGAACCCGAGTGCAGCGGGTCAGGAAAGGGCAGTGGGGCAGAGTAGAGCAGGCTGCTGTGTCACTCCAGCGCCTGCTGCTGAGGTGAGTACAGGGAAGGGGTGACCCGTGCTCCTGTGCCAGACCCCCAGATAATCCCCAGGGCCCCATCCATAGGACAGTTGAGGCAGTTGCCACAGGGCCCCCTATGGACAGGATGGCTCTGGTGGGAATATACAGGAGACAAAGAATGCTGTTTGAATACAGATGGGCCACAGGACACTTCTGTTACCAAACATCTCTGTATTACAGAGGAACAGCCATTTAGAGATTGACTTTCCCAACATTTTTTAAGTAATCGGCTAAATCAGAAGATTTTAGTAGGCCCTGGTTCAAAAATCTCACAGGTCCTGGAATTTGTGTCCAATCCCTATCCAGTCCTTGGAGCCTACCTTGATCCACTTGGTGAAGGTGGCACAACATCTCACAATACTCTTCCTGTCATGAAGATGGCCAAGGAAAAGTCTGCTCTCAGAAGACTCCATCAGCTATATATCCCATCTCTAACACAAAGGTAAGATGGGCACTGGGTACCAAAATTCTGAATGCTGGCAAGGGGCTTCCCTTGCCTAAAGGGTTTACCAGTCCATGGTTACAGCTCTACAAATTGTGACTACCATTGCTCTCATGGACAAAGGCCAGGCTGAGGTCAGCAAGTAGACTCAGTTTTGGCAGGGTCCATCCCCTCCCAAGACAGACTGTGCACAGGGTCTGGCTTAGTGCTCAGTGTGGGTGCAGTCTCTGATGCGTAATCTAAAGGGGGGGGGTGTAATCCGAAGGGGGGGAGGGTCATCGGCAGAACTCATGGCAGGAGCTCTGTGTTCCACCAGCAGGAACTGAAGGACTGTGATAGAACTAGTGAGAATTTTTTTTTTTTTTTTTTGGTAAAAGTTTCCTTGGAACCAAGAGGCTCCCATTCCAGCCTAAATAACCTGAATTTGCAGTACATCCCCTTCATATGACACATTGTGTAAAAAGACCAACTCCTGAAGCTCTTTTAAAGCATTTCTCCTTAAGTTTTTCTTCTGGTGAGTATTTTGCTGAGGTAAAATTTACTAACTCCTATTATAATGTGCTGAGAAAGTAGAAAAATAACTGAAGTCAACATCATAAACAGTGTGCTACATATAAGAAGTGAGGTGAAATAAAACAGTTCCATGACTTCAATAATCAGGTTTTTTTCCTTTAGCACCTAAGAAATGACAAGTGAGAAAGTTTTAATATAGAAGAGGATTTTTATTTGCATTTCTTAACAATAAGGGTGGTTTATACTCCACCTGGTGTCTTTTCTCACATCATCTTTTATGGGCTTCTCTCAGTGACAAGTACCTTTGTGCAAAGGGGTTTTTTTCCCCCCTCTCTCTTTCTCCCCCCTCTCCAGTTCCAGCTCTCTAGCAGGCTTCAGTATACAAACACAATGGAAGCATTGAAAGGAAGACAGTGGGACACCTCCTTTGATCTTGCGTTCTAATAACTTGTGTACGTTTGTGTCCAAAAACAATGCTCCAAGGCTTTTCTCTGGAGTGTCTGCTGCTGCCACCCCAAATGAAAAGAATACTCATCACGGGGGTAGTGTAATAGTTAAACTGTATTCAGAAAAAATATAGTACAGGAGAGTAGTGTAAACAACAGACTGCAAACGCTGCTAAATGCTTTGATGGCTGAAAACAGCCCCGCTCCTGACTACACACATAAGTCTGTTCAAAGCAGACACTGGGAAGGTCATCACTAAATCATACAGTTTCTTATTACTTTTCATATCCATTCTGGAGACTATCCATTGCACTTGTACAAAAGAAATGTGGCTTGCATTAGGGGAGATGGCCGTTGTTGGAAAATGCACCTGAGCTCCTCCTTATCAGTGCTGCTCACTGGCTTTTTTAATAAGAGCTAGCTCAAAAACAAACCTGGAGTATTTAATCAATTTATTTGTTTATTTATTTATTTATTTATTTATTTGGGGCTCTTTCTAATTAAGGGGATTTGGGGGGAAAACAGCATGAAAAGGGTCTGGTTGCACACAACACTAGATGCAGATACAGTACAGTGCTTATGCAAAGCTTCCATTATGCAAGCAATAATCAGAGGAAGGAGGCAGGAGAGAAAGGTCCTGTTTGTTTACATGCACACTGTATACATACACAAAAAGCAGAGATGGAGTCACTCCACAACTGAGCCCATGAACACTCTTTACCTTAAGGAAGAAGATGCTGGAGTCAGAATCTGGATCTGAATATGGCATCTGGGCCCAGTCTCCGTAATGAATTGAACACAACTTCAGAGAAAGGCACCCACATGTTGGGAGCAGGGGCTGTATTTCTGTATCCAAACATAGTTCTGAACTGGGCAGCTTGGGTAGAGAAACCCTGGGGCTTGATTTTACTGCCACAGTCTGGGGGTTTCATGTTATATCCTAGCAGCCCATGAACTTCTTTCATGTGTTGGCTTTTCATTTCAATGAAAAGAGGGATTCTTCCATTATTCAAACATTTTTCAGGGAGGGATGAGAAACTCATTCTGAGTAGCATGTGACTGGAAACAAACCCCTCAGAGACATGTGCCCGTGTCACTGTGAAGCCAAAATGGGCACTAGCCACCACACGTACTTAGTGTTTTGTCACCCTAAAAGAAACATTGTGTCCCAGTTTATAACCTTGGAAGTAAGGGAGATTTAAGCTTTGACCACTTTTTAATGTGATTATATGTTAAATCTTTGTTCACTATTGGTTTTTATCTTTACAGCCTTGCTTACACTCGGGAGTGGCCCTGAGACAACAATTGGTTGGTGGCGTGCAGAAGACTGTCCATAATGGGTCACAGCAATGATCCATCTAGTCTAGTATCTTGCCATCTGATAGTGGCTAATGCCAGGTGCCTCAGGGAGAATGACTGGAACAGGGTAATTATTGAATGGTCCATATCCTGTTGTCCAGACCTAGCTTCTGGCAGTCAGAGGCTTAGGGACTCCCAGAGCATGTGGTTGTACCCCTGATCATACTGGCCAACAGTGAAACATTCCTTTTAATTTCTCTGCAACTGCCTTATCTTCACTGGGTGCTTCCAGAGCATCTCAACTGACCAGTAGTCCCACAGATTGTGTAGCAGGCTTCCTGCTTCTGATATACTTGAAAACATTTGCTATACATTTTTCTGTCTTTTGCTACTAGCTTTTCAATTTCATTGTTGGCCTGCCCAATTATACTTTTGTACTTAACTTGCCAGGGTAAGCTCTGACTTTCAGTTTGTAAAGAGTGCCTGATTGCTTCTAACCACCTCTTTTACTCTGTTGGTTAGCGGCACGGGGGGGAGCATACATGTAGGTGGAGTCTGTGTTAAGGTCCTTTTCAAAACTTTCCATGCAGCTTGCGGACATAGGTGTCTTATTTTTGTGTAGTTCCCCTTTTTCAAGTTAAATGCTACTGTAGTGGATTTGGGAAGGGGGGGGAGTGTTTCCCTCCCTACAAGAATGTTAAATTTAACTGCATTATGATCACTATGACCTCTTGGATCACATCCTGTGAGCCACTTACGACAAAATCAAGAATTGCCTCTCCCCTCCTGGGTTCCAAAACTAGCAGCTCCAAGAAGCAGTCAATCAGTGTCTAGAAATTATACCTATGCATCTTGTCCTGAGGTGACATGTACCCAGTACATGATATAAGGATAATTGAAATCCCGCATTACTGTTGAGTTTTCTGGTTATTTCAGCTCTCTAATCTCCCCGAGCATTTCACAATCAAATTGGAGCGGGTGCTATGGTTACGCAAGGATGCAGGGAGCAGCTGCAGAGACCAAAGGTCATTCTCCATTTTGGAATGTGGAGCTGTGCACTGCTGGATGGTAGGCTGCAGCTCACAGCAGGTTCATGCAATGTTTAAATAAAAATAATTTAGTTGCTAAGTAAAAGCTCTCAATACCTAATAAAAAGAACACAGAACATCTTGTCTAGACATAGGCATCAGTACTGGTGGAGCGATAGCAAATGACCAGCCAGTGATTGCCCAATCAGCACAACTCCTGTGATTGGGCAAGACCTAAGGCTGCTTAAATGAGTTGCATTTGCAGAAGCAAAGAGAACTGGTGTCTCCCCTACAATGCATTGGCCCAGATGCAACCCCAGCAGCACAGACAACATCATTTAAACGGCCTTTGTGGTTTATCTATGTTCTCCAAAGCATTAAATGGCAACAATAACCCGTTTCATTTAAAAAATGCCCCCTTTGCTTTTTCTACGTTACAAAACTCATCCATTACAATCTCTAGGTGTGAGAATTAAAATACAACACAATCCTAAAGGATCTTGTGAACAAAATCCTCCCCACCCCAAAAAGAATTGGATCAAGTTAGTTCCCTGTGTCCCTCACACCACTCCAGGCAACAGCTTCTGAGTGGACAAATAAATGATCAAGTAAGTAAAATAGATGCCAAAGCATTTTATTTTACAGTCTATTTAGATTTTTCCTCTTAGCTTTAGTGATGTAAATAGATTCTGCATTAAATGCAGTCTCACAAGATTCCATGGATATACCTGCCATATAAACCTTAATAGCTGGTTTTAGGCTCAAATACGACTATGATGGGTGCCTTACAAATACTTAGGGCTACTGAAGGAGATGTACTTTTCCTACTTGGAGACACATTTGTAAGAAATCATGGTGTCAGAGGGTTAGAATAGAGCTGGTCAAATAGTTGTCCTCCACTACAGGAGGAGCCCAAACAGTCCTATAGTTGGAGTAGGTGGCTCAGACCGCTGCAAATTGGACCCCCAGACGAGACCATGTCCAGGGTATTCCTTATTCCACAACTATTTCGGCCTATCACAAACACCCACAGGAGACCAAGGACAGCTGAGCACAAATCAGGGAAATCCTCAGGCTGCACCAGCACAGAAAACAAAGAACAGGGCTACTGCCCGGGGTGGGGGAGAAGGAGGGCCTGACCTAGCCACCACTGCAGTGGCCGGAACTCTCTGGCCCTTTAAATCATCACTGGAGCCCCGCACAGGGGCTATCACTAGCCCCACTCCTTCAGGGGCCCAGAACCAAGCCCCCCAAAATATTGCCAAGGGCCTGGTGAAGTCTGTCACTAGTCCTGACAAAAACAAGTGGCCTAATGCTCTCTCCAGACTTGATCCATGCACCAAACTGAGATCAGGCCTTGCCTACATTAGAAAGGGTTTGCCACCCTTTGTACCAGTGCTTTTATTGGTGTTTAGGTGTGTGTGTGTCTTCCTCCTCTTGAGGTGCTTTAGGAGGTTTTATGTTCCCTCCACTTTGGGGTCTTGCATTTTACTTTACATACATTTATTTATTGTGTTTTAAAAAATGTTGTAAGCTGCCTCAAATATTTTAAATAGAAAGCTGGGGTAAAATATTTTAAATAAATAAATATAGCTATACAGGCAAACCTTCCTAGTAGAGATGCTGCTTATACCAGAAAAAGAGTTCTTTTGACTCTGTAGCATATACCATTTTCCTGAACACCTAATCTAAGGTTTTTGCTGGCATAGTTATATCACTTAAGAATGTAATTTTTTTTCACAATCCCCCTCTCTCCCAACTGACTTTGATATGCCAGCAAAACTTTTAAGAGACGTCCAGGCCTTGGTCACAGAGGTGGACTTGGCCTGCAGACCCTGTATTGATGTCAAGCAGCACATTGTACAATTCATTCCTTGTACAACGAAGCAGCTGTGCAATAACCTACAAATTATTAAAAGAAAATCTTGTTTCAAAAAAGGTTTCCTCACATACTTCTGAGTGTTTCCTAACAAGAGTGGGAACTCATTAGTCAAACTGACTTTCAAACTTTACCAGCCTAAATCTTTGTGAACAGAGTATACCTCAGCCTGCTCCCCTTTGTGGAATATAAGTTGTATAACTCAAGGCATTCAACAGTTTAATTTATGTGACGCAGACAGTTCTGCTGAAACCAAGGAGGCTTTTTACTTGATTTTTGACAGTATATTCTGCAATGTATTTATTACAAACTATTATATTTTTCATCCCTCATCTTTCATACAATACAAAATATCACCCTGGAATTATGGCCACCTGAAAAACCACTAAGAATATATTGGGCCAGCTAGCTAGTGCAAATCAGGAGTCACTCTAGTGAAGAACACATTCAGTGTAAAAATTGGTGCGAGAGGACTTACAGGCCCATACAATTTACGTTTTAGTTGCACAGATACCTCTGCCCCTGGAGCTGCAAGTTGGGGGTACAAATATGCTGATCTTTCCTGGATGAAAGTTAGAGGTGGGATATGGCCCATAATAATGACTATATCATAATATATTTAGCCAATGATAATACAAATCACCACATAAAAATCTACCAGGCAAGGAAATAATAGTTTACAGAGAAGGAAGACAGATTAAAGGGAGAATTTCCATGGTTTCCTGACAGTCATTAACCAGTGTTAATAAAGATAATGGCTGAGTAAAGGTCAATGAGGTCTCTAGGTGTTGTACTAGTTTTTAATATCGTAAAAAAAGGGATGAAGATATGTTGGTCCTTGAATAACTATCTGAGGCTTGGTTTACACTTAAAAACTAGGTACATCCCTGACTAACAAATCTATGCCAACCTATCCCCCAAAGTAGACGCAGCTATGTTGATGGGAGAATACTTCTATCAATGTAGGTTTCATCACTCAGGGAGGTGATGTTCCTACACCCAGGCTTTGTCTGCACTGCAGGGTTTTTGTGCAAGAAGCTTTTTGCAGAAGACATCTTCCTCAAAAACTTCTTGCACAAAAGCGCATCCACACCTCAAAAGCACATCACAAAAGCCATGTACTTTTGCACAAGAGAGTGTCCACACTGCATGGACACTCTTGTGCAAGAAAGCTCTGATGGCCATTCACAGAATGGCCATCAGAGCACCTGTGTTTTTTCTGATAGGCTCTTTTTGCTCAAGAAACCCCTGCGGTGCGTCCACACATGCCTTTTTGTGCAAGAGCTGTAGCACAAAAAGGAGTTATTCCTCATGGGGAGAGGAATAACTCTACCAACAAATGCCCTCTGTCCTGTTGATTTACTGTATTTCTTTTTGTGCAAAAACACACTTGAGGTGTGGATGCTCCACTGGTTTTTGCGCAAAAACCTTGTAGTGTAGACGTAGCCTAACAGACTAACCCCTTCCACCAATGGAGGCTCTCTCTGCACTACGGGACTATGCCAGCATAGCTATGATGACACAGCTATGGCAGTACAGTCACCATAGTGTAGTCCTACCCTGAGACGGGATCTGTCACACACAGGACTGATTATATCACTGAAAAATGAATACTGGCAGTCTCAAAGAAACATACCTAAGAATACAGATGACAGAGGCAGATGTACAGCAGCACACAAACCCCAGGACAATAGGACACTACAGAACGATCGGGATTGTTTGTGAAACAAGCAAACAATATATAGTTGAATATGGCTAAGCGCAAATGATACACTTGAGAACAAGGAAAGCAGGCCATGCTTCCAGGATGGGGAGCACTCAGGGCCGGATTCATCTTTAGTGGGCCCAGTGCCAAACGTATTTGTGAGCCTCCATAGGGGCAATGGAGCAGGGCACAGGAGAATCGCTCTGTGAATCAAGATGGCAACCAGGGTCATGGCATGGCAGGGACAGCCCTGTTCCTCCACCCCAGGACAAGGGCACTATTTACAACTGGCACTTGGCAGATGCACAATGGCCCACCCAGCCCTGTGCTGCCAGCATGCCCTATCCCATGCTGCACATATCCCGTGCCTAACAATGGAACAGCCCCCTCTGGATCTGCTGTGTCCAGGGTCCCCCAAACCCTGCCACAAATGCTCAACGCCCTGCACACCACCACATTGTCCACAGCCCCACCACAACTACCCAGCACCCCACACAGAACCCCACTCCCTAGCGCCCCAAGACAGAGATTTTCCCTCCCCTTCATAACCCAACACCCTCCCCCCCGCTTAGCCCTCCAGAGACCTACTCCCCCACACCCTGCCCCCCAACCACACTCACTGGCCCTCTGAGAGGTGATAGTCTCTGCCAGTGAGCCATAAGTGCAGCCAGGGCTGGTCCTGGGGCAGGGAATCGACCCGGCCCCTCAGGAGTGGTGTGATCAGCCAGGCCGAGGTCTGTCCTGATTGCACTTCCTCAGGGTCCATGTGTCAAAGGCAGCCCAGTCAAGCCTCCTCTCCCCTCCCCTACTGTCAAGTCCCCAGCTTGTCGAGGCTGGCCTGGCTTCTATGCCAGTCCTACGTGGCTCAACTCCATGGAGACAGGTGGGCCCTCCACACGTGGTGGGAAGCAGAGACCTGCCTGCAGTTGGAGGTGCACTGAGGTCCAGCCAGGAGGCAGAGTGAAGCCGCAGAGATGAGCCCTCAAGAGACCACTGGGCAACCAAGAAGAGAAAGTGGTGGGCAGCAGGCTGGGAGCCAGTGAGCTAGTGAGCTCTAAGAGCACTGTGCAAACAGAGCAGGACAGGGCCCCTTCTGAGTATGGGCTCAGCTCCATGGCACCACTGGCACCAACTGACTCTGATAAAGATTTGGGGGCCATGGTGGATAATCAGTTGAACATGAAGTCCCATTTGGATGCCGGGGCTAAAAATGGCTAATGTTACCCTTGGATGTACATGCAGGAATCTCAAGAAGGAATAAAGAGGTTATTTTACCTGTATATTTGGCACTGGTATAGCTGCTGCTAGAAAACTGTCCAATTTTGGTGCCTAGATTTTGAAAAATTAGTCAGGGCATAAAGAAGAGTCACAAGAATGATTAAAAGATTACTAAACTTACCTTTTATTGGTTCCATTTCTTGAGCCTTAGCTATTTAGCTTAAAAAAGACAGTTAAGGAGTGACATGATTACAGTCTATAAGCACGTACGTGGAGAACACATATTTAATAATGCACTCTTCAGTCTAGCAAAGAAAGGCATAACATGATCCAATGGGTGATAATTTAAGCTAGACAAATTCAGAGTGGAGCCCTTAATCACTGGAACCAAGTACCAAGGATCATGATGGATTCTCCATCATTGACCATTTCTAAATCAAAATTGGATGTTTTTCTAAAAGATCAGCTCTCACAATTGTGTTGAGTAGGTTCTATAGCTAGTTGATCTCAATGGTCTTCTCTGGCTTTGGCTTCTAGAATTGAATTGTAAGCTTCTTCTATGTAGCAAAGTGGCTGGAAATAAAAGGCCACCCAAAATATTGATTCAGATTTACAGAACCCTGCACAAATACAGGTTAAGCCTCTCTGTTCAGGCATACTTAGGACCTGATGGCTGGCAAACCAGAGAATCTGACAAACCATGAGAGGTCAATATTGTCTGGCATCATTACCAGCACTTCCACTCCTTACTGGGCTATTAGCAGACATTTAGGGGAAAATTAGAGCTAAATAACAATACATAACAAGAGCAAGGACCGATGGCTATAAAACTTTTGGGACCATGGAAATATGGCCACACCCATAATAAGTGGACAGCCGGCTAACTGAAATCATTCTGGACCACGGATGTTGCTGGACCAAAGAGTGTCAAACTAGAGAGGTTCAACCTGTAACTTTGGAGAGTCTGCACACCTGCATTTTGCAGCAGGTACTCATTTGTGTGTGCAGTTCTGTAGAGCCCCACTGTTGTAGAATAATCTATTAGATGTGTCTAGAAAAAAAGACTCCTCCTTAGCCCTAGGCCATGGGCCTCTCCAGCTGCAGCTACTTTTCAGCTGATCTGTGTGGGGATAGAACCCAGGCTCTACTTTTAGTCAGGCTGGGACCTGCCCACTTTGTAATGCGGATGTAGGTTAAAATTACTCATTTGCTGATAATCCTCCAATGCCCTTCCCACAATCCCCCCACCATTGAAGGACAGAAAGTTATTTAATAATTGACTGGGAAACAACCCCACCTGCCTACCTTCAGGACGTCCCTTATATCCTGTATTGGCGGTCCAGTGGCTCTGAGGGTGGGCAGAGGCATCTCTAGAACCCGCCACCCTCCGCTCCTCAGTCAAATGGGAAAGGAGAAAAAACCCCAAAAAACAAAAATTAAAATTAAAAAAAAAACAACCATGGGATATGCCCCAAGAGACAAATGGGCAAGTTCAGAAACAATGAAGACACCTCATATTGACAATGATGATGCTTGCATCCAAGCTAGAATAACATGGGTACTCAGCCCAGCTGAATTGTTGCTGAAGCCTCTTGTTAAAAGTTTCACCAGGCAGATTTATGGGTTTGCAAGTCATGTTAAATTATAGATTTTGTCAGAATCATTTTGACAACATTCTGACATGATAGCAGGTGAAACTGAGGAGTTTAAATGGAGTTTGAGATTTTGTGTGCATTCAGATCAGAAACATCACACAAAATTCAGAGGGCATGAATTAAAACTAACAGACACTGAAAAAAACCCTTCTGTGACTGACATGGCTCCAAACAAATGCCCTTTATGCTCATATGACACATCCTCAAAGATACTGAAACAAAAGTAGTACTGTTAGGGTGACAGATAAATGAGCCATTAGAACAGAGGCTCACATTTTTTTTTTAAATAATATGGACAACTTAATAGAAAGCTTGTCTCATGTACCACCTCCCCTACCAGTCATGGCTGCCTCGTCTTCTTTTTTGAAAGCATGTAACATCCTTACATCTGCAGCAATTGATGCACGGAAACTAGCAGCAGGAAATTATTTATGCATTTTTAGATTCATTTAAACAATTTAGCTGGTGGAACTAGGGAGCAGAAAGCATTAACATATGACTAGCCAGCTCTCTGTGGACGACCAGCAAAATGTCCATAGGCCACAGACTGAGAATGTCTACATTAGAACATCTCTGGCTCTGTAACGAATGTGTGACTTCCTGGAGTCCTGGCAGGAGATTAATCTTTCATTTTCTTGCCCAGTCACATGACATTGATTGGGTTCCAAAAGGGTATAATGCAGTTGGTGTCCAATGCCATTACAAGTAGGGATGTGAAAGGTTAACTGGTAAGCATCACCCACTGGTTCCCGTTAATTAGTAAGAGCTGGAGCAGCACCTCACTGGCCCTACCACAGGCTAGAAGGCTGCTTCAGTCTTGGCCATGGTGGGCAACCCCCTTTAATTGGTTAACTAGTTAAACATCACATTTTTAACCAATTAAACGGGATTTTGCAACCCTAATTTCAAGTGTTGCAACTGGCCTTTTATGTCCATGCTGGTCTCGATTTCCCTTCCACATGAGATGGTAGCTTTGCAAGAGCTTCAATTACATTTTATCTCCGTTCTGATCTTCACTTTCAGCTATTAGGAAAATTGAGTTATGATTCCCTGATTGGATTTTAAATAGATACTGCAACTTGCATTATTGAGTTTAAAAATGCCACAATGCTCCAAGACATAAGCAAGCTGGAAGTCAGGAGTAAAGTTCAGCGGGAAATTATGTGATTTCAATTTTTTTCCATTCCTAAATTAAAACAACATTTCTGAAAATGCCGCATAAAATTAAATTTAAATTATTTCAGGACAACTGAAATGGTTTGATAACATTTCATTTGATTGCAAGGTTGAGCTTTTTGAAATTTTCTGATCTACTACATGCCATTTTTAAAAGTGAAATGAAAGGTCATGTTGCAATGAAAAAATCAGAACATTCTGTTCCAAAAAGGCTGAAATATTCCATGCTGACCTGAAAGTGAAATTTGTTCTAATTTTTTATCTCACCAAACGTTTCTGAAAAGCAAAATGTTTAGTGGTTGACAAATTGGTATTTCCACCCATGGAAAAATTATCCACTGGAAATTTTCCAACCAGCTTCAGTCAGGTGCACGTGGGGAAACCTGGAATATTCATAGGGCTTGATCTTGCAATCCTCACTCACCATACTCACTGAACTGACCTCATTTGACTAACAGCCACTCAAGGGTTAAAATGTGAGATCCTTTTTAAAAGTTCACAAGTAGTACATTTTAAACACTTTCCTGTTCTGCTTTCTCTGGCTTTTTATATGCCTCACATGGCTCTTCTTTCCAGTGATTTCAGTGAAGAAACACTGTATAACTTCCAAAATGTTTCATTCCCTCATTCCTTTAATTCTGTTTCTCTCTTTTTTGTTTTAAGGTTTTAATTCCTATGTGGTGGCAAACTCCAGGGTGCCTCTGATTATGCTGAACATTTTGGCTAGTTAAAGTCATTTGGCTTCATCTCATGCATCCCAATGCTTAAGATGTTTATGATTATTTCATTAGAATGCCAGGAATTTTCTTCCTTGTGCTATGTGAATAAGACGCAGTGTGCTAATACAGTGTGAACAATCTCAATGTACAGCATCAAAACTAACGTTGAATGAGAATTAGTAGTCCCACCAGATACCATAAATCATGGTAATCAACAGCCATATTGTAAAAAGCAACAGTGAGTCTGTTTATTTCTCATCTGGCTTTATGAGTGTAAAATCTCTTTGAAGCCATTATATTTTCATTACAGCAGAGCTTGCTGATACCAGCCTCTCCTGCATTTCCTTGAGCTCCTTCTCTACAGTCAGGATGAGCGTCTGACCTTCAAAAAACCCTTAAATTTAGAATATATGAACCAGGCTGCCTGGCCATTCTTCTTATTTCTAAAGGAGATTAAATGTAGTTGAAGAAACTCCACTAGACTCAGAAGCTGGATCCTTTGCAAGAAGGGGTGACACTCTCTCAAAAAGAAAAATGTCCACACACTGGGACTTTTAAGTGTTTCAGTATAAAGGAACCAAATCTAAAAAGCAGGAAACCATTCTGTACTTTCAGAATAATGTGAAAGAGACAAGCAAGAGGCTTTAAAAATACTTGAAATGCTCTTAAATCCAAAAGAAAGATTTTTTTAATACAATATCAATAGGGGGAAAAGAGAAATATCGCCACATAACATTTTCCTTTTTTCAAATACAAAATAGGTTGTGGAATATTTGTTAATTCCTATATTTTCAAGGAAAAAAAACCAAATACCATAAACAGACAGCATAGGAAGGGAGCAGTATCCTTAAAATAACAGAGAAACACACCACCCATTTAGGTTGTTAGCTCTGGGAAGATTCAGACTGTGCGTTCAATCAGAGGATCCATCCTTCACACCAAATCTGGTTTCGGATCCTTTTTTGCACCAACTCCACTGAAGGCAAACACAATTAGGGCATTCAGCATAAGACAGTAGGAGATCCCCTTTGATGTTGGGATAAAATGAGGATATGCATGGTTTTGTCCAAAATGACAGCCATCCCAGGTTTACTAATGGGTATCTAATAGAAAAAGAGAATTTTATGATGCTCATTAATTACCAGACTGTCATGTGCTTTTGGCAGAAAGAAAGTAATCCTCTTCTCCAGATTAGACAGCCACCACAAAGGACTTCAAAGAACTTTCAGTCCCCTCCCCTGAGAGCTGCCTTGCGTAAACCTCACAGTGCTAACCGTGCAAATTAAAAGAAGGGAGCAGCTGACAAACCCTTCCTGTTACATGCATAGTGTATTTCTGCTAGCAGTTCAGACAAGAGTCTTTATTCAACTCAGAGATGTACACATTTTCTAAACATACAAATGCACTCTAAAATACACATTAAACTTTACAAATTGTCTTGTTAACAATGTTTTCCAGTCTTACTTTCAATCCCAGGGTTATCTGCAGAGTGGTTTTCTAGATGGTAATGGAAAGATCTTGTAAAAACAAGAAAATTCAAGTGAAATACAAACTGAGAAGCCGAGGCAAATAGCCCCATTTTCACCAGATATGGTTCTGAGAGAGGAGCAGTTATGGGACTCCTCCTTCTGTGAGCCAACCACTGTGGGGTACTGGTGGCTACAATGAGAGCTCAGATGCGAGTGAGATTAAAGGAATTAAAGGATTAGATAATCTGCTGCATTCATAGTATAGTGACTTGCCCAGTCTTACAGAGCAAATCACATGTGAATGCCTGGACTCGTTCCCCGGTCCTGATTCTCTCCCTCAATGCTAAACTTCTGTAAAACTTTTGACAGGTAACTTTCTCCCACTGACCAAGTTCTGTGGTCTTTAAAGCATGCAACACACTGCATGTCTTTATGATTGTTACCTACTGCTTTAACAAAGCTTTGAGAGGGCTGTATGACCTGAATTGGCTCTCAGGGTGAAATTAAAAATGGCAGAGGGACTTGCCCTTATGGCTTCCACTTGTTTTCCTGGATGTCCTGAAAAGCTACCAAATTCAAAGTTGCAGGTGAGAATGTTGTGAACTTGAACGTATTTACAAACATACTCTCTGCATGCACCCCATTAAAGAATCAAATAGCTTTTTGATCAGGGAAAAACCAACTCCCACCAGCCCTATTATGGAGACTGTAAGAGGAGAATTTCAGTATTCGTCTTCAAAACATTTTCAAAGTGGTGCCTATGTTCCAGTCTCACTGGGACAGTCCCAGTTTTCCACATGATGCTCCAGGAACTTCTGTAAATTCTGTTTTTTCATTACATCAGTCACAAGATTTGGATATTGTTGTAAATGCAAAATGCTTATTCCAGGCATAAAGTGGTTCTCAGCCTGAGGCCCATGAGCCACTTGGGACCAATCAACACACAGGTACAGCCCATGTGACATCCTCAGGGTCATATAGGTAGTATTGGATGGGACTGTGGACGAGTCGTGGGGTGCGTCCGTCGATCTGGTCCCTGGGCGGGATTCCCGGTCCCGGGACCAGTAAGTTGGGTGCGATCATCCCCTCTCCGCTGAGCAGGGGGGATTCAGTGGACCCGCCATCTATATCCTGGCTCAGTGTATGGGCCCGAGGCCCAGGGTTTGGCCCCTTCCCTGGGGCTAGTCTCGTCGGCTTTTGTCTGGTCGACCCGACGGCTCAGGCGCGTGTTTGCGTAGTCTCCTGAATTGTGGGGGATTATGAGGTAGAGAGGTAGGGGGAGGGGGACCTGGGCCCACCCTCTCCACCGGGTCCCAGCCCGGGGCCCTAAGTGCAGGGGCTCGCTATCGCCCCTGCACGACAGACGGGGGTTTACTCCCAAAACACGTCTGTCCACGGGCGCCAGAAGGGTCCCGCCCCAGGCTGCTTCCTCCCCACCCCGTGTCCCTGGGGCCCGCCCTCCAGCTCCCCTGTGCCTACTGGGGTTCCGAGCTTCTGCGTCGGCACCAGCCCGCAGCTACGTCATCCCGGGATCCACTCCTCCCGAGTCACTCCCCGGGGTGCCTGTCCCGCCGTTGGGGCCGGAGATGCCCCGGCTCGGTGCCGAATCCCGGGCTCGCCGTCAGCTGCCTTTGAAGGCTGTCCATGGCTGGCCGGGGGCGGTGTCCAGCCGTTGGTGGGTCGTGGGGGTTGTACCGGTCTGCTCTGGGGCTGGTGCTCCTTGACCAGTGGCGGCGGAGGCTGCCCCTGCCTCGCTGCCGGCGGGCTCTTGTGAACCAGCCCCCCGGGTGTGACAGGGCTTGGAGCCCCCACTCCCCCCGTGACGTGGCGCCTTCTCCCACCTCACCTCGGCCATCACTCTCGGTGCCCGCCTCCCACGGCCGCACGCCAGGGGCGGAGCTGGCCCTTTGCCGGCCACGCAGGTGCGGGGGTAGGTTCTGCCCCTGCCGACCTGGTGCGGCGCCGCCGGACCGTCCGGGCTCTCTGCCCGCAGCCCCATTCTCCTCCCACCTCCCCCCGTGGTCCAGAGTGCGGGTCGCTAGCAGCCCGTCACAGGGACCCACATAATACATATATATGGTCCACAATGGTAAATAGGTTGAGAAGAACCATATGAGCCATACTAAGTAGAAGTGGATCTGTATCAGGGCCAAACAGTCCAGTGGAAGGAGTGTTCAGTGTGATGACAGTGTTTGGAATAAAGAGGGAAGATAAACACTTGCAGACACTATCAAAATTGTTCTGTTGCACAAAGCGAATGTTAATTGAACTTGTTCAGTGTTTCATGATGTTTTCATTCAGTTACTGGAAAAAAATTCTTCACCCAAAGAAATATATACATTTGCTTTTGAGTCAGAATCAGGCAGTAACACACCAACACACTTAGGCTACGTCTACACTGCAGGGTTTTTGCGCCAAAATGGCTGCTTTTGCGCAAAAACTCGCGAAGCATCCATACCTCAGGTGCGCTTTGTGCAAGTAAATCAACAGTAAAATGGTAGAACAGAGGGCTTTTTGCAGTGTAAGTAAACCTCCTTCTACAAGGCATAACTCCTTTTTGCGCTATAGCTGTTGCGCAAAAAGGCATGTGCGCAGGCTCTGCAGGGTTTTTTTGCGCAAATATAGCCTATCCGAAAAAGCACAGGTGAATGTCATTCACAATCTGATTACCAATCAGAGCTTTCTTGTTCAAGAGCATCCATGCAGTGTGGATGCTCTCTTGCGCAAAAGCGCATCACAAAAGCGATGCACTTTGACCTGTGGACGTGCTTTTGCACAAGAAGTTTTTGCTCAAGAACTCTTCCTCCAAAGACTTCTGGCTCAAAAACCCTGCAGTGTAGATGTAGCCTTAGGGAAGGTATTTTTTTTTCTGTTGTGTGAGCACTTTTACCCCCCAAAATTGGGTTTTGGCTGAGAAATATTCATGTTCTCTATGAATACAAAAAAAAAAAAATCAAAGACATTTTTTTCCAAAAAATCTTTTTCATTTTCATTAATATTTCTGGAGGGAACAAAAAACATTTCCTAACAAGATCTAGATGTTAACCCCCTAGCTGCCACTTTGCTTCATAAGCAAAAATACATGAGTTCATGGACAGCCCCTTGGCTGGATAGATTTTGCTTCGGTGGGCTTTTTTTCAGCCACCAGGGACCCAAAGCCTGAGCCCTTTTGATTTGTGGAGAAATTTAATGCAGTTTCTCCACTGTTTGTCTAGCACAGTATTTTCTGTGCTTTGGGTCCAGTGGTCATTGTTGAATTTAAAAACTTAACATTTAAAAATGAGATATTTTCCATTTGTGCAGTAAGTAGAATCTTCACAGCAGGTTAGTCATAACTCTGTCTACTGCACATTGGGAATGAATGTGCAGTCTGTGTTCTCAAGGAGTGAGAAAATGGAGGGAGCATTGCTTATCATGGTGAGAATCAAACTAAGTGGAAACATGACAATGTGAATGCTAGGGGGCTCTACTGAGCTGGAGAAACTTTCCCATTTGTATACAGGTTGCCTCCTCTCCAACCCACTTCCTCTATAGAACATCTAAAAAAAAAAAACCTTTTTCCTTCCTGTTTCATTCCCTTGACAATACCTTGCTTTTCCTATGTCCTCCCATCACTATCCATAGTGTTGCCTGGGAATCAGCTAGAATACTTCTTTAGGTAGTTTTGAAGTCCTCATAAAAACAAAAAACACATCTACCTTTTCTGTGTGGTCTACTCCAGCTGACCAGAAAACAGATACAAAATATTCACTTTTTTTCCTCCTATTTCATCTGAGCAAATATTTTCAGACCAGGTCTGTTGGCCACCAAAAATGGCCATATTTCTCAATCGGCCAGGGTCCAAGAGTAGCACACAACTTGTGACAAAGACACAAAATGGTCCCAACAAGCCCACAAAAGTGATTCATTCAGGAAGCATAACATGCTGTGAGATTAATTCGTGTAAATAACTATAATCTCAGTTTCATAATTCTGCATTTCTGATCTAACTACTTTTCATCAATAAATGGATGGGAGAGCATTGAACTTATATCACATGTAGGCAGCTTTGGCACTGAAATGAATGGAATCCCTCAAACTCCGGCATTTGAGAGGCCTATGGATCACTATTCACAGTATTGATTTCCCTTGAAAATAACCACTGATTTCTTTAGAGCTTCCACTCTACTTGCTTATTGTGACTCGCTGAAGTCACTATTGCTTCGTTGGCTGAATCAACTTCTGCACATAGTCACTGACTTTTCTGGGGTATGTGCATGAAGAATGTGCCTCCATTTGTTAACCACTTGCTATAGCAAACATCATGAAAGGGTGGTTCTTTGTGCTCAGCAAGGGAAGAGAATGGACGAGATTCTTTGTTCAAAATGAAATGAGTTTAATCCTTAAACCATCAAATACTGTATGAGTAAACATGGTAGATAATCTCTTCTCAGCAGAGGATTTATTTGGTCAGCTAGGGAGGGTATATGCAGCACCAGATTTGGCAGGAAAGTGTGGTGAAAGCAGTGTTGAAACTGTCTGCACTTTATCAGAGTGGAAGGTACATTCAACATTTAGCTTCTATTGGGTTTGTTTGTGCTTAATGTTCATCTTAAAATACTGTTAGGCTGGGGGGTGGGCAATCACACCCCTTCTTTGAAGTTGCTGGGCATGACAGCTGCCTTCTGTTCAAACTAAACAACAGAACAATTAAATGCTCCTTTGTTTAGTGATTGCTGAAACAAAAGGAAACCTCTGCACGAGGACTAGACTGCATGAAAAACCTGAGCAGAGGCTAGCCTTTGTGGCCCCAAGGGTTTCCTGGGGTCTGATAAACAGAGAGGCTGTGTCTAGACTGGCCAGTTTTTCTGCAAAAGCATTGCGCAAAAACTTGCCAGCTGTCTACACTGGCCGCTTGAATTTGCGCAAGAGCACTGACGTTCTAATGTAAGAAATCAGTGCTTCTTGCACAAATACTTTGACGCTCCCGTTCGGGCAAAAGTCCTTTTGCGCAAAACCTTTTGCACAAAAGGGCCAGTGTAGACAGCTCAGTTTTGTTTTGCGCAAAAAAGCCCCGATGGCTTAAATGGCGATCGGGGCTTTCTTGCGCAAAAGCGCGTCTAGATTGGCCACGGACGCTTTTGCGCAAAAAGTGCATTTGCGCAAAAGCGTCCATGCCAATCTAGACGCTCTCTTGAGCAAATACTTTTAACGGAAAACTCCGGTCATCTGAAGAAGTGGGTTTTGCCCACAAAAGCTCATGATACCATCTACATCTTTTGTTAGTCTTTAAAGTGCTACCAGACTATTTGTTGTCATTTAAGTTTTTCCTGTTACAGACTAACTCGGCTACCCCTCTGAAGCAACAAAACTGACAGACAGCAAAGAAGCCCCAAGGCAGCAAGAGACTTGTAGACAAAGCTAAGAGAGCTAGCTTTTGGATGAATGGTTGGATGGAATTATGTCCTGATAGTTGAGTCCTTCCTGTAGCCTGGGAAACGGGACTGTGTGTGTACATTGTTTATTTATGAAAACTGGCTAACTGCTTGGGTCAAAAGTGGTGTATAAAGAGGCAGAGTCCTTTGTGGGATGGGTTGCCACTGCAGCCTCCTGCCTCGGTTTCCTGGAAATAATTAATTCACAGTGAAAATTCTTTCAAATAATATTCTTTTTTGGGCTCTAATTTATTTAACATAGTCCTGCTCCCAAAATAGCTCCTTTTTCTCCCATCCCTAAATTCAGGGTTTTCACAGCCCTTCTTCCTGGGACTGTGCCCTAATAGAGTTCTCTGCTTCCTCATGGGATTCAGAACCCCTCTTTTGATTCACCCATCCCTTCCTCTGATCATTCCCTTAATCCTTCCTAGGCGGTTCTGATAACCCCAAATACCTCTCTGGTCTGGCTGGGAGAGAGGGGAGCCTTGCCCTCCCCACCCTACAAAGCTCTTTTTGGGTATGTCTACACTAGCTCGTTAGTTCGAGCTAGGTAGGCAAATGAGGGCAACCAGAGTTGCAAATGAAGCCCGGGATTTAAATATCCCAGGCTTCATTTGCATGTTCCCGGGCGCCGCCATTTTAAAATCCCCCTTAGCTCGAACTCCGTGCCTGCGGCTACACGCGGCACGGACTAGGTAGTTCAAATTAAAGATCCTAATTCGAACTACCGTTACTCCTCATTCCACGAGGATGTAACCCCATGTGTGTGCCTCAGTTTCCCTGAGCGCTGCACTGGTACCCAGCAGGGAATGGGAATGTTGGGGGTGGCTCTCACTGAGGGAGAGGCTGCCCCATCTTTGCAGGTACACAACAGTAGCTCAGGCTGTCTTATAATCTGAGCCTAGGGGGAGCAACCAGTTGACACCATCGCTGGAAATCTGAACAAAGGAGGGGGCAGAGCTGCCTGCAGGGCTAGGACCAGTGGCTGGGTGTGTGAGTTACTCTCTGCTGGCTGAGAATGCAGGGAGGGGGCCCAGGGCGCTGGACCTGGTTGGACTGTACTGGCTGCTCCTGCTTCCTGTATTAACAACAAGTCTGTGCTACGCTGTGTCCCTGTCAACGAATAAACCTTCTGTTCTACTTGCTGGCTGAGAATCACATCTGGCTGCGAATGGGGGTGCAGGGCCCAGTGACTCCCCCACACTCCATGACAACTTCACGCAAGATCTGAGTCTGAAATGTACAAAGATGATCAAAGTGTAATTTTTTTTTCAGGCCTCCAAAATTAGAACTTCTCACGTCATGGGACTCACGAGCACTTTCCACTTGGGATTGGAGAGCCCCACACAGCCCAAACCTCCTGTGTTTCTTAATAGCTCCTGATTAGGGAGTTTCATGCTCAATATTAAAAAAATATCTTCTAAGCTGAACTGAAGCATCATTCCTTCTGTCATGCTCCCATGCTCTATAGCTCCAGCCCATTCAGGCTACGTCTAGACTGCAGGCTTCTTTCGGAAGAAGCTTTTCTGGAAGAGATCCACACTGCCAAAGCACATCGAAAAAGCGATCTGCTTTTTCGAAAGATAGTGTCCAGACTGAATGGATACTCTCTCGCATTTAAACTGTGATTACTATGGATGGAGTGGCCACCAAGGCACCTGTGCTTTTTCCTCTTTCCTCTTCTTCAGAAAGAACTCCCTCTTCCCCATCCACACATGCCTTTTTCCAAAAGAGCTCTTCCTCATAGAAAGAGGATTACCAATGCCGGAAAAACCCCTCTGTTCTTTCGCTTTTCTTTCGAAAGAACACGATGGAAGTGTGGACGTAATTGAAGTTTTTTTCAGAAAAACAACCATTTTTCCGAAAAAGTCTGTACTGTAGACATACCCTGTCAGTGTTCTGCTAGCAAATGCACCAGGTTTCAACTGCAACCAACTATATTTGAACATGAGAAAACTACAAGTGAGGTCACTGAAGAACAAAGAAACATGATGAGCTCTGAATATGGAAACATCCCATGCTGAAACCAAGTGCTCAGCCAGTACAGCTCAAAGGTTATGCTCTAAGAAAAGAGGCCCAATTTATTTCATTGCTGCAGAATTTGTTGTGCAGTTTTTTGTAAAGCTGGAATCCAAGCTCTTAAAAAAAGTTATGGGTTTGTGAAAAAAAAAAGTTGGAGAAAAGAGCCAAATGCAAAGCTGTGCAGCAATGTCTTTTCCCAAAAACAATGGGCCAATTTCACAGCTGGTGTGAATTAGTGTAGCACCAGGAAAATCAGTGGAGCCATGCCAATTTACACCAGCTAGGGATCTGACCCAGTGACTCCGGGAAGTTTGTTAAATGCCCATCTCAACTCAATGGAACTCCTTAAATAACACCAAGAGACACATTTCACTGATGGAGATTATAGCAGAAACATCCAGCTATCCTGCTTCTCCCACTATCTCAAACTGCCTCCCTCAACTCTAGAGATGCCCAATTTACCAGCTACCAGATCATTCAGCTTCCCCCTTTCCAACTCCTACATGCAATTATTCATTATATCCAAATTGTATTGAAAATTAAGGAGTGGGGCACTATCAGATGTGTGGAATGTCGGATCAATACAGACTGTAATTCCACGTGTACCATTCATGGATCATACTTAATTTAACACTTGGGCTACATCTACACTGCCCTCTCTTGTGCAAGAAAATATGCAAATGAGGCAAAGCGGTGAATATCGCCAGACCTCATTTGCATACTTGATGAGCCGCCATTTTGTGCAAGGGGCTTTTGCGCAAAAAGGAGCCATCTACACAGCTCCGTTTTGCGCAAAAAAACCCTCTTGTGCAAGAGCCATTCTTCCTGAAAAAAGCAGCAGATCGGCTCTTGCACAAGAAGGAGGTTTTGCACAAAAAAGGAGCAGTGTAGATGGCTCCTTTTTGCGCAAAAAACTCTTGTGCAAAATGGTGGCTCATTAAGTATGCAAATGAGGCACAGCGATATTCACCGCTTTGCCTCATTTGCATATTTTCTTGCGCAAGAGAGGGCAGTGTAGACATAGCCTTGATTTTTTAAATACCATTAATGAAGCTGCTATAAAATTTCTAACCAGTTATTCTGAATCTCCACAAACTATAGGAATCTTGACCCAGAATTTAGTGCTTCATTGCCAGGGAATACACAGAGTCTTTAATAGTAGCAGTTTTTAAATTACCTGAATATCAGTATTACTTGAATTCGGCCATAGGTGCACCTTCACCTTTTAAGGTGTGGCGATATTCAGTAACTTCAGTGGATGGGTAAATGCAACTTCATGTATTACACGAATGACGCAGTTTGGGGTCCAAAATTTTCACTGCATAAAAGTGGTCTGCCAGAGATTTTGACTTCAGTGGAACCAATAGGTTCTTAGGACCTTTGATAGCCTCTTAATATGTGTTTAGGATCCCAAATTTGAAATTTTGGCTTAAGTTTTTGTTAGCCCCAGATTGCCCTTGAGATACTCTGAACATCGTATATTAATACATAATGGCAGAGATGATACTTGACCACTGGGGGGCCATAAGCAGGAATATTCCCCCCCCCCCATATAACAGATACTAACAAAGCAAATGCGGGGCCCCTTGTGCTGCTCGGGGCCCTAACTAATTGCTAAGTCTGTTTATGCCTAGCACCGGCTATGCATGATGGACACTTTCCTATAATGCTCCCTCCATAATCCCATTAAGGGACAAAGATGCCTGCTGCTTCCAAAATCAACCTTGTATCAGTCTTTTTTACACTGTTAAGACTTTTCCAGGTGCTGTATCCATATCAAATGATATCCATCTAAAGATGCCAATGACAGTCTTGCTATTGCATTTCCCTATATCAGCTTAGTGTTACATGTTCCTACAAGCTAGCTTTCAGCTCGCTTAGAAGGTAATCCCTTCATTAAAATAGCTGTCTGCCTGACCAAAGCAATCTTGTTTGTTTATTACTGACAATGTTCACCCTGTGGTTGTTTTGAATATGATGGCATCTTTGTCTCAAATTAGAAAATCATTTCTGGCATGGATTTTGGAGTATTGGATTTGGGGATTATGGTTTGCAGCTTGTTTTTGGTGGTATTAGTGATAACCTGAAGCATCTGAGCTACGAATGGCAATAGCATAGTTCTCATGCAGTTCTCTCTGAGCCAGGGAAATCTGCCAGTCCACTGAGGCACCTGGCCTCCCTCCTGCATTGGTCTTTGGACTCTAACTCCTTCCTCCAACTCTTTCCTCTACAGTCCTCTTTCTCCTACTGAGAATTACCAAACAACTGGGCTGCATCTTCATATTCATTTGAACCCAAACCTTTTAAAACTCTAGGGCTTTTGACTGTTTGGACAGATTATATAATCACACAGATCAGGGATTATTAGGGTTGCCAGATGGTTTCAGCAAAAATACTGGATGCGCTTGACATTACATCATAATCTACATTACATCTGATTGAGAAAATACTGGACAGTTCTATTTTCTCAATTATAGTTTCTCAATTTTTTTCCCGAACAGAAAGCTCAAATACTGGACTGTTCAGTTCAAAACTGGACACCTGGCAACCCTAGGGATTATGGAAGTATTGTGTAGTTGGTGCCATGAAGATGAAGGTGCTTGTGAATGGCCTGACACATAGAGATAGTTGATGGAACATTTCTATATTAAACCTTCTGGGAGTACAATGAGTAAAGAACCACAGACTCATTAGTCTAATAGCTCTACCCTCTTGGATGTTTTTGACCAAGCTTTCCAAAGCGTGGCAAAACTAATGTGTATGCATAAACCTTGTTTTGTGCATGCAAATGCACAAAACCATGCTCAGATTTAATATGCACACTTTTGAAATACCATAATTAAATCACATTACATTGTAAAAGGCCATTTAAGCCTTGAATCAAACTGCAATCAACAGCCTTGTGAATGTTGGCAGGTCATCAAAACCTCCAAGATAATGTGTGTTTTCAAACATTACTGAGGGCAGTTTAATTAATACTATGATTGTATTAATCTAATGGAAAATATCCTAGGACCTGTAATGACAATACCAATTCTTTAGTTGTTTTTTTAGCAAGGATGAATTGATGCAAGTCTGATTTCTTAGGTATTAACAGGTATTTCACCAGTTAGAAAGCAGAGGTCTAATCTTACGTACTGTTATAACTGAACAAAAAATCCACTCTGACCAAGGATTCATGCAGCTCTTATGCTGTAGGCAGTCTTTATTATTTAAAGAACCATGTTAAACATAATTAGGGCCTGAAACACTAACATAGCTCAGAACATCTGTACTACTTTTCCTGGCAAAAGCATGATGTCAACCATGTTGGTCTACCTACACTTACCATGCTGCACAACTGTGTTTGCAGCTGCGACTTCTAAGAAAATCTGGGCAGCTATTCAATACTGCTTGAGTTCCCGGTGTATGGTGCAGAAGACAGCATATTTAACACAGCACAGTACTCTTTCAGATGTCCTTCCATAAATCCCCGAAAGAGGGAGAAACTGGCAATGCCAGTTGCACAAAAACAGTTAAGAAGCCTTGTCTGCACTGCAGAAGAACTGTTAGAAACTAATCTGAGCCTGATAATTCTGCTACAGCCCCATTCATGAACAGGGTCAAAACAAGATTGAAATGTGTGGGCCTTGATTTTCAAAGCTACCTAAGGAAGTTAGAAGCTCAGTTCTGACTGGAATGCCAAGAGAGTTGGGCACCAAGTTCATGTGGACATAAAATATTTGTTTCAAGGAATCATCATTGTTATCAATTTAATCAGATAACCTTTTGTGTAAATGGCCTCATACCAAGAGATCTGCATGCAAAAAGGGAGGAAAGAATTACTATAGAACAAACAGAAAATAGTCATGGCAGAAATGGACCTGTAGCTTCCTTTGCTATTTATCATAAACAGGTCAGTACTACAACTGTTTACCAGGAAGTGGGGCAAGGACAATACGTAGGAGAAGCTGAGCCGTAGGTACAGACCCCAAAGCGCCCAGCTGCCATTTCCAACACTTGCCAAGCTCTCAGGCATTTCAGCAACTATGTAAAACCTTGGCATCCACAGAACCCCATTGTACAAAAAGTCTATATTCATGGCAGCATCATATTGGAGAGTGAATGACACAGACTCTGAGCACGAGAGTCTGGCAATCACAATGGCAATTTTGAAAGAACGGCCTTTGCTGATAAAGAGCACTCATTACATCCATATAAATGATGGTTCAAGATAATGAGAAAAAGGGATAGGAGTTTCTAGTTATTGCCAGAGTTATATTCAGTTCTATCCCTCCCTACTCCCACCGTCCCCACTTTCAAGAAACGTTTTCTCCTATTTAATACATAATTGCTACCCTCTCTGGCTTCTGGTGCCCCTTAAGACTCATCCAAGTATAGAGAGTGTTTGTACATTGAAAATAATCCCAATGTTAATGTAAAATTGAAAGTGCATTTTCTATTTTAAAAGATCAGCAGAATAGCTGTTAAGAAGATCTGTCTTTCTAATGATCCTCTTGAGGGTCAGAACAGCTAATCTGTTCTTAGGATGTAAAGATAATATTAAACACACTGAAAGACTCTCAGTAAATCAAGAGCTTCTCCTGCTAAGTGATGCTGCACACAAATTTTGCTGGTTCTTAGTCCAGAAGGCTGGCTACTCACATGAATTTTGGTAGAGGGAAAATGACCCATGAAGGATTCCTGGAAAGGTAGTCGCTCATTTTGGTATCCCTCACTTTCTCTGGGGAGTGACTCTTCATTTTCTTGTTTTACGTTTCAAAAGGAACAAAAAAAGGTAGAAATGCAAGAACACTTTTGGCAGTGAGTTCAGAAAAGTAACAATTACCGTCTGCACTCTCTGCAATATTACCGTGCAACAGTTTAGAATAGCAACACAGCAAAGGTCCATCAAATGGTCAATGAGTGGAGCAACTATAAAAACAACTATAAAACAGGTCTGCAATTTAACTTTCCTCTTGAAACCCTTGTGATGAATATCATAAAGAAATAATTAGATATGGAGAACACACACTTAAAATCAAAAGCCCTCCTTGTGCCTCTAAGAGTCTCTATGAAAAGCTGGAATTCAAGCTTCAGTTCTCTGAATGTGAACTGATCAACTCAGATAAGGAGCCATATAAGCAGCAGTTGAGCAGTTCCATGTCAATAGCTGACTGCCTTCTCTTCTGCTTGCAGTAAGCATATTTCAAAAAGCCAAATATGTGGGACAATGATAAAACAAACAAAATGAAACCCTGGCTCTACAACCATATGTGAACCTACAGTCTGTCCCTTTGCTGGCTATACTTGTTTATTAAATGATTTCCTGGGAAGGCCATTTGCTAATAAGCAACAGGAAAGTGGCGCAAGCATCAGACATTAGGTTCCTTTAAGTCTGGACTGGGAATGGGGGTGGAAGTTATTAGAGCTAATTCTTTTCACTTGGGAAATGAGAGACTAGACAAAAGGATCAATCACTCAACTGGAAAGGCATTAAATCAGCCAGAAACCTGCAAGAAGAGGACCAAGCAGATGTAAAAAGTTAAGATTGATAGCACTCTGTTTATGGCACAAAGAAATACAGACTTCAAGATCAATTGCTTTTCAAAATAAAAACTTTATGAACCAGAAAACTCTGAGCTAGTTCAGATGTTTAGCTGAACTGCAATAAGGTGATGAGCCATGGTGCAATAAAATAGGCTCTAAACTTTAAATTATATTTTAAATTACATGTGTCTTTAAAGCCAAATGTCTATATAGTGACCCCGTATTATAGAGGCTGGAATAACAAGGTATTTTTTTAAAAAGAAGACTAGTACTTTAGGGTGGACTATAGTTAAGACACTTTAATGTTCCAGGGTTTTGCAGTTTAAATTACTTTAAAAGTATGTGGCAAACAAATACATATGACAGTGCAGTGT
The DNA here is from genome assembly GCA_032595735.1 of Pelochelys cantorii. Taxonomy (NCBI): domain Eukaryota; kingdom Metazoa; phylum Chordata; order Testudines; family Trionychidae; genus Pelochelys; species Pelochelys cantorii. The sequence continues at coordinate 15,728,542 of CM064339.1, forward strand.
AACATTTTTGGGTCTGTAAACCACTAATCCAGTGTAGTTTTTATGTCTAAGAATGAAACAAATTACTGTTTTCTTGACTTTTTTCTCTTTGAGCAATAGATGTTTTGATCCTTAAGAAACTTTTTCGAGAACTGTCAGTAATTTAGGGTTTCTCTTCCATCAGTGAAGCTGAACTGATTCTGATCCAGCCATCTGTCTAATGAGGTAACAAAGAGCACTACAACTGGGGATTTGAGGAAGGGGAACTGCACGCAGGAATGGCTCCTGGGTTTGGTAGTATAGGAACAGACGGACAGTGCAACCTGCTGCTCAGAAAGAAAAGGAACTTAGGTACAAAGTGGTATCAAGAGAGCGAGGAAAGAAAGGTAGAGAAAAAGCACCAGTTCTCCTTTTGGTAAGTTTACTGAAGCCTAAAACTGGCAAAGTGGCTTTGAGTTGCAAATTTCCCACATTTCTATTAGTATTTATACCTCTGATATGCTTCTGCATAAAAGCAGTCACACAACTTCAGAACTAGTGTCAATAACCCTGATTTGAGTCCATTGCAGCATAACAACGAAACACATTCTCCTAGCGTAATAGCTCTTGTCAGCGGAAGGCCGTGCTGACTCACTACTCTTCGACCGAATTCGGGGCCTCAGGCCGAATATCAGTTCTAGCGGCCAGCCCTTGTTCGGGATGGGGCAGCAAATACACAGTTAAGCAGTCTCTAGTAAACCAGGTGGCAGTCTAGATGCCACGCCCTTGTTCGGGTTGGCGTAGCAAATAACAGCTAAACAGTTTCTGTTAAGCCAATTGACAGTTTACGATCCCAGGCCCTTGATCAGGATGGGACAACAAACAAATAGTTAAACGGTTAAGCAGTCCAAAGGGTTCAAAGGTGCAGCAGGCCTGTCTGCAGGCTGAGCTAAGGGTCGGGTCTCCTTGCTGGCAGAGAGCCCACAAGCACAGGGTTTTTTTCTCCCTATAGGGAGAATCTGCAACTCAAGGGAAAGGGTGGCAGGGGGGCGCAGGCCCACCTGCTCCACTGCATCCCAGCCCAGGGCCCTAGTAGTGGCAGCACAGTGGCCACTGGGTCAGCAAGGATCCAAGCTGCAGGTCTGTGGGTCAGTGGGGATCTGAGCTGCAACACGCTGCCCAGCTGACCTCCATCTCCTCAGCTGCCCCAGTGTTGGCCAGTCCCCGGGCCACTTCCCTGTTCCCCTTGGGGGCTTACCAAGCTCGGATGCTGCTCCTCCGGGTCAGCGGGGGATGGAAGTGCCGGCAGCATGTCCAGAAGCTCTGGGTCTTGCTCAGGTAAGAGTCCAGGTGGACTAGCCCACTTGTCTGGGTCTGGCAAGAGTCCTGGGGATCTGGGTAAATCTGCGGGCCCAGGTAGCGTCCTCCGCAGCCTGGGCCAGTTCTCAGGGCCCGGCAGTGGCCTGGGCAGCCCAACCCAGTTCTCCTCTGGGGCTGGGGTAGAGCCTTTGGACTGGTTGGCAGCCGAGTTCCAACTGAACTGCGAGTGCCTTGTTTTATACCTCCAGCCCTGCCTTCCTGTTTCCTGTGGGCAGGGCTGGATGGTTCTGGCACTGCCCCCCAAACGGTCCTTGGGGGAGTTTTCTCATTCGGGTCAGCGGGAGGCCACGCTAACTCACTACATGTAGGATCTCACTTACATCTTTATGACTATGTTACATATTGCAGAACATTGTTCACCTATCAGGATCTGCCACTTTCTAAAGAGAAAAAATATCGGACAGTATTTTCTGTAGCCTTTCTTCCAGATAGTGATGGCCAGTTACCCAAGTAAGCATGCCAGTAAGGCAACGCTTACCAGATAACCAGTTAACTCTTTACATGCTAGACCATCTTTCTGCTTCCTCTGATCACACCCTCTTCACAGTCCCAGAGCTCGGAATTGCACTAGTTAGATCACTTCTTTAGGGACCATTCTACCCAACAGAAGGCACCAGGCTCCAGCACAGCCACAACCCTGGCCACCCGACCCTCTGCAGAGGGATAAAGGAGTAGGTTGTTTATAGAAGGCCATTTCTGCTTTACGTTCAGATGCCTTATCTCCTATGTCAGGTATTTCCCCAGCTGTGGGGATATTTAAGGGGACTACATCTAAATTAATTATCTGGACCTAGTCGAATATGAAGAACAAAATAACATCATGACACCCCCGTATAGTTTTTGGAAACTAGGAATTAATTTGGAACTAGACCTATGCCGTGGAAAAAAGCTAAAAGTTATGGTCTTGCTCCTGGGTGTGTTGTATTCTTTTCTGTTAAGATTTATTTGGCTTGATATCAGCTGAATTCTCCCCATGCTGGTGAAAGCAGATGATGCTAGAGTGCCTGACCTCTTTGCTAGATGATTTATGAAACTGCACTGGCGATGGATCTTGAAGCTGTTCCCCAACACTCCTGGTACTGAGATAAATTGTTGGGGTGGTATATATCAGCAACAACTAAGGGGGTGTCTACATGAGGCAATGTACAGGCAGAATTATACCAGTATCATTCTGCCACTATAACTCCCTGTGTGGTCACTCTGATTCTGCAATTAGAATTTCCACAGGGGGTGTTATACTGGTATAACTAGAGCCGTATATTAATGTTCTTCTTGTAAATTTCCACATGTAAACAAGCCATGGGAGCCAAAGAAAGAAAGGACAGACTATGGAAACAACAGGGAATTCCTCACCCACTTTAGAGATCTAAACAAACACAGATGCCGTCACAAGGCACCACAACTATGCTGGTGCAAAACTATAAATGAAACCGGGTAGTGTTACCTGTAGCCACTTTAAATTGCCATGTACTTTTACTATATTCCCTCCCAAAGCAATGCCAGGCAAGAAACTGGAATTTAAAATGGAAACTCTTTTTTAAAAAATCCTCATGCTGGATTCAACCATCGATTCTGTAATCCAGACACTCTGCCATCACAGTCACTCTGTCCTTGATGATTTTAGCTGGAGTCACAATAGCAACCTTTGGCATCAGCGTTCCATTAAAATATGGTGACTCTTGTCAGCTGTTAATCAAGGCAGGATGCAAATCCCACCTGTAATTTTCAACAGAACAAGCCTCCTATTCCAATTGTTCATTTTCCATTTCTGATCATCCCACTGATTCTCTTGCTCTCCTCTCTTTGGCATTTCCATGGGCTTTCCGATGATTACTTTTAAACTCACGAGTGTCTGCCTTTTACCACCACATTCTTAAAAAAAAAAAAAAAAAAAAACCCTATCCAACTGTGTTCATTTGACTGTTGTAGTGGATGCCTGGTACATGTGCAAGTTTAACAAGGTTATTGCTTCCCTTTAGCTCCAATTCAGAATGGAACTCACATGCACTGGATTATTTGAGGTTCAGCAGAGTGTCCCCTTGCAACATCCAGATTGTAATCTCACTTCAGGTGTGAATGAAATCAGAATCAGGCCAACACTGCCTGCCCAAATGTGCATCCTGTTGCATGGGACAGATTCACTCTAGGAAATGCAGGAAACAGAGATAGCAAAGAATTAAAAGAAAAAAAATTGGGATGGAACTGACAGGAAATTAGCATTTGCAGGCTTTGTAAAAGAAGGAGTGGGATTTCATGAGCTATAGAATGGCTTGGGGCAAAATTTAGGATAAAAACTTTAAAATACGATCAAAATTGTAATTGTATTCATTTTTATGGTCCATTATTTCTTGCTTTTTTGGAGTCCCTAAGACCAGTGTCCTCCCTCTTCTCCACCTCAAAAAAGCCATAGTGCAGCGAATGCATGGATGAATGGAGCTAGAATTCCCCAGCACTGCTCCTGGGCCAGAAGAAGGAGGCTTTTGAGAGAAACATTAGGTACTCCCCTCCCAAAAAGCTGAGTAGACTTCTTGGACAGCTGTCTCCCAAGTCATGGCATAGAGCAAGTCCAAGATTTGATCTTGAACCACATAGCTGGAGCTCTCAGGGTAAACTTTGCTAAACCACCACAGGTAGTTTTTGTTCATGTGATATTGTTTCTTGTTCTGTCTGGGACCTAATTTTTATTTTCCAGGCTTCTAAAGTAAATGCAAGTGATTTGAACTCAAAATAGTGCAGACTGATTTACTGCTATTGCAAAGCCAACAAAGGATGGACAGATATTACTTTTGCCTAGGCCCCATAAAAATATTAGCCTATTTTTGCAGATGCAAGGGGTTATATTGTTTTCAAAGCAACATGTACTATATGGTGTCCAGTATTACAGAAGTATTTCAAAAGTTTCAGCCAAGTTTCAAGAAAACCTGCCCACCTTCATGAATGAAAATTTGGAAGTCATTCTTACTTGAAAAGCTGATCATTTAAGCACATTGCAGATTTTTTCCAGTTTTTATATCCATGTTATTTCGCATGATATTTACTAAAACTGATTGTAACAAGTTGATTACTGAATTACAGCAAAGCAGCTGCTCTCAGTATTTTTCTGTATGAGTCTCTGCCATATGTAGCATTCTGATTTTCATAAACAGGAAAAAAAACTATGAAAGATTTTTATGTACAATTTCTCAAAACCTTTTGTTTATTTTTAAATAACTCTGAATAATGCAGAAGTCACCAACAATCACACTGCTATGGAACCAGAGTCATGCTTTCTGTGAGTGGACTCTGTCAGCTGCATTTAAAAGCTGCTCCATTAACTCAACAAAAAGCTTTTTAAATGATGTATTGTCCTACTCTTTCACACAGGGAGAATTTTTATTGCCAGCAGTGGACCCATCTGTATTCCACCTATGAAACGTTCTCCCATCGCTTAGGATTTTCATTATTTTGCTTTTCAGGTCTAAAAAGTTGGTTTGTTTCTAATGTGCCTGATATAAATAATTTGGGGGGAAAGTCCTGAAGTATTTACTCAGGCAAAATTCCATTGATTTCCATGAGAGAGTCTAGTCTGAACAAGGACTTCGAGACTTGGCACATTATCAATCCCAGCAAATGGCAGGCGAGAGTTGATTCCTAACGCATGTTCTGGGAAGGAAACGACTTGGCTCAAGGTCCATGTTTAAAACAACACATATTGTATAGCTTCAGTTTTGTAAGATGCGAGAAGAACAAAGCTCTCAGTAGCCTCTAAACACCCAGATCAGAGTTCATATTTAGTGCAAATATACTTTACATATCTCAGCGTATCTAGAGATGTGTATAAAAGAATAGGCAGCCCTCCACGTGAAATGCAATCTTGTTTATATATAGATGTCTAGACAGAGCAATATAGTACATATTTTCATGAGTTAGTGAGCACAGCACAGCCCACAAGTGTCATGTGACAATTGTAAAGACTTGCAGAAAGAGACACTTATTTCCAGCATTGAACTGGGAACTCTGTTAGTCTAGGGAAACCTGCATTACATAGAGCCCTAAAGCTGCTCTGCTGCTGCTTCACCGTTGAGTTCCTCTGCCCATCTTGCCTGGCTTTGTGCAACAGATTTAAAATAAAAAAGGTGCACACATCCTCACAAAAGGGGGAGTACGGTGAAGAGATGAGAGATTTGTATACACAGCACAGATTTTATTTACATCGTATCAGAATTTTTAAAAAAATATCCTAAGTCTGACAAGCCTAATAAATTGCATGTAAATTAAACTTCCAACTAACTCATGTGATCTGCTTCAGTTAGGGCCACCACATTCTGGTGGAGGAAGCTTTATTTTAAACCACACGCAACAAAATGGCTGCTGCTTAATTGGCTGCCTGTGTGGGGTGTTGTGCAGGTTAGTTGCAGTCATGTCGGCCACAGAATATTAGAGAGGTAATATCTTGTATTGCCCCAACTTCTATCAGTGAGGAAGACAAGCTATTGAACCACATATAGCTCTTCTGTGATGCTAGAAGTACCATTTCCAGACCTGAAGAAGAGCTGTGTATGATACTAAATGAGAGGGACAGGAAAATGTGAGAGGAGAGGGAGCAAGGTGGAAACTGGAAAGGAGAGAGAGCCAAGGAGAGGGACAGGCAAGTGAGAGTAAGAAAGTGAAAGGGAAGAGGAATACAATCATTAAACCAAAGGGCTGGAAAGGATCTCAAGGGATCATATAGTCCAGTCCCCTGATATGAGGCAGGACCAAATATACCTAGACCATCCCTTATAGGTGGTTGTCTGACCTGTTCTTCAAATCCTTTAATGATGGGAATTCCACAGTATCCCTTGGAAATTTATTCCAGGACTCATCTATCCTTATAGTTAGAATTTTCCCCTCCAATATCTAACCAAAGTCTTCCCTGCTGCAGATTAAGCTACCTTCAGTGGCTATGAAAAACAATTGATCACAGCTCTTAACACATTTGAAGACTGTTAGCAGATTCTCCTCTGAGTATTCTTTTTACTCAAAAATTAAAGGTGCCCCTTTTTTAACTTTTCCTCATGGGTCAGGTTTTCTAAATCTTTTTATCATTTTTACTTCTTTCCTCTGGACTCTTTCCAGTTTCTCCACATCTGTCTTAAAATGTGCCCACACTAGAAAAGGGTTGTCATTACAGTAGATACAATTTACACCATCAAAAATGATTTTCAAGGATAGTTTATCCTAGTTCTCCAGGTAAAATAAGCAATTCTGGAAAATCACTTTGATGCTGGTAGAAACTGCATCCACTCTAGATATTTCCCAGTATAGAAACACTGACCAAAAAAGACCACCACCACCATTGCTGTATTGGCAAAGATGGCCAGTGCAGATCTGGACTAAATTTATAATGAAATATATGATAGGGCAGAGGCACAGTACAGAGATAAAGTAGGAAGGGATTATTTTAAAGGGAAAAAAAACAGAGTAAGAGAGAGGGATTATTGAAGGAATAGAGGAGAAGAATGAGAGGAACATGGAGAGCACCTGGAAAGAGGGAAGATGTGGTTGGATAAAGCAGACAATCCACACAGAGGAAAGAATATGCAGCGCAAAAGCTGTTGGTTCGTTTTACTTTAATATTTCCTTAGAATAAGAACTTTGGGGTTATTTCTCACCCAGGGATGTATGGTATCAGTTTCCCCTATATAATTATTTTCCGTCATGACAAGCTGGCTTCATTCGCACTGCTTGTTTTGTTCAAGATGAAACCTGACATAAAAACTTAAAAGTGAAAATGTTTTGTGTGCAGTGTGGTTATTTTCTGCAATGATACATGATAGTTTCTCTGCTACAAAACCAATGTTCGATGGTGAGCAAGCTAGCTCAGACATGAAATGGTACTTAGGTGCTGCAAAAGTATATACATCTGAACACTAGTCCTCTGAATTGTTCTGAACTCAGTAATAGAACTAGCTAAAATTTTTCAGACAAAGTTTTTCAAGAATTGAGTGGGATGTGTCAAGAAATAGGCTTTTTGGAAAATTAAACTTGTCACAAAAACTGGTGGCTATCAAAATGTTGTGTTGTTCATGAAACATTTTGATAATGTTTTCAAAATTAGAAAAAAATAATTTACAAACATCTCTGTTTTCAATAAGAAAATGTGGTTTTCAGTGGGGCTGTCTAAATAAATAGATATGCAGGTCAGGGGCAGGTAAAAGAAATTCATTTTGTCTGACTCAAAACAAAAAGGTTTCAAAAATTTCAAACAAAGTCTTGAAAAACTTCAGTTACATATTCGCTGAAATGTTTGTTTTGGTCTTGAAGTTTTTAAAAATATTTAAAAATTTTTAAAAACATAAATTGAGGGAAATTCCAAAACAAAATGTCTTTCCAAAATGAAAAGTCAAAATGTTTTATTTTAGAAATGTTAGATTGTTTCAGCATTTCCCATTTTTTCTGGTCTTTTCAAAGTCATAAATTGTTTCTGTTAAAACCAATTCTGTATTTTTCTGACAAAAAGTTTATTCCACTCCAGTTTTCAATAACTAATAACTGAGAACTGATTTTTTTGAATAGTTTGATAAATGTTTTGATAAGCCTTCTATTAAAATACTACAGAAAATATAATGAAATAAACAGAAAAAAATGCATTTGGAACCCATTGCAATGGGGAACAACTTTCAAATTTAACTTTTTTCCCTTGCTAATTATTTTTCCACTTTTTCATTGTGTAGATTACTGGTCTGTCAGTGTATATATTAATAAAAGCAGTGAAAATTCTTGTAAATGCTTACAGTGAAAGTGCATATACACAATTCACTGCAATCTTAAATTCACCTTGATGGAGAAAGTGGACTTTGCCCCCACTTAAGCCTTTAAAACAGAGCTCATGTGAGATATAAGTAGTACATAGTTTTTCTCTGGGCCCTTTACACTCGGCTGCAGTGTTTCAGAGGTATAAGAGAATATTTACAGGCAGCTCCAGAGTTATATTAATAAAGATGTCTGAAGAAGCCATGGTGTACAGAGAAAAAATTCTAAATCAAACGTATTGTGGGAGAAGAAGTGTTTACTTACAGGCAATGAGAAAATTCACACACTCTGGGTACATCTATGCTACACAGTATGATCAAAGCTGCCACTGTCAATCTTCCAGGGTTCAAATTAGCAGGTCTAGTTAACACAGCTAATTTGAACTGAGAGAGGCACTCCGGTTGATGTTGGTAGTCCTGCTTTCATGAAGAGTAAGGAAAGTTGAAGGGAGAGTGTGCCCCCGTTGACTTCCTGCAGTGTGGACAGCGCCAAAAGTCAAGTTAAGGTACTTCAACTTCAGCTATGCAATAAACGTAGCTGAAGTTGTGCATCTTAATTTGACCCCTTATTCCGTCGTGTAGACATGCCCTTACTAAATAAAATTATATTCTCTACATAGAAAAGCATTTTATAGTAAAGATTTCTTTATACATTTTTCATATTTGACATTATTTTGTCCTTGAATTATGAAACCTTCAATTTTTTATCCATTTCAAGTTCAAACTGGAACATTTCACCAGAACCTTATCACTAGAGCAGATCTGAACTTCATCTTTCTTGTTTCGTGAAAAATTTCACAGATGTAACAAATGTTTTCATTTTGAAGTTTTCAAAACAGAAATATTTTGTGATTCATAATTTTTTTCTGGATTCTGAAAACCAAGAATATTTCAGTTACAAACAACTTTCCAATATACAAAGACATGTGTGATACAGACCTGGAATGAGTAGACTGAGTATTCATATGCACATTTGTCCAATCATGGAGTGCAGAAAACACCACATGACAATATGGAATCACTTGTATTCAGAAAGTGACACAGTGGCAAATCAAAGACTAAAATATTTTTAAAAGACTAAAAATAACGATAATACAATAATAATCTTAAAAAGTGAAAAATGATGCAGAAAGAGATTTTTAGGCATTCAATCAAAGTCATCGGGGTATAGAAAGGATGTATAGAAACTGGAAAAGATCCAGAGGTGAGTGACAAAGATGATCATAGCGATGGAATACAAGCCAGATAAGCAAAAGCTCAAGGATCTGAGTATGTTTAGTTTGGAAAAGAGGCGATTAAGGGCATGTCTACATTTCGAAATAACAAGGTGAGCATCCACACCACCAAGCCTGTTATATCAAAATAATAGGGCTTGTTATTTCGAAATAATAACTCCTGCTTGTGAAGAGGAGTAAGCTTATTTCAATATAGTTATTTTGGGGGTTATTATTTCAAAATAACCTGATAGTGTTGACATAGCCTTGCAGTCCCTTCAAACCTATGGTTCTAAGGTAGCATTTCATGATTCTAGTTTCATCAAACTCAAGTCCCATTCCCCTGCCTATGCGGTGCTGTGTTTGGCTTTTGGAGAAAATTACAGACACAAAATATTTGGTATGCTAGTATTAAATGCTAAGGGTTGGGGCGAAAGCCACAAAAGCAAGTTGACTCATCCTTTGTTTATACAGGGATACTCAGCAAAGTTATGACAAATTAATTAATGTATCGAGTTAAAGTGCATTAGACCCCTATGTTGATATTCTCATTCAGAAGTAAAGTGCCTTCGGTTTGCCATAGCTTAATAATCCTTCAAAGTTACTCAGTTAATTTGTTTTTCCTGAGTGTCCTTATGTAGACATGCCCTCAGAGCAGCTGGAAGGTTCCGAGTGATGTTGCACTGGTCCAATAGACTGGAGCCCATTTAGGGCCATATACTATCCTTCCTCTGTATATAGAATTAGCTTTGATGTCAATGGTACACCATGATCTATGGTACTTTAATGTCTAAACTAATCAAGCTTAGGAGTCTCCTGCAATATCTAGATACTCAGCAGGAAGGAGAGGCTCAGAGATAACTCTTGAATTCCCTTGCTTTTGTATCTTTGATGCTCTTTTAATCTAGTTTTAGTGGGGAGGTTATTTCTTTTGCTAGTTTGGTTTTTACATTAATAAAATGAATGTTAAAAAAGGCAAGCCACTAGTTCTTTCTTTAAAATGAAGCTATTGCTTACTTATGTTGGGACAAGAAGCTCTCACACTAGTCACAGATTCTTAACTCTTTAGGAAATTGAATAATTGCAATTATATTTATATCCAGTAGTGCCCAGAACATGCTAGGTACTGTACAATCATATAGAAAGGCATAGGACCCATTCTGAACATGTCCATTAAAATCAGTGGATCCATACCAATTTTATACCAGCAGAGACTCTAATAACATAAGAATTCCAATGGGAAAAGTATTTTGGTTCTGGAAACCTTTAAAGCCATATATTCTGGACCCTTTTCATATATATATATATATATATATATATATATATAAAACAGAGACATTACTGATCACAAATGCTCTTTGCAAGCTAGGATTTAGAGATATGGAAGTCCATTTATAGAGAATGCAGTTTAGCCTTAGTTCTTACTGGAGAGATGTTGACAGTGTTTCAAAACTAGTTACAGAGGCAAAGGAATAAAGAACTGTCCAAATCTCCTAAAAATGGGCACACAAGTACAAATAGAAAAAACAAAGGATGTGGTATATTATGCTTACTAGGCCTTTATTGTGAATTTCAGTCCCTCTTTAACCCTCAAATGATTTGATTCAGTGCCCAAATATGGCACAACATAACAGGACAAAATCTCTATGTCATTTTTTGTAAAATATTTAACTTGTGCAAAGAAAACATTTACTAATGCCCTCTGCTGGTTTTTCCATCTCCTTTTTCTTTGGATTCGTCTCACAAAGCAACATGATTCCTAGAAACTTTACAACAAGAACTTCTCAATCTCTTTTGAAATGTTAATAATAAACACAGTCTTTTGGAATAGCCCAACTGAGCTAGACCAACAGGACCATTAAGTTTATTAGCTGCTTCCATTCTCCAGGGCTGCCCACCTGCCACAGAAGAAGCTGATAATGTCACCTTCAGATGTAAGCCTCCCGTAACTGCAAAAAATAACCATTTAAAAGATGAATGGATAATGTAATAAATCATGGTGGAGAATGGATGTGAGTGGACTTTGGGAGTGAGATTATGAATGGAGCCCTACAAATAAATGGATATCCACTTTATATCCATGGGTAGCCACGTCTATGGATGTGGATGCAGATATCCATGGGTCATTTTTGCAGATGTAGATGTAGATACCAATTTTGTATCCACGAAGGGCTCTAATTATCAGGGTCTTAGGGTAAAGAGGTGTAGAGAGATGTTCTAGGCCACTTAAGGGGAGCCAGGAGGAAAGACTGCCACTGTGGTTTCATGAGAGACATGAGGGCTCAGCAAGGGAACATGCAATCCCTATCAACAGTGATAGCGATCTGTGAGATTAGCAACATTGGCAAAGACTTGCTAAAAAACCTGGAAAATCCCCTCCCCCCCATCAGAAAACGTTGTTAAATGCATAGTAAGGTTGCTCACATGCTTGTATCAACACAACAGTGATAGAATAGCCAGGTAATCACTATCTACATCACTACACTGAAATAATACATTTTCCCTTGTCAAACATCCCCCATATGTATTAAACCAGAAGATCTAGCCCTTCTCTGTTCCCGTACCCACAAAAATGTGAAACCTTACCTTCAGCCACAAATAGCTATTGTGGTGGGGGGGAGGGAGGACAGGAAGCCACCATATTTATTCAGCAAATGAATGATGAGCACTAATACAAACCATTTTCATTAAAAAAACCCTGCAGACAAATCCTTCCAATCATTCCACATAACACTTTTGAACATACCAGAAAAGTTACACCATACTCTAATAATTTACTAGCAAACATCAATCAACATTCCTGATAATCCAAGCCATCCATTTTTTAACACTGTCCATGTGGTGCAGTTAAAGTTTGGATGAAGAGAGGAATCATCTAAGTAGCAGATATGGGTGAGATTATGTGGCAAAGGTACAATCTTTAACCAGGATTTCTAGAGTTGGGCAAAGGCTTGACTAACAATTTTCTGTTTTTTCTCATGCTTGTGTGAATTGTAAATGTGCATTTCAGCAACCTGTCTGTGGGCCCTAGTTTCACAGGACAGGGGAGAAAATGTGGAACAGCAGCTGTATTTGAAAAGCCACATGGCTTTTAGATTATTTTGTTTGCCTTCATATGTTTCATACCAGAAGGGACCATATGGCCTGTTGCCTGGCCATTTTCAAGCCTAAATGTTTGCTTGATTAATTTCATCCATCTTCTAGTAATTACAATCCCTTGTAACACTGTGAACACTTACCTTCCTTTAGATTTACACTCTCCAATTTCGTATATATATTATATATTCCTTGGGTACATCTTGGACACCAAGACATACCTACTATTCATATGGGGAAATAAGTTCAGTTGAGTCAAGTACTCAGGACAGCTTGATCCATTCAAAACACCAACAAATAAATGGAATACTCGAACTCCTCATATGCTGGTTGAGTGGGATCTAAAAGTCTCATAATTTATACATTTTAAACAGTCAGGGTTTCCTCCCTCCCCCCAGTAAATGGATAACAGGAAACAGACAAAGCTCCTTAACTTTTCTTTAATCTTCCTCACTAGTGAAGTGAAAAATCAAACAATAATTGTCTGGATCATCTCATTATTGTCAACAACCAGAAACCTTGAAGTCCACATACACTGAAATGCTGATACATTAAACAAAAAAGAGAACTGTGCTTACATGTTGTTCAATAAATAAATAAGAGGTATAGAGAGCTCTGTGATGAATGAACACCCTGGGAGGGCTACAGCTTGTCAGAATTATACAGTGATATTAATCACAATAGAACAGAGTTGCTGCAGGCTTCCAGCGCAAAGTCCTCATTATAGTTTAAAAACAAAAAGAAACTTCCAACCTCTTGAAAGTGGAATTCTAAATAACAGCCTTTTTCAGCAGAAAACAAAACTCAAAAATAAACTGGCCTTCATCACATGGACGATCACATAAACAGCAGAAAGTTGTCAATCTAGTTACAGCACCTAACCAACTTATTTATCAGCAGGCTTGGCTGGGCCTTGAAACCATTTTCTTCTGCCGCTGAGCAAGATGTATACTATGCTACAGATAATTTAAGTTAGTGACTGAGGTGTCTCAAATACGTTCAGTTCAGTCTGGGTATTTATTTATCCCCACCCCCCTGCACTCCCCACCAACCACGTGAGATGCCAAGGATTAGATCAATATGAGCTAAGGGTTCTCAAGTACCTCAGGGGATAAGGGCCCTAGAAGTTTAACTTCTTGCTCAAACTGTATCCATATTCACCAGACCTGAAAAAGGCTATGTCTAGACTGCGGGCTTCTTTTGGAAGAGATCTTCCAAAAAAACTTCTTCCGAAAGAGAGCATCCACACACAAAAGTGCATCGAAAAAATGATCTGCTTTTTTTAAAGAGAGCGTCCAGACTGAATAGCTATCTCTCGCATTTAAGCTGTGATTACTATGGACGGAGTGGCCACCAGGGCACCTGTGCTTTTTCCTCTTTCCTCTTCTTTCGAAAAAACTCTCTCTTCTCCATCCACACACACACGCCTTTTTTCGAAAGAGCTCTTTTGGAAACTCTGTAGTGTAGACATACCCAAACTGGGATAGAAATCTTCTACGGAAGATCTTCCCTAGGAGAGTCACAGGGAATTCCTGTGTTTGGTCAGTTCAGAAATCTCACAGCCTCCCTTAAAGCCTGACCAAAAGCTGCTTGAAAGTTTTTAGATTAAAAGCTTTTCTGATGAAAAATGGAATAATTCTCTGTTTTTCTTTCCTACTTACTGATCAAATTTGGCCAAATCCCAGCAATGTAAAAGGGGCACAGAAATTTAATAATGTAAACAACTACTACAAGTTCTTTGAATTTTTCCCAACTTCCAAAAGATGTTAAGGCTAAGATGGAGTTTGGGGCAGACTTAGTTCTAGCCAAACTAATTCACCTGTAGATTATGTCTACACCAGGACTTTTTGACCACAGTTCCTTTGGATTTAGTTCCTCAGAAGGAGGCCATATTGTGGATCATATCTAGGTATTACCGCCTCCAAATCAACCTCCACCTGAGCATTCTCTTTACTCCAAATTCCATTAAAACTGTAGTCTGTGGAAGCTGGCCTTGTGAGCGTGACTGAAAACAAATCTTAAATCTAGATTTCATAGAAACTCAAGTCCTTCTGAAGCATCAAAATAGGTAGCTAGATTTTCAAGAGTTCTGTATGTTGGGTGTTGAGCTCTCTTAAAAGTCTTGTTCCAGTCGTGGGTGCTGAGCACCTGATAATTCTGACCCTAATGCAGACAAAGAATTAAAGGTCACTGAGCTTTTTCTTTTCCAGGGAGATTTAAAACCCTATCAAGGAGATCAAAGAACAAGTACAGCTCTGCTATCGAGTGAAATTTTTCCTCCACACCTGGACAGCCTCTTCCTTTGTCTTACTGCCTTTGTAGCCCTAAAGCCATTTGTTTAAAAAATGTGGTTGAGTTGAGGTCTCTCCTTCTTTGACAAAAAGCTTCCAAAGCTCAGTCACAGTTCCACTGTCTGATCAGTGTGGGTGCTGCATTCCACCCATAAGGATCAGCTTGCATAACCAGCTCAAGTAAGTTATTTTGTGTGTATGTCCAATAAAATGATAGAATACCTTCAGTTTTCTTCCTTTCAAGTTATATGTTGCAATTGGAGACCTTTAGAAGAAAAGCATCAAATGAGTGCAAATGATATTTCTTATTGATAGGCAGATTTGCATTTAAGAGCAAAAGAAAAGAGATAGATTTCAGAGTGCATTGCCTATTTTAATATAGGCCACTATCTTGGATTGGAGCAGACTGAAGATGGCTCCCTGATGGCCCTCTATGGCAACTGATTCAGCAGAGCACATGATACCCTGCAAGCAGAGGAGGCTTTTTTGCAAGGAAGAACAAATGTATTTAACTTGTAGAAAAGACTGAAAACAGTAAGAACTGCAGCTGGTGCTCATATCTCAGAATTCGCGTATTCCATTTACTCACATACTTGGGCTTTGGCCACAGGTTTCCCACAGAACATTTAAATAAATAAATAAACAAATCCCAAACTGTGTCAACCTATGGAAGTTAGAGATCCCAGTCCAACAACTGGTACACAGGGAAAACTCATGGGTTTTAGAAAAGTTCCTTGCTTTGATTAATAAAGCATAGAAAGAGACAGGAAATGCAGAGAATTCCATCAAGAAAGGACTCACCCATAGAAGTTTAATGCCGAGGGCACTAGTTACTCTCCCATCTGTAACATGGAGAACATGTTTTCAGCAACTTTGGCAGTGATTTAACTCTACACTGAAAGCCATTTTCCCCTCTGGTCTAATACAATGGCTAACCTTTTCACACATTGGGCAAGTATTAGCCCTTTGGATCTGTACTTCAGATTATGTGATGCAGTAACAGCAGCATGTGTTGTTTCATATTTTGTTCCTCATTTTTCTAATTTCTTAGCACTTAATCCTTATCACATATGCTGTAATGATGGTTCCCAGGCCCCCCACTGAAGTGGTGGTTTTGACTCTACATTTGAAACATTATTCGCACAGCATTTTTTTCAACAGCTGTTTTATGTTACACTGCTAGAAGAAGAAAGCTCATGAGCGGCTTTTAATATTAGTTTTTTATCTCAGCATAGCAAGAGACAATTATGACATTTGTGATGTAGCATGGGCATATTAAGCTCAATTTGGGACTATTCTTGAAAGAGGGCAAAGGGGGCCAACAGGTGTAGCATTTGAATGAACCTTCATGTTTAGTCATGTTGAATTACATTATAAAACAATGCCAAAGTCAATTATTAGTGGAGTGTATCACATCATCAGCCAATGCAAATGAGATCCTTACATGGCACTTCGCCTGGTGCTGCTATCTTCTCAGTCTTGTCTGCATGGAAGGGTAATACACATGGGGCAAGGAAGGAGATCTAAAGTTTCAAAAAAACGGCACTAAATTAAAGTGCACTAGGGAATACGTAACACATGCTGGTAGTATTTTGTAAAGGTCTCTACAGCCCAGATCCGCACAGGTATGTATTTCCATGGGAGCCAGGTACCTAAAAATGTTTGATGATCTGGGTCTAAGACTCTTTTGCTATTCTGAAATATAATATGTACCTAAGAACTAAGGATGTGATCTTCATAAGTGAATACCCACTGAGATGAAATGGAGCTATGCTGAAAATCAGCATTTCTGAAAATCAGATCCTTTACACAAAAAAGAATGGCATCAAATCTTGGGCCAAATGCTGCCCTCAGTGAGTCCACAGGGGGAAAGTGGAGTGCAGAATGTCACTAAATGGCTATGGAAATCTCTGTACTATTCTCAACATATGCCATGGACTTCTTTCTCTCTATTGCAATTTGGTGTAAGCTGGTAGAATGACAGAGCAACAAAAGCTTGTTCTAACACAGTCAGTTGCTCAACATTTATTCCTGAGGGTTAGAGCATGGTGCTCACAAGAAAATAAGACAGCTCAGTATGCCAAGGAAAACTCTATGGTTTACGGATCAACCTTATGCTACAATTCTGGGAGCCTGACTGTCTCGGGGCACATCTACGCTAGGGCTGGACATGTAATTTCCAGATCTAGCAAACATTCCTGTATTAGCTGTGATTGAACTATAGGTTGAAGACTGTCACCCTCAGGACCTGACCAGTCACCCTCTGTCACCCTCAGGACCTGACCAATGTGGAATCAAAGAATTTGCTGGACTATGGGAGGTCAATATTGTCTAACAGCATTACCGACACTTCCACTGCTTACTGTGCTCTTAGAAGACATTTAGGTGTAAATTAGAACAAAATAACAACACAGAACACAGTCAGGACTCACGGCTGTAAACAAACTTCATGGTCCCGTGGGAAACTTGGGAACACCTATGATAAGTGGACACATGCCTAACTGAAATCGTGACGGATCATGGAGGTTGCTGGACCAGAGAGTGCCAGACTAAAGAGGCTCTACCTGTAGCACACTAAAAATAAAAATGCAGCTGCAGCAGTGGGAGAAGCTTGCCACCCTGACTAGAATTTTGGATGGGAACACACTCCAGGAAGCTAGCCCATCCCACCTTTCGTACAATGTTAGTGTGCTAGCTCAACTGGAGCTAGCGCAGTATTTCTACCTGAGCTGCAAATTGCACCTCCAGCCTGTATGTCCCTCTTGGACTCCCAAGCAGTCATTCTCATAGGTCTTCCCCAGAACAAGGGGAAACAGAGCGGGAGCTGGAGTTAATCTCCCTAAACTCCATCACACACATCTGATAACATGAGTTTCAGAAAAGAGTCCCCTATCTATGATAGTAGTGCTAGTATCTAGTTTCAAGGTGGGATATTGCCTGCTTGGTTTTTCCCAGGATGAGAAGAAGGCCTTACAAGAAATCTATCTTTCCTAGAACCACCAATTTAATACTAACTGTAAGTAAAATAATCCCTCTTGCTCCACCTCAGCCTTATCAAGAGAGTGGCTGTTAATCTATTTACTCCAAGGATGCTCTCTTTCACCATTCAGCTCCCCACTGTCTATTGGGAATTCTTCTCTTGAGTGTGCGGGTGCTATGGATGGGTTAAGAAAGGCATTCCTCTTTTTTCCCTCTGATTTTTCTTTTAATTGATGTCACATGCTAGCATTACCAGCACTCCCCAGAGCAGAAAAGAAGTCACTATTTCCTCTTTCATTCCATCATGAAGAAGTTAACTGATGAACTGCATAGTGCAGCATAACTGCAGTTCAGCTAAAAGGTGTGAGGTGATATTAACATCTCCCCATGCAAGATTAACTTTAACACATTCAAATTTCTCTTTTTCCTTCCATGGCTCATGAAAGCAGACATCCTTACCTAATGTGAGCCAGAAAGAAGCAGTTGTTCCTCCTCCCATTCGCTCCAAGCAAGGAACTGAATCAGTTCGTTTTTTCCTGTTAATTGGTTACTATCAAGACTATGTGAGCTGAACTGGGGCTAATTTGACGAGATGCAAGTAAACAATCATTAGTTCTCAGGCAGTGAACATATTCTGCCATATAAAATTTCTGCAGCAGAAGTGAATATCTTTTCTGCTGGCAATAGCTTAAAGAGGATACAGTGAAAGAAATCTGACTCCATTAAAACCTTCAGAAGCTGCAGTCAATATGTTTGGAAATTTAGGATAACGTATTTGGTATTCATTCAATTAAAATAAATATTTTAGTTTACGTTTTTGCACCTCACTTTTCTCCGACTAATTGTTTTACGTGCATGGACCAAGTTACAAATCTCAACAAATAATTATTAAAAAGTAATTAATACAGTTCTTCACGGAACCAGGAAAACTTATCCGGTAAAGCCAGTAATGTGAAGACTGACTCTAGGCCTAGTTGCAGTCCTCACCCAAGCCAATTGTCAGTAGAGGTAAACAGAAGCTTTGCCTGATAAGGACAGTTGGACTGTACAGGTTGAACCTCCTTAATTCGGCACTCTCTGGCCAGTGCCAAACCAGATAATTTGCCGGATCAGAAGAGGTCAATATTGTCTAACAACATTACCAACACTTCCACTGCTTACTGGGCTCTTAGAAGACATTTACAGGTAAATTAGAACACCGAGAGCCAAGGCTGTTGGCTGTAAAACTTTATGGTACTGTGGGAAGCTTGGCCATACCCATGATAAGTGGACATCCAGCTAACTAAAATCATGCCAGACCACAGATGTTGCCAGGCCAGAGAGTGCCAAACTAGACCAGTATCCCCAAAATCAGATGATCTGACTTATGCTAAAGTATGGCATTTGCCAGTTCTCTTTGCAGAATGACCACCATCTTGCTTCACTTACCTTTGCTAAATTTCCTTGAAAGAGTTATTTCCAACTTTATCATTTAGCTCCAACCAGACTTTTCCCTTATTGGAACATCCACAGACTAACTGGTGCCATAACCAGTTGGTAATATGTGGATAAATGGATGACTCTTCAGAATGCACATTAGTTCCAGCAATTCATGCCAAAGAGGCATTTGATCATGTCAAATGGAATGTTCTTTAGGCAGTGCTGAGATGAATGGGCTTTGACACAAGCTTCACAAAATGGATTAAGACTTTTTGTAATAATCTGCAAGCATGTGTGATCACCAAAAACCCCAAAATCCTCCTTCTAAAAAACAAAGAGGCTCTAAGGCAGGACTGTCCCCATTCTCTGCCTCTAAAGCTTCCTATATGAATGGCTATTAATGTGCAATAATAATCATTCACATACAGCTAATACAGAGCATAACACACTAATGGAAGGGTTCTCATCTATAAGCAAGAATCTGTAAGTTCAGTTTAATCTTCTCCCCTCCTTGTCCATGTATTTAAGGTTCCTGCTCCACTTCCCTTGTAGTTGTGATCATGCTGTTAGAGTAACTGGGGTCTTCAATACAGATTAAAATGTTGCTGTGCTGATGCTATTCTGTTTCATCCATAAAATCCTGACACTCCCACCAATCACACTATTAAAACCATTTTTGAGTTTTCTGGATGTGGGATATATATTTGTAAATTTAAACTTTCTGGTCTGTCTAATGTAACTAGAGCTTCCAGTATATACAAATATAATTAGAGATGTAAGGAGATAAAATTGCTTATTCCACTTGTAAATTATATTATGCATCCTTACTATCAAAATGGCTCCAAATAGAGAACTTACTTATGAATGAGTAGTTAAAAAAGGAATGTTCTGTTACAATTTTAAAATCTATTAAATTGTCCAGTTGTATTTCTTACACCTCCTCTTTAAAGCTCTTCAACAAAACAATGAGCAGACATTTGTCTATTACATTATCTGGTTTATGCAGATTCATTTTCAGGTTCAGTACAGCCCCCCCAATGCTCAAACAAAGGCACCTTGTAAACACATCCCACTCATGCTCTAGGATGCTTAAGCCAGCATCCAGACAGCTTTCTAATTTATATAGGTTTTAATACAACACTCCTCACTGTAGCATCTGATTGCCTTCCAGTCGTGCAATAAGCCACGTGATGACATATCTGTGACATGCTGTTTGTGCTCTCATTCTCTCCCCAGATCAGAAGCACGTGAAGTGGTGTTTGCCTGTCTGTCTAATAGCCAATCAGTGTGTCCAAACATGGAATTTGGATGGCTTTTATAAGGCCTATATTTGAAAATTAGACAAGCAGTCTATGGGAGAAGAAGCAATTTGTGGTCTCATGTGCAAATGAATCTTTCTTAGGCTGAACAATAGAAGGAGACCATTCTTAGGTTAAAAGTGAAGATGCACACTCAGAGATGTAAAGTAATGAGATCACATTTTTTCTTGGATCAAAATGCTCTTAGAAGCCAAGACACTACAATTAGAGAGGCAAAATAAAATACTAATACAAAACCTGCACTATCCTGCAACGTAACTTCTAGCCTTGGGATTGCCTCTAATAGAGTTAGTCCTTCTTTGCAATGAATTGGCAGATCAGCTACATACACAGTTTCCTTCCACGTTCCAACAGAGCTGCCACTGTCCATTCTAGTTCGCTCACTTCTCAAGCTGTTTTGTCCTTTTGGCTTTGTTTCCCCTCCCTTTTTTGCACTCTGTTTCAAATTGATTTCTGCTTTATTTTCTTCATCCAACTCCTTCATTCTTCCAGCCGCTGAAAGAGGGGTGAATGCCCCCTCTGGGGGTACACAAGGATAGATTGTATGTGCACTCATGGTGAAGCTGAGTACTGCACAATTGCACCCTGACCCATGGGGCTCCCAGCTGAGCCTACACTCCTGATCCTGTGTCTGGCTGCAGTAGAGGGCAGAGCCATCTTTGAAGAACTGCACAACACTTTATCTGCAGCTGCCAGTGACTGTTTGAAGGGGAAGACAGGGTGGATCCAATAGCAGATGACTCCTCCTGATCCCATCGTTCCTCTCTGCTTCCTGTTCCTGGGGTGGGATCCAGCAGTACTAGAAGAAATACCTGGCTGCCCGCTCAACACTGTCCCCCAGTAGCCAGCAGTATAGTGGCAGGCAAATGCCGACAACTCAGCCAAGCGTATGTGATTCAGTCTGACCTGCAGCAATGCATGACAACACGGCCAAATGCACGAGTGTCAAATGAGGGCTGTGCCATCTGGCAGCCCTGCAATCTAATCTGGGGCCTCCAAGCACTATAATACAAAGATAAATAAACACAAAATTTAACAGAGAGTTAGGAGAAATGGTCTCTTGGCTAAAGATTGAGCATACGCTACCCCTTCAGATTAAAGGTGACAAAACTCCTGGTATACTTCTTTCAATCATCCAAAAAGTCCTGCAACAATAACATGGTGGAGGACTCTTTATTCCTGATATTTCTAAAGCAAATGACAAACAGTCTGAGGTGGTGGCGGAAAAGTATAGAAACAAAAAAGGACACCACCCTCCCCCACCATTTGTTCCTTTGAAGGTCCCCCTTAAACAGATTGATTCTATTCTCCCCCCTACTAAAAGAAAATATGCTGTTTAAACAAACAACAGATGTTGCCTAAGCTTACTGTATGTTAAGTGCATACTAAAAACATATGTTGTTTTCTTCTACCTTAGCCATATGTCTCCCCTTCCCAATCCCCCACAATCACACATTTTGGTTCCAGCTTTTGTGTAATTTTAGGCATCCGTGTGTGTGTATGTGTGTGTACACGCTCTTCTCATTTTGTATATCTTTAGAAAATCCAAAGAAGATTGATTGGAAAACCTTAGAAAGTAAACAGTGAAAATATAAAAGTCTGGGAAACATACAGAAAAACAAAAATCACTCATTACAATTACAGGTTCTTTTTTTAAAAAAAGGTGTACACTATAGCTCTAAATATAGATTATTATGTAATTGCTGGTTGTAGATTTGTTGATATCTAGTTTAAAATGAAATTTTGGCTGTTGTAGCAATTTACGTTACACAACTGTCTATTTTTGATTTATGGCAACTTGGTCCAATTGTTCTAAATTACAACAATTCTGGTCTCAATTTTATTTTAAAATGTACTGAAATATACACTGCTACTTCTGGACTCTAAACTAGCTGTTCATTCCTGTTTGATACAACCCATGTGTTGTCACACATGTTACTTAACTGTGTCAGAAGTATTAAAGCTAGAATACAGAACTCAGCTTTTAAGGACTAGAAGGGAGGATTCCTGTTGCTACGTGTACACTTGGAAGAATAACAATGATCAAGGGACAGAAGTCCGCAGATCTGAGTAACCTTTTGGGTCTAACTTCAGAATTTATCCTACACTGATATTCCTACCAACTACATTGACTTTGGTAGGGTTACATGGGGTATAAAGCAGAATACAAGAATGTGGATTTGTATTTTTAGAAAATGTCACTTGTTATATAGCTAATGGGACCATGCTAACTTGAAAATCATTTGTAAAAATCGTTCCCTTCCCCTTAGTTATGTTACTAATAATTAACACCTTTGAAGCTGCTACTGAATATTTTTGCAAAGTTAAATGTGCATTTCTACTTGTTTTTAGAGACTAAATCCAGGGCACATTAAGAGGATTTGTTTACTCCTCCTGGCACTGACATAGTGATGTCAACAGGCTCATGTATTGCTCTGGGTGACCTCGCTCCAGTTATTCTCTAGGAAGAGTGTAAGGAGAACAACTGCTCCAGTCAACATGCTGGGGATGTTCATATGAGTAAAGGGACTACTATCCTATTATCATCACACTGTTAATAGCGACAACAGCCTTCACCACACGCCCACACATAACATTTGCGTGGGAAGGTACAGCCTGCAAAATATGGAAACAATTTGTAGCCTTTGAATTGCTGACTATATTTAACTTTACCAAGCCATTTCCATGTTCTGAATGAGTCACCATAATGGAGCTATGCAGCACATACAGATGGATGCATGGATGTATACCATGTAGTTTTTACATACTGAGTGTGAATAAAGGCTAGACAAAATAAATCCAGGGTTACACTGTATGTCAAAAGAAATCTAACGAAATTATTAACCATACATTTGGGAACGGAAACCAGATCAAACCCCAACATCACAGCAAAGGCTAACTCTGAAGACAAGTGTAGAGCAAACAGTGCAATCTCCTTACCAACACCCATGGCACTGTGTACAATGAAAAATGGTCAACCTGAGTAAGCTTCCTGGGAGTTACGATGCCCTGCTAAATGATTGGTAAGGCCTGAATACAGGATAGCACTGACGCGTGTGCTTAACTACAAGTATGTATTTCCATTCATTTCAATGGGACTTAAGAAAATGCTTACGTACTTTGCTGAATCAGAGTGCAATTGGTGTACATAAGGCCTTGACAACCACATCACTATATTTGCTATGTGACTTTTATGGGTAATCTACCATATTTGCTATGGACTTTTACGGGTAATCTACAGTTTCCTCATTCACCAGTTTCCTCATTAACATACAGAATAATACCTAGCTCTTATCTAGTGCTTTTCATCCATGGATCTCAAAGCACTTTATAGGCAGATCAGTTTTGTTATCCCTACTGGTATTTAAAAAAAAAATCACAGTGCTTCCATCATTTATCTCATACTGACATATGCTTAGCAATATGAAGAAACCAAGATTTTAAGCACTTTCTGTGACAAATTAAACACATGCCTCCAGTTAATGGTGAGAAAAGAGAAGGTTTATCAAGAAATTTGATGGGAACTGACTATGCAGATCAATATTTGGTATGGAGCACAGCCACTTTTAACATTTTACTGTTTAATGCACGTTCATTTCCAATAGCAAAATTAAAGACCCAGCCTGAACTGATCTGCACAATGAGATTCAGTTCATTTACTCCTTGATCCTGCAAAAAACTTAGCATGTGCCTAACATTACACTGTAGTGAGTGCAGTTGAAGTCAATAAACCTACTCACATTGGGCAGTGTTAAACACATGTGTTATTAATTTCTCACAGAGGTCCTCTTTTTCATTTCCTGTCCCATGGGAACCAGACCTCTTTCCACTGGTGTTTCTTCTCCATTTAATCACTTCTTGCACTTTGAAGCATAGTCCCCAGCTTTACAGTACTACATGGCCTCTTGGATGAAATTGCAGGTGCTGTTAGGGTCACATATCTATGCTGCACTGAAGAGGTTTCCTCAGATATTTGATTTGTGGGGCTACCATTACATGCTTGGAAACTGAAAAATCCAGAACAGATTTTTCCTGTATTTCTGATAGAGCTGTAACACATCTCTCTACTGCAGACTTGATGGTATGTGGCTTATCCTCCTCTCCCTTGATTTACAATCATCTTTTCTCTCTTTCACCATTTTTCTTCAGGTTCTTTTGAAGACCTAAAGGTGAATGGGCTCAAAGCCAGCCTTTCAATCCCAAATAAGCTTCAGTTGAATAAAGCCAGAACCAAAACACCTCTCAGATCCTCAGATCCTCCTCTCAATTTTCATCCACATTTAATTCTATGCTACCTTCTACAGGAGCAAATAGAAGCCCTGTGATAACACTTGTTAACTCACCAGCCACAGAACTATTTCATTCTTCCCTACGTACAAAATGGGAAATTTACCTACAAAATAAGTTTTGCCTAAGGCCCAGGACAGGCTAGAGTCACAGAATTTAAGACCAGAAGGGATACCTCCTGCATATCACAGGTCATTAAATTTCAGCCAACTACCCCTATAAACCCCAAAACTTGATTGCTTACAGCATATCTTCTTGATTTGAAGATAACAGGCAATGGAGAATTTAGCACTTCTCTTTGTAGTTTCACAAATGTTTAGTGACTATCACTTATGCCTAATTTCCAGTTTGAATTTGTCTGGCTTCAGCTTCCAATCATTGGTTCTTGCCATACCTATCTCCACTAGATTAAACAGCCTGGCATTTTCTCCCTGTGGAGGTGTTTGTACACTAAGGGTACAGCTACACAGTGGTGTTACTTTGGAATAACTGGCATTATTTCAAAATAACAAAACGTGTGTCTACCCAGCAAGCCGTTATTTCAAAATAATGACGAGCTGGAGGATTTCTTACTCTGACTCCTGTAACTCTCATTTCATGTGGAGAAAGGGAAGTTGAAGGAAGAACGTTCTGCCACCGACTTCCTGCTGTGTGGACAGTGCCAAAAGTCGAATTAAGCGATTTAAAATCTTAATACCAAAATTATATACAGTGTGCTGGTATTGATTTCACCAGTACCACAAACAGCTGTAGACCAGTCGCTGGCTTGAGATTTGATGGTTTGTGACCCATCAGGGCTAGGAACTGGTGTGATACACACTGAAAAACGGGTAGTCCCAGGCTTTCCAATAGATATAATATTTGTTCAGGCCCTGACAGATGCAGATACCTGATCTTACAAATCACAACCTTACCATGGCATTGAACATTAAAGATTGTGAAGAACAGAAATACTATGATAACATGGTCCATAGAGATATTCTAAAATAGCTTATCTATCTTTAAGAGGGATCTCAAATATTAGTGATTATTTCTTTCTACCACCAATACCAGAGAGCCCTAAGAAACTTACAGAGGAAGAAGCGTATTTAAAATATATCTAGCAACAGTTTAAAATGCTCATCAATAATTTAATAACTAGAACACTTACTGGGCATTAGCTGGTCTCAGGCCATGACAGGGGTTGGACCATGCTCTCTAACTGCAGGCTTCTCCCCGACTGGCCAAGGAGGTCAGGAGAGGGTGCACATCCCAGATGCTGACTTCACCCCAGAGCCAGCCCAGGAGCAGGGAAGCCATGCAGGTCTCCGAAGGTGGAAGGGATCACGCAGGCCACCTGCCAGCACTCCCTGGTACCAGCCCAAGGGGCCACACAGCAGACAGCAGCTGCTCCCTGGTGCAAGACTGGGGGTTGGGTGCTGCCAGCCAGCAGCTTCTGCCTTGGGTGCTTGCTGCCCCCTGTGGTCATTACACAATATAACTGTGCCTGCTTCCAGACCTCTCCCTTGCTATTTTATGAGAAACAATCAATCAAATTCCAGGCACATCCCATTGTCCTGGCACAACCAAACCCTGATCTTGCTTTAAGTTATAATAAAAGGAAGCTGCCTACCAAATTTGGTGGTCCTAGGATGAGTTTTTGAACAGACTTAATGGATGGATGGACAGATGCACATTTCTTAAAATATATAGGTAGATTTTTCTGCAAAATATATTGTCTGTAAAGCATGCATGATGGTCTAGTTTGGTAGAAAGGTTTTAATGGGACTGGTTTGGGGTGGTGATACATGACTAATGTTCATTCGAAACTCATGCTAATAAAATATGTCTTCACCACCACTCTATGCAGAATTTCCATTACAATGAGAATTTCTCACTCCATTTCTTAGTCTTTAACTATTGTAAGGTAACTAAACCAGAGTCTGGGTGGACCATGAAAAACTCAACCCATCATGTCCAGATTGTCTCTTTCTTAATCGTATATCAATCCTATTGTATGGTGAATTGTGGCAAAAGACTAAAGAAATCATTGCACTGCTATGATATTATGTTCGGCATTTCATACATATATATTATCCTGCAAGAGTCACACCTTCATTTGAGATATGCATAATAAAACTTTAAAATATTCACTGTGAATGAGTCAAAATATATCCATGTCTTGTAAAGTTTTTCTTCAGAAGAAAAGGTAATGTGATGAGTCCCTAACTGCAACACAAAGCTGTGAAGTAGGCAAGAAAAGAAGCTGTAGAACACTCAAGATTTCTCCTAGGCATTTTTTCAGGATCTGTCCTGTTTTGAAAACATGCTTGACAAAACATACATCTTTTGCTCACTCTAACTCCCTGCCAGAATCCAACCCAATCCATAAAAGGTCAAATCCTAAATCTACAACAGGTGAGTCTTTCAGATCCAGAGCCTGCTGATTCGAGTAGTCTTTACTCACCTAAGTATCCCCATTGATGTAATCTGCCTAAAACATAAAGTCTGCTTGTGACAGTCAAGATTTCCAGTTTTATACTTTTAATTTTGGTGTCTCTAATAAAGAAATGGACATGTCACTTTTTTTTGAGATAACATAAAAATCTGGTGAGAATTCTCTCTGCCAGGGTTTTAGCATCTGAAAATGTAGATGTCCTCAGTTAAGATAATAATGAAACTACATAAGAGTGAATATAACATAAGAGGGAGATTTTAGTTTGTATTTATATTGACTTTATCATCTCATTGATTCTTTGTACTTCCACCACTCATTTGTTTTACCCATCTGTTGTCTATATAGTCACACTATCTTTGGGACACGGGAGTATTCATTCCTAACATATAGGTGCTGGCAAAAAGCACTACTGTAATACAAACAATACTAATATCTATTCCAAATCCTGGATCAATTTATAAAACCTTTGGAAGTGACCATAAGACTGGATGTAATGGAACAAGTATTAAAAATCCTCTTTATCCCCCTTCCCCGTTTTTTACATACTTACTACATTCTAGTTCAGCAGATTTTGGGCTTTTCTGCCCTATAAATTCTGCCATTTAATTAGGGCTGCAAGGTTACATAATCAGCTATTATAGGCAGAGAATAGTGTTTCTTCTTTGAAAGTACCAAAGTATAGGAGATAGTGCTTTGGCTCTCATCATCGATGGGTAGCCCAACTAATTTCTGTTTCTTCATCTGTTTGTAGCTACCTGATCCCTTTGGAAATCATTATTGCAGTGTTTCTCGAAGTGGTCTGTGAAACCACTCTGAAAAACCTGCTAACTAGCCACTCTGGTGTGTTTACTTACCGGCTCTGTGGCCACGGAGCCTCGCGGCTTCCATTGGCTCCAATTCATCATTTGTAGCCCAGAGGAGCTGCAGGAAGCAGCAGTCCAGCCCACACCACTTCCCACAGCTCCCCTTGGCTGCAAACGGTGAAACAGAGGCAATGGGAGCTGCAAGGCTCCGTGGCCACAGAGCCCGTAAATAAACACACCGGAGCAGCCAGTTTGCAGGTTTCTCTAAGTGGTTTTGTGGACCTCTTTGAGAAACACTGCATTATTATATTTGTAATAAAACTATGTAATTTTAGAGTTTTAAGCTTCTTTTTCATATTTCATTATAGGAAATGATAAACATACAAGTCATACATGGTATAAGGTATTACTTTGCCCACTTGCTGTGTTAATTGCAATGCATCGACATCCAGCTCGACATGCACTGTGACAATCAGGAAAGACCTATTTAGCATGCACTTCTCCTTTTGCAGCATTGTTGAAGTGCCTGGGATCAAAAACTCCTTGCTGGCATGCAGCGATAGGAGTTGACCAGCACATTCACCCTACAAAACACAAGGTCCTCAGTCATTTCCTA
Organism: Pelochelys cantorii; assembly: GCA_032595735.1. Lineage (NCBI taxonomy): Eukaryota > Metazoa > Chordata > Testudines > Trionychidae > Pelochelys > Pelochelys cantorii. The sequence continues at coordinate 15,757,114 of CM064339.1, forward strand.
TTTCATGCAAGGCACACTTTAAACACCTCAAAGGAAACTTTTAAAGGAGCCCACACAGGAATCTGTATTGAGAAATGCCATCCTTCAACAGTAAGATCAACCACACATGGGGACAAGATAGCCAGGTATAACCCTTTCATGCTGATATATTTCATGGCATCCATGACATAGCAGTTTGAAAGTGGAGGTGTATAGGGTTTACATTCACAGGACAATGTTTACTTCCAGAGAACAAGTTTGCCTAAGGAAACAGAATTGTCCATAAACAGACCACAATAGCTAAGTGTAAAGTGATGGATGGATAAAAGATGAGTTATGAGCGAGGTAAAGTTTTCATAAATCCAATGTGTCATTCAAGGTATGTGGTGACATGTCCCTAGTCTTCCTTATGAGTACAATTTAGACCTCCAACTATCCAGTTAATATCACACTGGTTCATACTAATCAGAAATCAACAATATTTTTGGAAAGAACATCAAGATGAAACATGACAACAAGGAAACCTCAAGCTGTTGTAGCCTTCCATCATAAACTGCTCCACCTGCCGCATGAAGAAGTGAGAGTTTTACCATACAACTGAAATGCCTATATAATGGTTAGTCACCATTGCACTGTGAAAACTAGTGTTTCCTATTTTAAAATAGTTACCTAAATGGAGGCTTGACCCACACACTTCAGCATGTAGTAATTTAATCTGAATCAACAAAGTTTAGTTGATATAATCATGAAGTGAAAAGTTTTAATTAATGCTAAGAGATCAAATTTCAGCCTATTCAAGAGAGACTGAGCAGTGCCTCTCATTCAGTGAGTGAGTGGGTCAACAGAGTTGTTATCATCTCTCTTGAAAGCCCATAAACAAATACGTCTAAGGAAAATGGTCTAGAAAACTCAAGCAAAATGAGAAAGAAAGAATATTGTTTGGAGATTCTTAAATCTGGTTTTTGCAATTATCATAATAAATATGAATGTGTAACTTAATTTGTTTTTTAAAATCAACTTGGAAAATAAAAAGTAGATTTGGTTCAGAGAATTGGCAATGGCCAGTTTAAAGAAGTCAGCTATTTAAACATAAAACTTTAAATAAAAATATACTTTAACTACAATTCATTTTGAAATTGAATGATAATTATAGAGGCTGAAAAGAAGCTGAGGTTAGGGAAAAAGACAAAAGCATATCTAACCTAATAATTTTTTCATTTAAACATTAAGCAAAAAGATACAACAGCTGTAGGATAACAAGATTAGCAGTTGGGAGGAACACAAAAGGCATAACTTATTACAGCTAGCTTTCCTTTTTAAAATCTTAAAGTGGCCTGGTTCTACAAAGTTCATGCCCAGCAGCAGAAAAAATTCTTGGTTCTGTGAAGCTAAAAAGAAAAACTTTTTTCCCTTACAAAACTTTCTGACTTTTCAAAATTTCCTTAACATTTAGGAAACTTGACTTTTCGTGCAAAATTCTGAATAAGTAAACCTGGCAATTTTGCACAGTTCTCAGTAAGCATTAACTTAAGGTTATCTACACACAAAAGTTGTACTGTTTTAACCACACCAGTATAGTTAAACTGGTACAATCCTGATCCCTACTCCCCCTTAGTGTGGGTGCAGTTATACTGATATAAGGTAACACTTTATTACCATAGCCCTGGTCTACATTAGGGAGTTATTTTGAAATAACCCTCCTTATTTCAAAATAAGCAGAATGGCCACCCTACCAAGACTCTTATTTCAAAATAACATGCTGGCTATTTTGAAATCTGTACTCCTGCTTTCCTCAGGGAATAACACTTATTTCAAAATTGTTATTTCAAAATAGTGTTAGTGTGGACAATCCAATGTGGCTAATTCAAAATAATTGGCTTCCAGAGGCTTCTCACAGCTATACTTGTGGCTGCTCTGACTACATCTGCCATGTCCACTGCTCCCCTTCTCCTGTGGATCTTAAAACTCCAGGCTTCAGGAGAAGGGCTTGTGGCACGTGGCCAGCTTGGCAAGCTCTGTACCATATAGCAGGATCCGATGGTGCCCCAATGGTCCCTCAGAGCCTCCCACGGCTGCCTGTACTTCTGCAGCATTCTTGGCTGCCACTGGCCAGGGATGCAGGAGAGCTTCAGCCTGGACTAGTATGGAGATCCTGGACATCATCGAGGTCTGGGGCAAGGAGACCAACCTCCAGGATCTCCACACAAGAAAGTGGAATGATGATATCTACGGTTGAGTGGCCACCAACCTGGCTGACAAAGGACACACTTGGACCCTCAGTCAGGTCCAGATGAAGATTAAAGACCTCCGGCAGGCCTACAACAAGGCCAGAGAGCAGAGCGGATGCTCTGGGATGGCACCACACACCTTCCATTATTACAACCAGCTGGATGCCATCCTGGGAGAAGGGCTGGTCACCTCCTCCCATGTCGTCATCAAGTCCGAATAGGACATGCCCAGCGTCAGCCTCCATGAGGGTGGGATTGCAGATGAGGAGGAGGCCAGCCAGGTGACCTCACCTGCTAGCAAGGAGCTACTTCTCTCACTGGAGCCATTCCCCCCTCCCAGGATGTCTCCCAGGCCTCAGACAATCCCGGGGAAGGCACTTCAGGTGAGTTCTATAACTTTTCCTATCTACACATGGGGGCAGGCGAAGGGCTGCACACTCCTCTCTTGGCCTACTTGGTCTGGGGGTCACACAATTGCCTGTTCACATGGGTGCATATGGAGCACCAGTCCAGCACTCAGATCCATGACGCTCTCACATAGGTACCCCTCAGTCCTTCTCACAAGCTTCCTGGGGAAGCCTGCCTTACTCTGGCCTCCATGGTGGGACACCTTCCCGTGACAAGCCGCCACTAAGGAGTATGTGGTCATGGAACCATACAGCAGTGCTGCACACTGCACAGGGTCATGCCAGTACTCAGTCAGCATCCACTCCCGGTCAAGTGTGGAGGAGACAGATGGGAACCTGCGAGGGCCGGATTAACACCTTTAGAGGCCCTAAGCACTGAAAAGATTATGGTGCCCCCCCATATGTAATTCAAAATAAAAACAATACTATACCATAAAATCTCATTTTTTTTGGTGCCCCTGCTTTGCTGGTGCCCTAAGCATGTGCTTAGTCTGCCTGTTGGGTAATCCAGCCCTGGAACCTGCCAGGAACCTGCTGGGGGGAGGAAGAGGAGAGGAACGCAGTAGCGCTCTCTCCATCATGCAGCAGCTGCCGCTCACACACACCTCCCCAGCACCCTCCCCCTGCTCCAGCAGTCAGGGATGGAAGTTCTCTGTCCGGGGATGCCACCAGTACCAGACGCAGCATGTGCAGGACAAAGAAGGAAGCCAAGCTGCCCCATCCCCCGCTCCCACCTACAGGCTCCTCACCTGGCCAACATCCATGCCTGCTTGTCCCCGGGACATAGGTGTAGCGATGCTCCCTGGGAAATCCATGCCCCTGAAGGAAAGTGCCCACTGTCTAGGCAAACATATGGCCTTCCTCAAAACACATTGCCATCATCTGAACCGAGACCTTTGGTGTTGGCTCAGAGATGAGGGCTGGGTTTCATACACAGTGTCTCCCAGGATGACTGCCCTTGTAACTTTTCTTCACAGCTGGACCAGCTGCGAACTTGAATGTCTACCACCTCCCATGCCATCTACCTGACTCCACAGGATCCGCAGGAGGAAGAGAACCTGGGAGGACCTAATGAGGGAGCAGACGGCCTGCCTCCAATCCCTCATCTGGGGGCTTGAAGAGGAGCGCCGGGAGGAGCGGAAGACTGCCTGAGACCAGCTGGCATGCCAGAACAAGGCCATGTGCTCCTCCCTCACCTTGGTGATGGAGCGCATAGCCTTATGCATGGAGTGGGCCACCAGCCACCTCCCCCCCCCCCCATGACTTCCCCTCATGCCCCCTGGCCTGATGGCAAGTGAGCCTTCGCCAAGAAAATAGGAAGGGGAGTTTCAAAGTTCCCAGGGCTTTTCAGGGGGTGAGGTGGATGTCTATTTACCTGGTGTCAGCAGGAAAGGTGCTGGCTAGAGTGGTCACCTAGGCACTGAGGTATATCTTACAGAGGCTAAAAGCTTTGGAAACAGGTGGAACATGTCTTCATTTGCACATCACTGCAAAAGCATCACCGATAAGAGGTGTACACACCTCTCATGGAGGTAGCTTTCTTTTTGTGGTAAAACTTCTGTGTTTCATGGCACAAAGTCATTGGCAAGTGTAAATGCTCCCATGGTTTTTGTGCAAAAAAGGGACTTTTCTGCTTTAACTGGCAATTGTAGACATTCTCTAAGCCAGGCTCCTTTACACTAGTACAACGGCAACTGCACTAGGGGTTATACTAGTACAATTATATCCGTAAAAAAAATCACAGCCCTTACCTGAATTATTATAGCAGTACAAAACCTGTGTGTTGACCAGGTATTATTACAAATTGAGTGACTTCCCTTCAAGTGCCAAACGCAGAATCCCTAACACATAGTGATCTATACCATTCAGCTGTTACGTACCTCACATAGTGCTAGAGACCCAGGTCAGAGATCAGGGCCTCACTGTGCTAGGTGCTGTAAACACTATACATGAAAAGAGGGAGAAAAGAAGAGAAGTCTGCACCCAGAGCCAAATTCTACACTATACTATAATGGTATCAGGAAGGTAGCATGTAGGAATGCCCTAGCTCTAGATCTGCCCTGTGGCAGGAGGGCTCCCTGATTGGAATAGAGCAGATGAGATAGCAATAAGCCAGCACCCTTTCAAGCCCCAGGGGACAGTAAAAGGGGTAGGCAATGCACACTTTGCTCCAGTTATTCTGCACTGCTACAGTGCCCCATAAAACCTTATGCAGCTTACATCTATTCTGAGGCTACTCTTGGTGGGCCCTAAGTCGTCCTTGCTCAGGGTAAAACATGGGTGGTACCAAGGTCCTTTTACAGCCACTCTTGCTGTTCCCAGATATTTTTCTGAACTCAGAGAATCTGGTTCCAATATATAGTGGCCCAAAGGCCTCTTGAGATGAAAGCACAAGTGGCAACATAGCTGGAGAATCTTTTCTCCATGCCCATCCATTTACAGTTACATAAAGGAACAGAAGGAGGAAGATGAGCTACTAACCAAACCTAAAATGTTACAAACCCATCCTAAATACTGACACACTTACAAATTCACATACCAGTTCTGAAAATGCTGATACTATAGACACCCCGTTCTTCCAGTATTTCTCTGTTCTCTTGTGGCATTCACGTATATACATGCTTGCCCCCAATAAATGACAAGTTACAGATAATTTACTGTCACTGATCACTTGCTCTCATTCTGTGAAGCAAATGTGCTCACCCTCGCAGGAGCAGAGATCATGAAGAGGACTAACGTCGGCTGCAGTTCCCTGGAAAAGTCCTGGCTGCCTAGGGTCTGACAGGCAGCACACACCAGTTGCCTGTCTGTTATACCACCATCCAAGGAGGTACAGCATACCACCACCCATCCACCCCACTGATCCTCCCTATGCCTTCAACAGCCTTAGAAACAATAGGAGGGGAAGGAGCTAAGCCCTACCCTGGAATGGGGGCATGTCATGCAGGAGACCGGGGTTCAGTTCCATGACAGGGAGCTGTATGTAACCCTCACACCTTCTGGGTATGGTGTACTGTCCCACCTAGTGGTACTGAGACCACTTACAGAGAGAATAATGAGTCTGCTTTACAGCCTTAGCTAACAGCCAGCTGGCTTTTGGCTCATGCAGTAGATGCTCATGTTCTATCTAAGCTCCACAGGTCCCAGGTTAAATTCCACATGTCAGAGAGGGGAAATCTCTTCAATACCTTCACATAGTCTGAGCAGATTCTGGCCCATGCAACCTGATGTATGGTAATAATCAATCACGTTGCATATCTACACTAGTTTTTATCTGAAGTCTCAATTTAAGAGTGCTTTATAAATGTGCTTTGCACAGCTTTTCCATGTGGAAGCTTTACACTCATTATAAACTCGGGCAAATTGTGGCATAGCAGTTAAGGGCCAGATTTGCAGAACTACTGAGCACATGCAACGAACTAGGCCATAAATGACCTGTTCAAAGCCACACAATAGGCCAGAGGTAGAGCTAGGAATGAAATCAATTCACGCTGCCATCCAGTTTCTTGTTCTAACCACTAGATATCACTTCCTTTGCAGTGCTTCAGTATTTAAAAGGAACTCTGCCAGTGAGAGGAAAACAGAAGCTGGATGTTTTTACATCTATTACATTAAAAAAGTTCTTTAAAGTTTCTCCTTTAGTAACAACAGAGAATTAAATGTAAAAACAAAGCAAGGCTGTTTCTTCCTCATGTAAAAATAACACGAAAAGCCCAAATCTCTTTTGAAGCGAGTAGCCCATGAGTCAGAGTTCTAGGGAACAAAGAGCCTAAGTTTCCATCCAAGGAAACTGAAGGAAATTTCTGTTTCCTACAGTAGCACATCAAACGTTTCACAGGATCTCTCTGGCCAGGCATGAATCCTTTGACTTCAACAATGGTTTTGAAATACTCACACAGATGTGAATAACAATGAAAGAGCATCGTTCCTTCCTGGTGGGGAGAAAGAAAGGACTTTATCAGCAAGGGCCCTAAAGAGCACTGCAACAATATACTTGAGTATTTCTTTTGTTACACACAGCACAGTACAATGGACAATGACATCTCAATGAAGCATACTGGCAATGATTATGCCTCTTTTGAAAAGAGAGGCACATGTGTATGACAGAGATATATCAAACCATTTAGAAAAATAACCTCTTCCCTCTGCTTAGGGCAGGTATTTTGCTATCTGTACACCACCTACCTTTACCTGTGAACTCTGGACTACACTGTCTTTCTGAGGCTAGGAGGTATTCAACTTACAGAGCATTGCTTACGTGGTTTATAAAATATCCGGGGGGTGGTGAGGGAGAGGCTTCTAGGGTATTACCTATTCCTACAGCTTACTCTTCACACCAGGAGCACGTCTATACTGCAGCATTATTTTGAAATAACAAAGTGTGCATAGCAAGCTAGTTATTTCAAAATAATTTTGAGATGGCAGACTTCTTAGTCTGACTCCTGTAACCCTGATTTTACAAAGAGTAAGGGAAGTGGAAGGAAGAGTGTTCTTCCTATTACCTCCTGCTGGGTAGACAGCACCAACGGCTGAATTAAGCTATTTTGACTTCAGCTACGCAACTGATGTAGCTGAAGTTGTGTAGCTTAATTCAACTTTTGCCCTGCAGTGTCGATGAACCCCAAGAGATCAATGCCAGTACTCCAGATAAAGAAAAGGAAGTCACAGATAAATGAACCAGTAAAACAGCAATTCTTCAAACCACAATCCAGGGAGCTTTTCCTCAGAGCCAATCAGGCCATTGGGCATGTTGGTGGGAAAAGCGGCTGCCTAAGAAAGGAGTTCCTTCTGTTCCAAATGCTGAGAAGAACGAATATTTGGAGAACTTCTCAAGTGATTAATGATTTTTCAATAGGTCTGTTTAAATAAAATAGAAAACAAACAATTTTTCATTCTTTATATCTCTATTTTGCAGAAAGAAAAAAGCAGCTTTGACAAGTGGTAGGGGGAAAACAAACAAACAAAAAGTCTAATTTTTGCCTCTGATACCTTAAGAAAAATAAAAATGGAACAATATCTCTTAGCAGACCATATCATTGTGGTGTTCTCTCAGGTTAAAATTCAATATATTATTTTAAATTGACAAGTGTAGTTCCAAACAATTTACAGTGACTCAGTGGAACACTGATATGATAGAAATATAAGACTATAAAATGTGCAGGCTGTATTCCAGATATATTACCCTGGTCCACAAAGGCAATGATTGAGAACATCAAATTACTCACATGCTTTAAAATAAGCATGTGCTTAAGTGCTTTGATGGATTGGGGACATAAATGTTTTGTCCCTGCATTGAGGAGTTTATACCACTGTACTGTGATATTCAGAAAATACAAGCAATGGGAAATACAAGAGAAATCATACTAGCATGTGCTTGCACAGAAATGAAACTGTGACGGCAAGAAAGAAAGTGTGAGATGTGTGTCACTGGAAGGCTTATGCAGAATTTATTCCACTGCAGAAATCTATAGACTGAACAGCTCACGGAGTTAGTGTTCAACCAAGGATTACATGAATTAATTTTACTGGATATTACTGTAGTACCAGGACAGAATGTGAACTGAAATAGCCTTTGTTCAAGCTATCCATTGCAAAGAAGGCCTATATTTCCATTATCAAACCCTCCTTGTTAGACTTTTCTGTCTATTTATTAGTGGATATATTACGGTATTTTGTTAGAGTTACATTTGTCTCTTTCCTACTCCCTATTCTACTGGCTTTTATTTGGGCTTTATTGTTAGCTCAGGATCCAATTTTTTAGTTTTGCTTTCAACTTCTCTGTATAATTTATTATATTCTGTGACATACTGTCCAACATAACATGTTAATTGTAGCTGCAATGGAATACATTGAAATGGTAAATGAAAATTCTCTGTAGAAAGCCAGAGCTGAATTCAAAGGCTCATAAACATCAAAGCTAGAAAACACCTACCAGATCACAGATAATCCCCTAGCAAGTGCACAGCCTGGTCCCCAACAGACAATGTATCAGATGAGCATTGACTAATAACAATGTGGAATTTGTGCCAGGACCTAGTGTTCACAAACCCATCTCTTTTCATATGGGAATATTTGCGAAACACGCTAGTAGCTTTATATGGCTCATAATTACAGTCAATGTTGTGGTTCTTTCCTTGATAATTCTGTGTGCTTTTTTTTAAATTTAGAAATGAGGAGTCATGATCTTGACTTGTTCATGTCAAAAGTTGGGCTGATCTCGTTTAATCTAATATTTGCAAGGTCTGTGGATATGATTTCCCGATCCATGCTTCAAATTTAGTGGAAGCAACAGTTTTTGAGCTTGTTTCCCTAACCTAAACCATGAATTTTGGAGAGTTGGATAACGGCTACTAAATGTAAACAATTCTCAGGGTTGCTTGCTTTGTCTGCGTTTGGAAATTGACCTCCTTTGTACACACCATGACTAACTAATATAAAATACAGGAAATGACTTACGGAGCTAAAGTAAACAGTTGTTGTGCTTTCAAGAAAGGTGCCAACTTGCAGAAATAGCAAGTAATGACGATACAATTCCCTCTTCTCAAAGTATCTGCACTAAGCAAAAGACCTGCTGCTAATTTCCACTCAGCAAGGGAGGATACCATTGATCTTTTGTTACATTGAGAAACTGGTGATGTCATTTGACTTTGTACTAGCTCCTCTGTTGTCCACCAGTTTATGAGAATATTTCTCCCAGCTAAAAATAGCACTTTGTTGAGTGGAATTAAATAATCCTCTGGGCTATTGTTTTGCCCAGAAGAGCTGGCATCTATGGCAAAGTGAGGTATTCTATGGAATAAAACACTATTGACATCAAAATGTTTTTGCACTCTTCAGACTAATTCTCTGGTTCCTTCTCAAGTAAATGCCCTTATTTGGAATGGGGAAAGATGTGTTACATTTGATGTTTTAAAAGCAGTTTCAAAAATCATGACAGTCCAGATTTGATTTAGCCAAGAATTTTAGATTAAAATGTGCTTTGCAACTAAAATGTAAAAGTTTCATAGCCAATAGAACAAAACTAAGCATGGACAAGAATGCTTTCCTAGGTTTTGTTTCTATTTTCATTTTAAAGCAATTTATTTTAAACTTCTTGCTAGGCTAGACCACAACATGTGATCATGCTGGAAGAGGGAGAAGAATGTCTCAACATTTAAGTTTTTTGGAGATCAGGACGAGACTCACTCTGTCTCTCCCTGAGCTTCTTTCCCAGATTTCATATGAAATTTTTATCTCAAAGAAACAACAAGAAGAATGGTCATATTGGGTCAGACCAATGGCCAAACTAGCACAGTACTCTGTCTTCTGACAAGTTCCACAGGCTGACTATGCACGGTGTGAAGTCCTTGTTTATGCCTGTCTTAAACATGCTGCCCATTAATTTCATTGGGTGAGCCCTAGTTCTTACATGATGAGGTAAATAACACTTCCCTAGTCACTTCTCCATACAAGTCATGGTTTTATAGACCTCTCTCTATTTTATCCCACCTTTAGTTGTCTCTCTTCTACGCTGAACAGTCGCAGCCTTTTAATCTCTCCTCATACATAATCTCTCCTCATACACGTCATCATTCTCGTTGTCCTGCTCTGTATCTTTTCCAGTTCGAATATATCTTTTTCTAGATGAAACAACCAGAACTGCACATAGTATCCAATATATGGGCATACCATGGATTTATATAGTGGCATTATGATATTTTCTGTTATCTACCCACTGGAATATAATAATTAGGATTGTCAGTGTGTAGCTGACTACACGATTAACTGATAATCCTGGTCTTATCGGTTAATCCTGTTGACTTTACACATTCCTCCCCTCCCACACTGCCTTGTATCAGAGACAGCAAAGGTCAGGGAGGTGGGAGCCAGTGCCAGTGGGGAGCCGGTTCCACACAAGCACTGGCTCCGCCTGACCCTCCCCCCCCCCGACACACACACCTCTGTGCCGTTGCCCCTGATAGATAGGCAGCAGTACGGAGGATGAGGGGGGCAGGTAGGAGCCAATACACATGAGGAGCCAACTTTTATGCCAGCTCTCTGCACGTGCTAGCTCCATGGACCCACTTGCCTTCTCCCTCCTGTGCTGCCTCCTACAGAGGCAGCAGAGGAGGGGGATCAAGGGAGGGGGCTCAGGAGCTGGTGCTGGGGGGAGCCGATTCCCCCCAGCACCAGCTCCATGGTTCCACTTCTCCCCACCACACACTGCTGCCTCTATCAGAAGCAGCATTGGGGGTGGGGGCAGGGCAGGCTGCCATGAAGCAGCCTCCGTCAGTGGCAGGCTCGGGCTCATCATGGACAGAGGCTGCTCCTTAGCAGCAGCCCTTATCTGTGGGGGGTCCAAGCTCCCCGCAGACAGAGGCTGCTCCAGCATTCCACGGTGCAGCCTCTGTTTGCAGCAAGCCTGGGCCTGCTGCGGACAGAGGCTGTTCTGCAGCAGCAACCCCTGTCTGTGGAGGATCCAGGCTTCCCAAGGACAGGGGCTACTGCTGTGGAGCTGCCTCTGTCTGCGGGGAGCTCGGAACACACACACACCCCTTTCCCCTGACAGGGGCTGCTGTCACCCTGCACTGCTGCCTCCATAACAGAGGCAGCAGCACAGGATGGCAAGTGGGAGCTGGTCTGCATGGGGAGTTGTTTTTCAAACTGGCTCCCACCTGCCACCCCATGCTGCTGCCTCAGATAGAGAGGCAGCAGTGCAGGGTGGCAGGGGGCTCCTTGGGAGTGGGGCCAGCAGCGCACTGGCTGCCAGCCCCATCTCTGGAGACTATCAAATAGTCATGTAACCACTAAAATTGGATGCAATTACATGACTATTCAATTACACACTAATACTAATGTATGTGGCTATAGTGGGACATAGCACATGTCGGTGGCCAAAGAGAAAGGAAGAAGTACATAGAAAGGGGTTACATGTTTGCTTGGTGAGTGTTCCAGCCTTGAGCCCCCTTCTGCCTTTGAATCCTTGGCCCCAGCCTGGAGCTGCCTCCAACATTCTGAACTCCTCATTTCTGGCCCCACTCCAGAGTTGGCACCCCCAGCCAGAGTCCTCACTCCTGGCATTCCAACCCCAATTTTGTGAGCGTTCATGGCCCTCCATATAATTTCCATACCCTGTTTGGCCACCCTTCATCTACACGATAAGGAATGATATTACAGGCATATGTGGCCACCCGAAGGAGACTGAAGTGTCCTTGTGAAGAAATAAAGCTGCCCTAATAGGTCAACTGTGATTCCTTCCTTCCTTGACTACACTGAAATCCCTGTCTGGCTCAGGGAGGTCTACATTGTCACCTACTAGACACCCAGCCAGAGGCACGCATCATTGGTGCATTTGAAATATGGCCATAAGAGCTATACGGTATTATGACAGGTTGGATCATGGAGGTCCCTAGGAGCTGTCACCTGGTATGCTGATCATACCACTGAGCCCACCGACCTGCCCACTGGGACACCCCACCTCTCTGCCTTGCTGGGCCAGAACCTCTGGTCTCTTCCAGAAAAGACACAGAGTTGGGGTAACAGCCCCCCAATAGAGCAACACAGATGCTGAGTTCAGCTCTGGGAGAGCTTAATTACAGGGACTTGTCAGTACCCAGGAGCACAACCCCCAAAAGGACCAAAATCCCAAATAAATCCATCTTACTCTGTATAAGTTTTACACAGAGAAAGCTCATAAGATTAATTCTCTGTCAACGAGAGATACGCACAGTGGTTGCTCCCCCACCCCAGATAGCAATTATTTACACTGGTTTGATAATTTAAAAAAATAGGATTTAAGTCATTGCATGATTGCTAGTGAAAACAGGCAGATCAAAGTAAGTTACCAACCCAAAATAAACAGAACACATCAATTAAGCCTAATACACTAAGAGAAATTATTACAGAACATATTCCTCCTCCTAGTTTTTATCTCAGATACAGTTCTTCCCAAGTGAAAGGGGATCTTCTTTTCTGGTCTGGGTCTAACATGGGGCAGACAAGATTTGGCCCATGGGCTAGATCCAGCCCACCAAACCTTTGGATCTAGCCCAGCCAGATCCAATCCCAGAGCACTGGCTGCAACCCCAGAGCACTGGCTGCTTCCTCCATGTGCCTCTCTTTGCTGTGTGCCTGTGGGAGGGACCTCACGTGTTGCCCTCTCCCCAGCCCAATCATACTAGCTCTAGGGAACAGCCACTTTAAGCCTGGGGCTCTGGCAGGTAGGGTGGGAACACTTTGTTTACCAGCACCAGGTAGCAGGGCCACATATCTTTGTAGCACCAACCACAGTTTGGGCTTAAAAGGGAGAACAAACCCATTTACAGATCATGGTCTTGAGCACTGGGCCGTTAAGCTCCTTAAGCGTCACTAATGGCTCTCAGTACAAATTCTACATTAATAAATAGGTTTACATTTCATATTTCTATCTTCATATACAAGAATGATACATGCACACAAATAGAATATATACATTCAGGGTATTACAGGCTTTTAAGCAATAAGTTACTTGATGTGTTTTATATATAGCATATTCAAATTATGAATATTTACATTCAAAAATATATTTCATAAAGAATTGAGGGCATTGGGTTACAAATATCATATTACTTATCCGACCAATCACAACTAAGAAACTACTTGAATTTTAAACACTGAGTAGTAGAAAACTTACCCGGCATTACTCGGGTCTGCTCAGGGGCAGGAGGAGATGGGGTTCAGGCCACCCACCAGTACTCCCTGGCCATGTGTATCCGTAGTTTTAACTTGTGTAAAACATGTTAGGTACGTGAAATAGGTTATGTAAACAAATATTTGTATACAGAAACCTTCATTGTCCCCCCCCTTTTTTTTGTTTAATCATTTTTATTAGCTCCCTTCCTTGTATTTTAGACTGATAAGAAAAACTGCGTTTACAAACTATATTTTCTTTTTCTTTCTTTAATCATTCTGTATTTACTTTCCTTGAAAATTATCTCCCCAGAAATATTTACGATATTCAAACATTTACAGATTTCTGTCCAACAGCAGCTGCCATTGATGGCAAAACAACCCACCCATGGGAACCAACAGTCCATGGGTCATTCAGCTAATTCTCTTCAGTTGTTTTTCCCTCATGTCAAGCTTAAAGAAGGAAGCCCCTTATATCTGATAATCTGGAAATCTGCTATTCATTGAGGTTGTTAAAATCTGAAGAAAAATATGCAAGCCATTTTCCAAATTTTGAGAGTCTAGTCAATAAGACAATAAAGAAATTTTTAAAAAGAGGAGAGAAAGAAACATAAATAGTATCTGACATCCAGTACCATAAAAGTAAAATACTTTAAAACTTGGCATCATACAGAAGTTAGCTAATTATAGTGGCGCCATTCATGACAATATAATTAACTGTGTGTCTGCATTTCCATTAAAAAACTCCCATTTTTAGGGGTTTATGACACCGCCTTGAAAATTTGCTCTAGCCAGAGACTTGGCATACCAACAAGTCTCATCCTTAAAGCAACTTTTTTCCCTCCAAAACTGGAGGGAAAAAAACTTGGAGCCTTTTAAAAGGATTATAATAAAATAATGAAACACAAATACAAACTTCTTGTGCTTTTTATTAACAAGGATTTTCAAGTTTTAGAAACCAAATTTTGTATTTCATGACACTGCACAATGATGAATATGCCGCCTTCCATTCATTCCTGGAAATGCTACCGTACAATACACCATAACCTTAGGATTTCTCCAAAAATTACACTGTCCTGACAAGAAGCTTCTGCTTGTGCAGCTTTTGTACTTAAAACAACCTGACCTCACTGTGATCAAATACACTCCTATATTCACACCCTACACATTGCTGTAACAATCTTCATACAAAATCTGTCTTGTAAGGTAGAAAACCACTAACTTACTATCAGTAATATGATGATGAAATGTGTTTAGCATCATTATATGTAAAGTTATGAACATAAGCAGAAACGATAACTGAAAAGTGATTACCAGTCCAGGTGACATCAAAATTGACTGTCAATCATCAATCAAGTGGCCATTATTTGGTAACGAAGGGGGGCAGGAACAGATCCATCTGCATTTTAACATGCAACAGCATGGAACGTCTTTCACCTAGGCCTGGTCTACACTAGGAACTTAGTTTGAAATTAGCCCCCCAAGGTCAATTTTCTAAGCAATGCATCCACACTACCAGCCCCGTGATTCTGGGATAAGGAGCTGCAGAATTGGAACTCTGTAATCCTGCTTTTCACTAGGAGTAACGCTATTCCCGAACTTGTAAGTCCAAAATAATGTTAGGCTACTTCTATACTGCAGGCTTCTTGCACAAGAACTGTTTTGCGCAAGAGTTCTGCGTAAAAGGTCTTGCGCAAGAGCGCGTCCACACTGCCATGTGCTTTTGCCCAAGAGATGTGCTTTTGTGCAAGAGCATCCATGGCAGTGTGGACGCTCTCTTGCACAAGAAAGCTCTGATGGCCATTTTGCGCAAGAAGCCATAGGGGTTTCTTGCGCAAGAAATCTCTGTTGCCGTCCACACTGCCTTCTTGCTCAAGAGGGCTTATGCCTCATGGGGAGAGGAATAACTCTTGCGCAAGAAGCCCTCTGTTTCAACACTGTATTGTAAATTTACTTGCGCAAGAACGTGCATGTAGTGTAGACGTAGCCTTAGTGCAGATGCTCCAGTGTCGCTAACTTGAATTAATGGATCTCCCAGAGGCCACCTGCAACTCCCCAGAGTGCCTCCTGGGGTCTGAGTCCAAGGCAGGGTCCGTAACTGTAGACGTGCTACCTCAGACAACATTCGATTCTTCCCCATAGTGAGGACACGGAACTTCGAATTTGTAAAATCGGGTGCCCAGAAGTTGAACTTAGTAAATTTGAAATAATCACCTAGTGTAGACATAGCCCATGAGACTCCACAGCTGTCCTCACAGCTGGGGGGCACTTTATCTGGGGGTAACCCTCAAGAAAATGCATTGCATAAGGTGACTAAACTACAAAAACAAGAGGCAAAAATACCCCAGGAGGATTCTCTCTTTTTCCCCCTCTCCTTCTCTGTCTTTCACCTAAGAATACAAAAAAACTTGTCTTTTGAATTTGGGAAGCATCCTGACATGAAAATTTGGTTAGCAATGTTTTTGGGAACATGTGATAAGGATTTCATCTTGTACCAAGTCTAGCTTGTTAAGCCTTGGTTAATAGAAAGCATTTTATCTTTAGTTCTCCTGCAGCCATTTCTGACTTTAATGCCTTATACCTGTACTGACCTAAACTCTCCCTCTTTGTACTTAAATAAGCTTTTTTAATTTTTTAAATCAAAACTAATCCAGTGCCGAGTTTAAATTGAGCTTCAGTTAAAGTTGCAAACTGTTGAATATTACACCTTTCCCCTGGCAACGGGACCCCTAAATTTCAACAGGACTGGGCTAGACAGTCCAGAACACACAATTTGGGGGGAAAGCTGGGACTGGGAGTATGTTGCAAACATCCTGCAAGTAGTAACTAAGGTCAGTGCATCGCTGACAGGTTGCTGGGCTCCAAGTGCTAGCCTAGGACTGCAGCTATACACAGACACTCAGGATGCTCCCTGCATGTTGTTTGGCTGTTTGTGAGAGGTGCAGGATGAAAGCTACATCCACAAGGCATCAAGAGGCATCCAAGGTCACAGCGTAGGTGGTGACAACCCCTCACAGGTCTGGATTGTACCCTGGAATGGAATAATCACCTCTGCCCTAATGGACTCTTTCTTTCACTGTCGTGTCTCTTGTGTGAAAAG
Source organism: Pelochelys cantorii (assembly GCA_032595735.1). Classification (NCBI taxonomy): domain Eukaryota; kingdom Metazoa; phylum Chordata; order Testudines; family Trionychidae; genus Pelochelys; species Pelochelys cantorii. Next base: position 15,773,475 of record CM064339.1, read on the forward strand.
CACACAGCTGCCAAAGAGCTGATCTTACTGGAATGAGAACTGAGCTCCTTCCCATGTCTATCAAACTTGGAAAGTATTCCTTATAGAAAACAGAGCAATGTGCAGAGCTGCTTGTGCCAGCTGAGAGTGGGTAAGCAAAACTAACATCTGAACATGCACTTGGAGCTAGTTTATAGCACAGGCTAAAGCCCAGGTGGTCCAGAGGTTAAGGCACTAGTCTGGGACTTGAGCGCTCAATGTTCAATTCCCTACTCTATTATAATGTCCTGTGTGACTTTGGAAATGTTCCTTGGTCTGTCTGTCACCTGTAAAATAGGGATAATGGCACTTCCCTTCCTCACAGGGGTGCTACAGGGATATTGTTAGACACTCAGGCTATGTCTAGACTGCAGAGCTTTTCCGGGATACCACAGGTATCCCAGAAAAACTCTACCACGTCCAAAGAACACGTCCGCTTTTCCAAAAACTATTTCAGAAAAGCAGGCACATTTTTTCGACATCCCAGTAAACCTAATTTTACAAGGAAGAAGGGATGTTCCGAAAGAGGGTTTTTTTCTGACATTTGGCCCAGTGTAGATGGGCCAAATGTCAGAAAAGCCTCTTCCAAAAAAAGAATCGGAAAAAGATATGCATATTGTGGTTCAGAATTTGCATATCTTTTTCTGAAAAACGAACCCCGGCAATGTAGACATAGCCTCAGCTGCTACTCTAACAGACAGGGAGACTGCATCAGTACCGAGACAGATTCTGATTCAAAGCTAAATATGCAGAGCTCTCTTCCTACCCCACGGAGGCAATGCTACAGATCATGCCTCTGCTGCAGAGGTTTGATTTTAAAATACAGATTGGTGAGCAACGTGAAAAACATTAAAACATTTCAAACATCTGCTCTTTTGCATCACTGTGGTATGGTCTCCACTTGTTTTTCTTGCACTTGTTTTAATACTAATCTTTGGATTGGGTTGTATTTTTATACATTCCTATACTGACAGAACCTTTTAAGCCAGACATTAGTCTCTTGTGCACAGCCAAGTTAAAAGGCTTGCATGGAAAACCTGCTGATGGCTTGAGGAAAAAACGATTCCTTTTGCCATCCTCCCTTTGAGATGAATCTGCACAACCCATCTGCAGTTGTTCCTCAGGCCTGTCACTGTGGCTGCTGCCTTCTAACTCATCCTGTGCAGAAGGTTTGGGTTGGCTTATCTTTGACCAGCTCCCAAACTGCCACTCCCTCAAACGTCCTGTCTGCAGTGCAATGGAGAAAGCTTTGTCATACATGATTTTGTAGCGTGCAAAGATACTGGAGCTGATCTAGCAGGTAGAGCAAAATCTCCATCTGCATCGTCTCAGCCCATACACAGTGATAGGCAGCATAACCAGGATACATGGTGTTGGTAAATACCCTTTTTCAAGCTACTAATTGTCCTCCCAGTCTCAAAAGTGGCTGCATTTTTCTAGTTCTACACAAAAAGAAAATATGATTATTGGTAGGCTTCAAAAATTTTCCATTGTTGGACTAGGATATTTTCTGTAGACAAAGTACATAAAATATAGGATAGGATTCTGTCCCTTAGGACACTGCAGTTACTTCTAAAACATTAGCAGATTGTTTCTTTGACAAAGTGGATTGTCATCACTTTTCCCCCCTCCTCTCCACTTCCATTACTTGAATAGTGGCAGTCTCCACACACTTTGCCTATATAATCACACTACCCAGCTATGGATTTTTTTCACCACCATATATCCTTTGAATACTTTCCAGATGAAAAGCTGTACTGGTCCTCTCCAGGCTGCTAAACAACATTTTCAGAATTCCAGACTGACATTCTGTACTAGCCACAATGCTGGTATTTGCTGCTCCATGTCTTTGCACCCAACAGATATAAGACAAAAAGGATGGGGCCCTTTAAAAAGGAGGGTAAGACCATGTCCTATGTAGTACTGGACCATATGCACCATGAGGAAGAGTCTGGAAGTAACCTCACAACCTCGAGAAGAAAGATTAGGGAGTAAGTAACAGAAGAATCCCCACTTGATAACTTACTGCGTATAGCAGCCATGTAGTATAGCATGAGGAGGGAGTGTTCTTAGCAGCTACCCACACTTAAACATTTGGAAAATGTAGTTATTGTGGCTACAGCCCAGGTTTTTGGCAACAACGTTCACGATGAAGTTGTCAAAATTCATAAACATACCAGTGCGGTCAACAGTTCCAAGTATATTAGGGACTCCTGCCAAGGGACAGAAGTTTTTCTTCACTTGCTGGTAAAGTTATGGAAGGAATATAAATTGTGTTTGTCTGCCCATGAATCATCATGATTTCTAACAATGCCAAGAGGCAACATCATAGGGTTTTCTCACTGTGCCAGCAAGATCACATACCTAACTTAGCCAGCATCTAAGGAAGTTAATATACTGGGTACATTCTGAAACACTATCCTTGCGCTTTGATACAGCGCAGCTTCCTAGCTAGTATATCACAGAGAACTAAGGTGCCCTGCCTATCTAAAAGAAGTTAAGAGATATACTGTGCCGTACTGGTCATCTAACAAGTCAGTGTCGTTGGCCTGAGAGCCTACAAAGTACAGGCCCAGTCTTGTAAGTGGTCCATGTCTGAAACACTTATTTGTTGTCAGAGAAATTTCCTTCAAGCAGTTGAACATGGACTGGACCCATTATTGCCTTGCTACCATAAAACAAACAACAGAAGCTGAACTAGAAGAGATATCTGGCAAATACATAGGGCTCAAAGTGTTCAGGAAGGTATATATCAGAGCAAATGTGAACACAAACCATCACCCTGTAAATGCTCTCCTTTGAATTAATACTAAAATATTAATTAATGCTGAAGATTAATCATAATCAGTATACATCTGGAGTAACACTTTTAACATGACTGGCTGTATTCTGGGTTTACACTAGTGTACCTGAGATAAGAATATGGTTTAAGGAGCTCACCCTGCCAACCTGCAATAGAGAGTGAAGCTTATACGGGCCCTGACTCCTATTTAATCTTATCTTGATTTTCAGTGGAGAATCAAGCTTATTGGAATGGTAATTATACAAGTCAATGACTGTGAATTAATTGGTCTTCTAATGATCTTTTGGATATTTTAGATAATAGAATTATTATACATAGTAAGGCAAAAAAAGAACAATCAAAAGTAAAGAGCTGGGGAGAGGGGAGGAAATAGCCGTGATTTGCCTCAATTCTTTTTTTCATTATGTTTTACCATTAACACCTATTCTTTTTTTAAAGTGTCAAATGGCGTCCATTGTAAAATGGGGTAGCCAAATAGGTCCGAGTTCTGCATTGACTTGCTATCTAATTCCAGGCACAGTCAAACAACTGATAATTACATAAGAAGCCTTTTTGTTGGAAAATGCTGATTCATCAAAACCATTTGGTTTTGCAGGAAAGAATTTTGGTTTTGACAAATTTCCTGTTATGAAAATTTTTTAGAAAAAAATAAAAATTGTCTAAATGGGTTCAACGCAAACCAAAGATTATTTCAGTTGATCTCAATCTAAATTTTTCCATATTTTGGTTTGTGAAAATTTTCCAGATGGTCTTTTCAGGAAGGGTAATTTTCTTCAAAATATCATTTGTGGGTTGGGAAACTGTTTCCTGCCCCACTCTACTTTTGACCGTGTTGTCTGCAGCCCCACCTTATTATACAACCCATCATGGTCAACTGGCACGTTCTTGCAATCCTTTATCAGACTTGAACTTTGATGGAGGGCCCTGGAATTTTTTCCTATTTACTGTGCACCAAGGCTGAGAGTGGCAGCTTTCAGGAATCAATGCATTTCACTGCCTCAGTGTAGATTTTTACTATAGCTTTTTGTTGAAAATTGTCAACAAAAAGTTTTTTCAGGAAAATGACCAAAAAAAATCTCCAAAGCTGCATTTCAAAACAAAGCATTTTTTACTGATCTTGACCTCACAATGAAATTGTATGCTGGAGTATCAATTCAAAGAAATGTTTAATTTCAAATCTACATTTTCTGTTTGAAATGGGTGAAGCATTTTGTTTCAATTGAAAATATCTTAAAATTGTTATGCCTCTTTCGAATCAAAATTTTTCAGAACTTTCTGTGCTGTGAAATTTTCAATTGTGTGATTTTCTCTCCCCATTTGAGATGAAATAAAGGGTCAGTATGCTGAATTTCCCCATGGGATGGAAATTCTATTTTCCCTTTCATCCCCCTTTCATTCTAACTCTAAAATGAATTGACTATTGGTGGGGATGAACCATTAATTCTGGGGCCATATAACTGGCCCTTGATACTTTTTTAAATACAGTTTTGCCTCTATATCTAAATGCCAGGGTTTGCTGAGGCTGGGAGTGAAGAATTCAGCTCTCTCAGATATGTTTAAAGTAATTTACATCCCTGCTCAAAAGAGGGAGGGATACACCAGATACTTCTGCTCCCCAACATCAAAAACCTCAGCTGGGTTGTGGTTCTTATTAAGGCATGGAGAGCTTGTATTTAACAGTTACATTATTTTATTTAAACATGACTTAACTAACACTACAGTGCCAGAGCTTAGTATTGTCTACTGCCTGCACCTCCCCACACTCCAAAGCCTCACTTTCCAAAATGGAGTGTGACCTAGAATCCTTACAGCCACATTCATCTCCTTAGATAGCAGCAGCACCTGCTCCACATTAGCTGCTTCCCCATGCCAAACTCCCACACAATGCCCCACGCAAGCAGCGTTGGTGGCTGTGGACCTGTGTAAGGCAGAGGGGTGCAGGAAAGGGGGGAATAGGGCAGAGGTGCTAGCTACATGCCCCTACTTCCCTTAGCTCCAGCCTCCTAAAGCTGTGGTTCTCAACTGGTGGTCCATGGTGACTTTTTTGGTGGTCCACAGGAACATTGTCCAAAGTCACACAGCGTGGGCAGGCACCAAAAATCTGTTAGTAAGAAATACATTTCAAACCAAAATGTTCATTGTCTGATCTTTTTTATCATGTCTCAAAAAGGAGGTGGTCCACGAAAATTTTTTGATTGGCCTGATGGTCCATGGACTGAAACGAGTTGAGAACCACTGTCCTAAAGCTTTCCAATATAGAACTGCCCTCTGCCCCATCCAGATATACCCCATGAGTGTTCAGTGCCTAAATCTACTTCTCCCACACCCTCCAGACAGGCAAGGGAGCACAGTAACTGCCTCCCATGTGTCCCTCGACCATAGCACATCTGCTCTGGGCATCCGTAATCTGACATTAAGTGTTTAAATTAGTGTTTTAGATAACCTCAAAGACAAACAGGAAAGGGCAAAGCTAAAGCTACGTTAATGAGGATTTTCCTGGGAGTTGGTGCTGAAGTAGAAATGTACCGCTGGTTCCTCTTATTCCCATAATGGATGTCACGCACTTCAAAAGCTTTAAGCAACATTCTTGTCATACACAGTTTAATTTCTTCCCATTATTTTAATACAATTTCCTGCACTCACATTACCTCCATAGTAGGCCAGTACACTCTCTCTAATACATGCATACCACTCCTGAAAAACAATTGACAAGCTGCCAAAGCAACATTAAGGCTCTTTGGAAAATAACTTAATTAAGAAGCACACAGTGCTTAACATGTGTCATTGAGACACCATTCTGTGTGTGTGAACTGACACTATTTCAGTAATTTGTCTGAACTGATGTATCTATCTAGCTTGAGAGAAACCAACTAAATAAAAGTGGAAGAAGAAAAATCTTTAAACACCCAACAACCAAATTGTTGGGGTTTTAAAATGTGTTCTAAGAGCATTTCCTATTTTAGGGGAAAAGAAAATAAATTGTAGATGTGTATTCACTGTAAAACCACGTTTTCTATGTCAAAATGCCATCTTTTGATCATGGTATGTTCCTTCTATGCAATTAGATACAGCTACTTCTAAAACTTAAAATGTAATGTTTAATCCTGTTAACCCTGAAGAGCCAATACAACTGTGGGATAGCGAGCCAGATTCAAATCTGGCTCATGTGTCACTGACAGAACCGTGAACCAAGTTCCAGCTGCAGGATCCTTTACCTTAAGACCTACTTTACAAACTGACTATAAAGCCAGCAGATCTCAGTTCCCTACCTCTGCCCTCTAGTGGTGTAGGACAGCCAAAGCAGCTCTGCAGCATACTAAAAATACAGGAAACTTTAAATGTGGTGGAAGAGGGGAGAGACATTCCCAGGGGATAGTTCCTTGTTTACCCTGTATGCATTCTCATATCCAGGTACTGTGCTACCGCCTCTGCAATCTGTTCAATGTGTGGCCCCCCCAACACTGCAGAGGAGAGGGCATTTTTCTCCACTGTGTAAAAAGAGGAACTGTTCCTAGCTTGCCCTCAGAACTTTTCAATCCTGCAGTCAGATCGCTTTTGTTTGTGATCTTCTGACATCATAAACAAAGTTAGAATTATGTTGGTTTATGCTTGGGTGGGAGACTTCTAAGGAACTGGATAACAAGGTGTCTCGTGATTGAGCAGACTGAGGTTAACTCTGCATCTCTGGCATTGTGTTAGGGGATATGAAGAATGATCCATTTCTGTGGATGGAAGTCTGTTCCCTTCAGAGGGTTTTGGATCGTGTCCATGGTGCTGCTGGAGATGTCATGGTTCAGACAAGAAGAGAGAGTTTTGGGCAGTTTGGGGTTCTTGAGGATGCCAGGGCACATTTCATGAAAATTGAGGTGTTTGGGAATGAGCAACAGGGGATGGATCACTTGATGATTGCCTGTTCCATTCTTTCCCTCTGGGGCACTTGGCATTGGCCACCTTTGGTCTAACACAGTATGGCTGTCCTTATGTTCATGTCCCACCTCTCTTTTGGTGCATTCCCCCCTCCCTCTTTGCTATCCTGTAGAAGGGATGTGGCCAAGGAAAAAAAGGCACAGACAGGGCATCACTAGGCCTCAGCAATCCTTGCTTGTAGGAATGGCACTCTTGGAGACAGACTGCCAGGTGTAAGTTAATAATATGATCCCACACATAAAAGCGAACAAAACTTGCTGCCTTTTAAGAAAAAATCACTTTATTCTTATTTAGTATCTCTGCTAGATTTTCTTATGGAAAAGTGCTGTAAAGTGTATTATTCTAAAAATCCTATAGGAGTAATAGAAAACATTCACTTTGGGAACTATTCAATAGAATTCTATAGCAGGGATTTTCTGGTAGATGCTACAGAACTTTTCTGTAGGGCTTGGAACACTGTAGCTGAGTCAAGCTAAAGCTCAGTGTGCCCCATGCCATTGCTATTTATATTTTAGCACTGAGTAACCCTACTGCCTATGCATAACAGTGTCTCACTTTTGGGCCAGCTCACCAAACACTCTGAAGTAAGTTTCAATTGAAGTCTATGGTAAGATATATTTTCTAGCTATGATACAAGTCAGACATAAGAGGGGAAAAACAAGTGCTAATTATAGTTGGAAAATTTTTCTGTGTCCCACATTAAAAAAAAGCTTTGTCCAAGAAACCCCAGTTTTGGACCAAAAGAACTGTATGCCAGCCACAAATCACTCATGACTTTCAGCTTTTATTTTGGCTTTTATGAGCATAGCAAACACTGTTCCATAATAAGCCAAGCCCTGAACCTTATTAGCAATATGATCCAAATGATGCCCCATAGACTAGAAAGCCCTAGGAAGGACTGGTGTTTGTATTTTAACTGCATTCTGATCTTTCAGTGCATAGTCAAAAATTCATACAGCTTGAAAGGGAAAAATAATTATTTTGTCGACAAAACACCAAATAAAGGGTATGTCTAGACTACATGGCTCCATCGACGGAGCCATGTAGATGAGTTTACTAGACATAGGAAAGTGAAGCGGCAATTTAAATAATCTCCGCTTCATTTACATGAAAATGGCCACTTCGCTGTGCCGATCAGCTGTTTGGCGGCACAGCAGGGCAGTCTGGACGCGCCGCGATCGACAAGGGAAGCCTTTGTCGACCGCTCCAGTAAACCTCATTCACGAGGCATACCAATTATTTAAATCACCGCTTCATTTTCCTATGTCTAGTAAACTCATCTACATGGCTCCGTCGACAGAGCCATATAGTCTAGACATACCCAAAGTGTGATTTTAAAATAAAGTTTAACATATTATTCTGTTACGAACAAAATCCATTTAAATCATTTCCATTTGGCCTAACAGATTTAAATATGATGTCAGTCACAACAGAATTTGGCCCAACTAAATTTATGGAAGCATACACTTGGGTTTGGGAGAAGACAAGTAACTTGATATATATTCTAATCTGGGCAAGAAAAATCTCTCCATATGCCCCATATAAGGCATTTGCAGCTACAACTGTGCTTGAGTGGAATTCTATTAGTTACAGCAATGCAAATGCAAAGTAACTCAACTGAAATCAATGGAGTGCTCCACATTAACTGACATGACTGAAAACAATATTTGGCCCAGATGTCTATGCAGTCAAGCAGCTGCTATCATCCTCACTGAGTCATATCATCAGAGCAAGCGGTACTCTAGAAAGAACCTGATATCTCCTTGGTGGCACATATGCTAGGTATAGGCAGGGGCACCATTTCAGATTTTGGTACGGGGTGGACAGGGGGACCAACCTGTGAATGCCGTGATGCGGGGGCGGAGGGATAGTGAGAGCATGGGAGGCAGACTGAAGACAGTGGCTTCAGAAGTGTTACTGAGCATGCTCAGTACAAGCTAAGCACCAAAGGCGGGGGGGGAGGAGAACCAATTCCTCCCACACACACACACATACACATCGTCTCTATCTCAGGGCTACTAAGGTACTGAAAAAACTCTACTTTTTTTTGGCAGACAACTTAGCAGTTAGCTGACCTGAACATTGTATCTAATTCTTATACAAAAGACAGAAAATTAAATAAACATCAGACCCACTCAGCTCTAACACTAACATATTCTGATATTTTATGGCAAATCACTTAAGGGACATTAGTTAGCCTTAAAATGTTAATGTATAGTCTTATTTTGTTACTAACCCTAGGGAGAGAGAGAGAGACCATGTCAGGACTCCTGGACTATGTCTACACTGGCGGGTTCTTGTGCAAGAACCTGCGGAGCATCCACACTGCCTGTCCACACCAGAGCTCTTGCGCAAGAGGGCAGTGTGGACGCGCAGCAGGGGTTTCTTGTGCAAGAAACCCCTATGGCTAAAATGGCCATCAGAGCTTTCTTGCACAAGAGAGTGTCCACACTGCCATGGATACTCTTGCACAAAAGCACATGGCAGTGTGGACGTGTTCTTGCACAAGAACCCACCAGTGTAGACATAGCCCTGGGGTCTCTCTCAGATTTGGAAGGGGAGTGGGGTCTAGTGGGTTACAGCAAGGGGGCAGATACAGTCCAGCTTTATATAAGAGCATCAGAATGATCAGACCAAAGGTCCTTCTAGCCCAGTAACCTGTCTTCCAACAGTGACCAATGCCAGGTGCTTCAGAAGGAATAAACAGAAGGGGCAATCATCATGATCCATCCTGTCACCCATTCCCAGCTTCTGGAAAACATGCCTGCCCATTTTGGCTAGTAGCCATTGACGGACCTATCCTCCTTGAACGTATTTTGTTCTTCTTGGAACCGTGTTATAATTTGGGCCTTTCCACCATCTCCTGGCAAAGAGTTCCACAAATTGATTGTTTAAAAAAAATTATTTTGTTTCTTTTACATCTGCTGCCTCTAAATTTAATTGGGTCAGCTTCTGGTGTTATGTTAGTGACAGAATGAATAACATTGCCTTATTCTATTTTTCCATACTGTTCATGATTTTCTAGACATCTAACATATCTCCAACGGTCCTTCTAGCCCTGTATCCTGCCTTCTGACAGTGGCCAATGCCAGGTGCTTCAGAAGGAATAAATAAAACAGGCAATCATCATGATCCATTCCCTGTCGCCTATTTTGTTTGTTTTTAAATTTGCTGCCTATAAATTGAATTGGGTCATCTTCTTGTTATGTTAGTGAAGGAATGAATAACATTTCCTTAATCTATTTTTCCACACTACTCATGATTTTCTAGACCTAACAAATCCCCCCACCCTTTAGTCATTTCTTTTCCAAGCTAAAAAGTCCCAAACTTGTTAATCTCGCCTCATCTGGAAGCTGTTCCTTACCCCTTAATCATTTCTGTTGCCCTTTCTGTACCTTTTCCAAATTCTAATATATCTTTTTTTAGATAGGGTGACCAGATCTTCATACAGTATTTAAGATGTGGGCATACAATGATTTTAGAGAGAAGCAATATGGTATTTTGTCTTATATATTGCTTTCCTAAGGATTCCCAATATTCTGTTACCTTTTTATTTTTTGGACTGTCACTGCACATTGAGCAGATGTTTTCAGGGAACTATCCACAAATATTCCAAGATCTCTTTCTTGAGTGATAACAGCTATTTTAGACTCCATCTTCTTTTATCTACAGTTAGGATTATATTTTCCCTTGTTCATTACTTTGCACTTATCAACACTGAATTCCATCTGCCTTTGTGAGCTTTTGTGGGCACAACCCACTTCTTCAGATGAATGGAGTTTAAGGGGCTTGGACCCCTTAAACTCCATTCATCTGAAGAAGTGGGTTGTGCCCACGAAAGCTCACGATAACATCGACTTTTTTTGTTAGTCTCTGAGGTACTGCAGGACTATTTGTTATTTTTAAAGTTTTGTAACTCTTTGTAGTCAATTTTGGATTAGTCACTGTTTACCCTTTTTTCAATAACATTTTTGAGAAGTTTAACAGCAGTGATCCAAATGCAGATCCCTGCAGCACAACTTTCATTCCTATATTTTCCCCCCAACTTTTAAGTGGAGTGCCTGGCAATGTTTTCATGATGATCTTAAGATCCTTCAATTACCTGAGTAACCAGACTTTTGTTATTCTTAATCACCCTGCCCCTCCCTCTGTTCATAATAAACTCCCTGACCCAAAGGCAAAGCTGCAAGCAGCCCAAACTGTTGCATTTAAGAACTGCCTCTGGAGTCAGGAAGTGGGCTTTAAGCAGACCTCAAGCTACTGCCCCCCCAACTTCCCATAAATGGTCCCCTGCATATAGGTAGCATTGATTTAAATAGCTTTACCAATGGATGACATGCCAAATTGTTTTAACAAAATGACTTGTGTTTGATGTTAGTTATTCATTATTGGCAGTGAACATGTTTATCTTTCTAGTAAGAGATAGTTTGATCCACACTGGCACTTGAAATATAGCAACCAATGTGACTGGAAATGAACAAACAAGTCCTTCTATGAATCACCAAATGGAAGAGCAAATGCATGTTACAAAGTGTTGCTAAGCAACCAGAACAGACCACACACTTCATTTTACTAGATCAGTTTGAAAAAAAAAAATAAATGCCCCTATATTTGTTTGAAATACATGGAAAACTAACATACACCAGAGAAAACTATTTGTTAGGAGTGTATGTCACAGAAGAAAACACATATCCCTGAACTCAATATTCAATAGTATATTAAGGCGGATCAGCCTTTTAGATACTTTATCTTGAAATATACAGGTAGTAGTATTTCAAGTTCCCTGCAAATATCCTGCAATAGAAAATAGGATTTAAAACAATTGTTTATTTTGATCTTTCGTCTAAAACTCTCTGTGTTCTTTACAAGGTGATTGTGTTTATCCCTTTTTCATGTGGGTCAATGGAAATAGAAAGTGCTTAAGTGACTTGCTCACATTTGTTGAGAATTGGGAGGAGAACGTACGTTTCCTCTATAACTACTAGACAATGAGGCTTCCTCTCTCTCATACCAATCCCCCCACGCTAGGCAGTTTGTATGGTGTTTGTGTGTGTTAAAACAAACTATATTCATGAAAAGTGTAAAAAATTTTTGTATTTCTATCCCAGAAAAGCTAAATTCTGTGAAAACATTAATTAATTAAGCTTCTCAATAGCCCTTGCAGGTGTGTATTCTAGTTATTTTCCAACATGTCAAATTGAGGGGCAGAGATTAAAATGATTTAGGGAAAAACTTCCTGGCTCTCAGAGTGGTCAAGCACTGGAATGAATTGCCTAGGGAGGTTGTGGAATCTCCATCCTTGGAGATTGGTAAGAGCAGGTTAGACAAACATCTGCCAAGGATAGTCTAGACCAGTGTTTCTGAAAGTGTTCCGCGAACTCAGTTTGAGAAACACATTAACTGGCTGTCCCGGTTTTTTTATTTATTGGCACTGCAGCCATAGAGCCTCGCGGGTCCCATTAGCTCCAGTTCGCTCTTAACAGCCAATGGGAGCAATGAGGCTCCGTGGCCAAAGTGCCAGTAAATAAACAAACCAGGGCGGCCAGTTAATGTATTTCTCAAAGTGATTTCGCATAACACTTTCAGAAACACTGGTCTAGATCAGTGTTTCTCAACCAGTGGTACAAGTACCCTTAGGGGTACTCAAGAGAAGTCTGGAGGGGAGGGGGTACATTAACACAACTGAAATTTGAGAAAACTGAATTTTTGTTTTAAGTTTTACAGCGCTTTATTATTTTTGTACTTTTTACACCCAAAAATTTCATCGCCCACCTGGCTACAATCAAGTTGTTTAAACAAATGTGTCGCAATGGTAGAAAAAAAATTGTGTGTCTGAAAACTAGGTACTGGGGGTACTTATAATTTTTTTTTAAAAAGGGGGTACTTTATTAAAAAAAAAAGGTTGAGAAACACTCATCTAGATAATACTCAGTTTTGCCATGAGTCCACGGGACTGGACTAGAAAACCTCTCAAGGTTCCTTCCAGGCCTATCATTCTGTAACTTGCTCAAGATCCCACAATGAGTCAGTGGCAGATTTTGGACTAGAACCAGGACTCCTGACTCACTCTCAGAGGGACCTTCTTTCCCTTTCTTCAGTTCTGTATTTATATTTTTAGAAGCACAGAAGTTGTGTATAAATATTTTCCATAATATTAAGACTGTCACTCAAGCAGTGAAAGGCCATGAGTGCTGCTCCAGTTTTAGCTACCTCCTCTAGATAATCGCTATATTTCAGTGCATATACAGGCTTTCTGATACCTCTGCAACTCCCAGTTAAGTGAATGGCGGGTAACGCAAGGTTATCCAATGGCAAAATGTAGCCCATATTGTTCTAAGATTTCTGCAATACCTTGGTACAGCAGGGTGAGGTAAGGTCAAAGAGCCAGCTTTTAGCTCCAGATTTTGTCAGTACATGTCAGAGCCTTAAGCTATAGTAAGCTTCAACCAACAGGCTTCTATACAATATATTTTGCTGCTGGTTAAAATGATATTTCCTGTAATTGCATTGTTTGCTCACAATGGAACTGAGATCTGGACCAAGTTCAGATACCATCTACATTTTTTGTTAGTCTTGAAGGTGCTGCAGGACTATTTGTTGTTTTTCAGCAAGATCTAGGTCATTTTAGTTATTGTTGTTTTTCAAGCACACCCCATCAGTGAACAGAAATCCTTCTGAATCCATGACCAGACTTCCAGGGCCAGATAACTGACTGCTTTGGTTTCTTTCAAGTTGAATCACAGCAGAGATGCACAGTATCCAGGAGACTGGACAGATTTAAAAGTGGAAAGAAAAGGTTCCAGCACACTGGCTTTAAAAAGGGAGAACAAAGTAAGTGAGGATCAGAGAGAGCAAGGTGATCGTTATGACACTAAGACAATTAATCACTGCCAGATGTTAAGGGTCACACAGTGCTGCATGCTGGGAAGAGCAGCAGGGGTTCTTGGACAGGGAATAGAGGAAAAAAATAACCTGTCATGTCAGCGAACTAGTAAGGGGTTTAGGGTTCCACTCATTTAACTATTAGTATGCTCTTACTAAAATTACAATGCATTTTTTTCTTTTTTCAGAAAGGAGTGACAACTTAATAATCCATGTCTGTCAAAAGCACTAAAAATACCATCTAAATTCAATGTTCTTACTTTTGTAATGAACACCCCAGGGTTCCTGTTTGATTAATAGATCACTTGTTGACTGACAAGGACAAATGTGTGCCTGGTATGAACATAGCGCTACGCATAAATAATTTAAATTGTAGCACTGCCGGAGCTCAGGTTGCACTGGTGTTTCTATTATAAACCCCAATTTCCAGGGGTTCACAAGTTGGCATTAAAAGAAAAGCCCACCATTTTTGAGGGAGGACTTCGGCAAATAAGGTTTGAAAAATGACAGTAGGCCACTTTGGAGTTGGCGACTTTTGCTGCCCTTTTTCTACCGATGCATGTTTCTTTTTAATGTTGTCACATTATAGCAAAAACAGATGGCACCGCATTTAAAAACAATGTGAACAATTTTGTAAGCACATCCCTCTCTCCATCAGCTTTAATGCTAATGAGAGCTATATCCTGGGCTAGAGGCTTTGAATGTCAAAAAACTTTTTCAAACAAATGAGTTAACATTTTTACAGTGGTCACTGCGGTGGAAATTTTGTGCATTGATTGTGGGGAGGATTTGTTTTTCAGTCTACTTTCACACTTAACGAGCCTGCTTTCACAACAAATGGCATAATTTTCACTCAAAAAATTGGACTAGCACTTTTTCACTGAAATTGACCCACTTTTTGACTTCTTAAGGAAATGTGTATGTGATTGAAAATTCTGAGATTTCTTCCACATTTGTTACTAATACTTTGCACATCTCTGGTGTCCACAATGGCCTACATGAGGGAGAAACTATTAGAACACACTGATATCTGGGGCTGTATCTTCAAACATAGGTTTCTCAAATTTATATTTTCATGCTCAGTGCTGGCCATGGCTCCTCTTGGCTGCAAATGGTGAACGAGAACCAACGAGAGCTGCGAGGCGCTGTGGCCATGAAGTAAACAAACGCGAGTGGCCTGTTAGTAGCTTTCTCTAACTTCAAAGCTTGTGTCCATCCCCATTACGTGTTGAATGCATCAGCTTGGTCACTCTGCATATTGAGCTACCTGTTTTGCACATGCAAATACTTGTTTGTTGTGCAATGTGCAGCAGTAGTCAAAAAAGCTAACATAATGCTAGGAACCATTAGCAAAGGGATAGAAGTTAAGACAGAAAATATGCCACTATATCAATCCATACCTTGAATACTGCATGAAGATGTGATTGCCTCATTTCAAAAAGATGTATTAGAACTGAAAAAGCTAGAGAAAAGAGCAACAAAACAGCTTCCATTTAAGGAGGGATTAAAAAGATAGTGACTTTTCAGCTTGGAAAATAGATGAGTAAGGCAGGATGTGATAGATGTATATGAAATGGTAGAGAAAGTCAATAAGGAAGTGTTATTTACTCCTTCATATAACAAAAGAACTAGAGGTCACCCAATTAAATTACTAGGCCACAGGTTCAAAATAAACAAAAGGAAGCACTCCTTCTCCTAACACACAATTAACCTGTGGAACTCATTGCCTTGGTATGTTGTAAAGGCCAAAACTATTATAGAGTTTAAAAAAGAACTAGATAAATTCATGGACATAGTTCCATGGCTATCAGTGAATATGCAAAGGGAAGTTGGCAGTGGTCATCAAAGGATGGATTACTTGATCATTGCCTGCTCATCCACTCTGAACCATCTTGCATTGGCTACTATTGGGAAGGTACAATACCAGACTAGATGAACCAGTGGTCTGACCCAATATGACCATTCTTATCGTATAAAATGTGGGACATTTTGCAGGTTCAATTTATTCTGTTTAAATGCTTAGTTCTCTATATAAGTCACTGTATGTAAGACATAAATGGTTATAATATTTTCAGCATTTTATCTGAGACATCATAGTTGGACTCTAAACAAACCTATCATAGCAGCATATTGCCTACAGAAGCATCCAGAGGGGTCCTTCCTTACCCCATCTTTCCCCTACATTTGTTCTTTCAAGCTTGATGTAGCCTTTCCATTTATTGGCTCTTGGAATTTTATAATCTTTAAATACTGATTATTTAAATTCAGATCAGAAAAGGGGCAGCTGCTAAGCACATTCTATTTTTATTAGAAATCTGGAGAGCTGAGGTCATCAGCACCTTCTAGAGAAGATGCTCAGAATCTCAAGGGATCAGGCTTCCACAGTGTAAGCACATCAACAGTACACACTTCTTTGCTGCTTCCACCATTGGTTTATTCTTTTCCTGCAGGTTCGAGTAAATAGTAACAAATCATATATATTAGATTAGTATTTTATATCTAAAGTCTCCTGTCCAGTCTGCACCCTGTATACCAGAAACTGTAAAAAAGGGCAGTCCCAAAATATGTGCAAGTGTTTGCCAATTACACCATAACACCTTTTTATTCATTTATTTGCTACATGAGAAAAACCTTAAGTTGTTCTCATAACTCTGTATGAGCTAGGCAAATTCAAACTCCACATTTCAGGATAAATACTGGCTGTTCAAGAAAAAGGATGGATACTGAGGTGCATCTACACTACACCCGGAGCTCGAAATAAGCTATGCAATTTGAGCTATGCAAATTACGTAGCTTATTTTAAGTTAACTTCAAAATAGCTTATTTCAAAATTTGGCATTGTCTACACAGCACTTATTTTGAAATAAATCACCATTCCGAAACGTCCCTTCCTCCTCAAGGAATGAGGTTTACAGGGACATCAGAATAGGGAGCCCGTTATATTTCAAAATAACGGGCACCCTCAAGAGACATGGAATAGCTATCTTGAGATATCTCCGGTATCCCGAAATAGTGCTGCAGTGTAAACGTAGGCTAAGAGGCTATTTAATTAAGCACAGGGCTTGGACTCAGGGGCCCTGAGTCCTAGTTATAGCTCTGCCACTCAGTCTGTGGGACACTGGGCAAGTCACTCATCTTTTGTGCCTCAATTATCTGATCTGTAAAATGGGGATAGGGGTTTTTTTTTTTCAAACTTTCTAAAACATAGTTCTGCATCGATCGATGAAAAATCATGACAAAAAATAGAATGATGACAGTTTTGCTTGAAGAAAAGAGTTGGAGCCTAGTAGAAACCCAAGGCACAGGTATGCAACCAGCCCTTAACATCAGCACGTAAGTCCCTCCTGAGAAAAGCTACAGTAACCAGCACTCACCAGCCTGCAGGATTAGCCATATGTATCCATCTGACAGCAGACACAGGATTCTTACCATAGCAGGTACTTCTGTGTGTGCTGCCTGTATGGTTAGGTTTAGGTCCTATATCAATGTTAAGATTATAAATGTTACAGAGTATGTACCATATGAAAAGCCTGCTTATTAATGTACCTAACATTATATATAAATGTCTTCTGTATTACCTCTGATTAGGGAGGAATTTGCCCCATTTTCTTTTTGCCTTACACACATTGTAAAAATGGTTCTGGGACTTAAATTCTAAGCTCTTTGTGCCACAGCTTGGTTTGCTCCTACTTCTTATTGTTGCAATTCACAGATACCAGACTATAAAGAGACTAGATGTTGCTGCTGGGTAATTATATTTCCAGGTAGGCCAAGATATTCTGTGCCCCAGTGCTCATCTGCAGATGCTTTAAGGTGTGCTGAGGTTTTTATGTGCGCAGATGTTGCCTGAAGCACCATGGCACTGACTGAAAAAATCACACCTTAGTTAGCACAGGACACCTTCCACTGCCATCCTCAGTTTTGGTTTTTTTGTTTTACGTGGGGTTTTTGTGCTCTGTACAATTAATGACATTACATTCAAAAGCTAACAAACGTAAAAATAAAATAAATACTGTGATACAGGCTCTCTTATGGCTCTCACTCCAAGACAAATTCTTCCTCTCTAGGCATTGCCAGGGTCTAATAGAAGTGAAATGTCAAACTATTTATACTACTGTATCTACGTATGAATGGCTAGAGTCAGAGTATAGCTCAGTGCAGCTAGACAGACAACATATCCTATACAGCCCAGGGGGGATGTCCTGCCCCTACCCCAACTGCTTAAATTATAAAAGCCATATAATTTTTTCATGACTTCTGGTGAATGCCCAGCAGATTTTGTACCTATATGGCCCAATGGACATCGTAGCCTGGATTTTGAAACTGCATTATGGAGATGTATGCAATTGTATCAATAATTACAGACAGTATTTAGAAATTGGATATTCGCACAGGATGCTTCAGTTTGCTTCTCTAACTGCCTATATCAGTATGTGCATCTGCATATAATTTACCCCACACAGTCATGATTATTTTACTGATATTATTCCATGAGCATAATTATGAAAACTCAGGACCTGTATATAACAGCATTTTTTACAGGTGAATAGCAAGGGCATTATCCCCTTCTAATGCCACCATCCTAAATATACACAATACAGGCTTAGCATTCTATAACAGCAGATGAAAATTGTTGGCACCAACATGGCAATAAGAACTGATTGCATGATATGACAACTTAGGCTGTTGAGACTTGTCTGATTACTACCAGCTAAAAGCTACCAATACTTACTGCTAAACTAAAGAAAATCTTTAAAGCTGCACACTAAAAAGGTAACAGACAAGGCATGTTGTAATTTTAACACAGTAGGTGGTCAAGGTAAACCAGGAGCGGACAATAATTTTTGATGGTAAACCCAAGGTTCTGATAAGTGGTCAAGGGCTGCACTTTTCTATAGAGCAGGTGCTGGGTTTGGGACTGAGGTTGGATGGAGAAGGGAGCTCGGGGATAGGAAACTGGGGTGCAGGAGACGGTGTGGGGTACAGAGGGAGTCTGGTGTAGGAGGAGGTTGTGACCTGGAGGAGGGGATGGGAGGGGATGCAGGGTCTGGGACAGAGTGGTTACTGGGTGGGGGGTGTAGAGGGTTTGGATGGTGACCTAAGGCAGAGAGTTCATAGAATCATAGAATACTAGGACTGGAAGGGACCTCGAGAGGTCATCGAGTCCAGCCCTCTGCCCTCATGGCAGGACCAAATACTGTCTAGACCACCCCTGATAGACATTTATCTAACCTACTCTTAAATATCTCCAGAGATGGAGGTTCCACAACCTCCCTGGGCAATTTATTCCAGTGTTTGACTACCCTGACAGTTAGGAACTTTTTCCTAATGTCCAACCTAAACTTCCCTTGCTGCAGTTTAAGCCCATTGCTTCTTGCTCTATCCTCAGAGGCCAAGATGAACAAGTTTTCTCCCTCCTCCTTATGACACCCTTTTAGATACCTGAAAACTGCTATCATGTCCCCCCTCAGTCTTCTTTTCTAAACTAAGCGGGAAGCGGGAGCCAGTGGAGTGCCCAAGGAAGGCTCTGCCTGGGAGAAACTTACATAAGCAGCTCCGGGCTAGCAGCCCAACAAGGACCCCACGCTGCTCAAAATGGCTGGAGGCTTCCTCCAAGTGCTGTTCTGCACCATGTGCCTCTGGTCGGAGGGAGGGAGAAACTTTGAGCACTGTCCCTGCCCTGAGCCCAGTCATCACAGCTCCAACTGACCAGTTTCCCACTGGCCTAGAGGAAGCTGCCAGCCCTTTTGAGCAGCCTCGGGGTTTCACCGGGGTGGGCAAAAGGCTTGGTTGGCTGGATACAGCCCATGACCTATATCTTACCCACCCCTGAGGTAAATCGTAGGCAAATCTTAAGAATTTTTTCCCCACCACAGGCATGATCTAACGGCGTCTCAAAGTAACTTACTTATTGTTAATAGCAAAGACATTTGGACATTGCCTTCTGAAATGGATCTTAAATTCTGCAAGAAGTAAGCTGATATTATTTCACTGACACAATCATTTATTGTCTTGCTTGTTTGTAGGCCATTTCCTCAGGACAATATGATTATCATTTGTTTTTGTTAGCAAATGCATTCGCTAGCTGTTTATTTTAAGGACACTTCATTAACCTACAGGGGTCTCAGAGTGAGCAAGGTGGATTACTCGTTTAAATCTTGTTTGCTTTGTAGGCTGTAAATAAGGGAATAAGCATCTAAAACATCAAGGCTGTGTCTACGCTGACAAGATTTGCGCAAAAGCGCCTGCTTTTGCGCAAAATCTTGCCGCCTGTCTACACTGGCCGCGAGTATTTGCGCAAGAACACTGACGTTGTAATGTACAAAATCAGTGCTTCTTCCGCAAATACTCTGACGCTCCCGCTCAGGGATAAGTCCTCTTGCACAAGTGTTCTTGAGCAAGAGGCCAGTGTGGACAGGTAACATCAATTTCTTGCGCAAGAAAGCCTGATGGCTAAAATGGCCATCGGAGCTTTCATGTGCAAGAGAGCGTCTACACTGGCACGGATGCTTTTGCACAAAAGCAAATCTTTTGCGCAAAGGCAGATGCCAGTATAGATGCTCTCTTGCGCAAATACTTTTAACGGAAAAACTCTTCCGTTAAAAGTATTTGCGCAAAATCATGCCAGTGTAGACGCAGCCCAATAGTATTTAGCCTCTGGTTTGAACTGCAAGCATGTTGTTTACAGGATCTGAGTTAACTTTTAAAATAATCCAACTAGAATGGTACATATCCTAACAACAGAAATGTCACGGAACTAGACATATGTAAATAATTAGCATACTTTAGAGCGTATGAATCCAGTTGGCCACGACCAGAGAAGATCTGAAAATGTATTTCTCAATGCTTCTCATTAAACGAGTATGTTAAACAATTTGGGGCAGAGTGAGTTAGTGAGCTCTGGCCTTTTAGCTCTGGAGACCTGTGGGCAATCTGCCTTGGAATGCAAGTGTATGGGTTACATTTCAATCCTCAGGAGACTTAACTTTTAACTGCCATGAGCGGAGAGACCAACCAACCACCAGTTGGCAAGGCCGCCACCACGACGGGCAGGGAACACGACATTTACACTCCCTCATCCAAACAGCCCCTTGTGGAAACTCCTATTTATTCCCCCTCATGGCCACTTCATCCAACTGGGGCAGAACAACTGGCTCTTCTGCCCCAACAGCTGACATCTGAAAATGACACACCAGCCACGGAAGAACTCAGCTCACTCAAGAATGAAAACCTCACATGCCGTAGATGCAACGCAGACATGGAGAGATGGGGCCAGTTGTGACAGTCTGTTTCCAACCATGATTGCATTCTGACGTAGTTTTTTGGCTGTCCCAGCCTACTTGCTGGTGTTAACTGAGCTCTTCCTTGCCCAGAAGTTACTCCCTCACTTTTTTTTTCTTCAGCAGAGACACACGCAATTATTTCATGTTAAAAAGGTACCAGGGCGCAGAACAGTACAGATACAGATACACCCGATAGATTATTAAAGAGCAAGTGCAAGACGATGCCCCATGTGGGTTACCAGAGGTTACAGAGGAACATTTTAAAAGTGGTTGCAGTGCGGTGGAATGGGAGGGATGGGAAACTGTGCTCAGGGCTGGCCGGAGCCCTTTTGGCGCCCTGGGGCCAAGTGCGGGGCACCACCCCCGGGCGCACGGCGCATGCGCGGGCCCGGCTGTGGGACACGGGCCCGCCCCGCCCCAGGGTGCGTGGGCCTGCCCCAGGGTGCACGGGCCTGCCCCAGGGTGCACATCGCATGCGCGGGCCGGCCACAGCCACTGGCGCGCAGCCTGGGGCCTGCTCCCGGGGCGCACAGCGCATGCGTGGGCCGGTCACGGCCGCTGGTGCGCAGCCCGGGACTCACCCCCAGGGCGCACGGCGCATGTGCTGCCCAGCCCGGCCCGGCCAGCTCTGCTGGTGTGCACACTGGGCCATGCAGGGCCCCACGGCCATGGGGGCAAGGCGCTGCTGGGGCGGCGCCACGGGGCTGGCACTGCAGGAGCTGGGCACGCGGCGCCTGATGGCAGCTGTAAGGGATGCCGCGCGCCCCTTGCAGCTGCCATCAGGCACCCCCCATCGGTTGGCGCCCTGGGCAGCTGTCTGGCTCGCCCATGCCTCAGTCCGGCCCTGACTGTGCTAAGTCTCCTGGTACTCCTAGAATGGAGGCAAGTGGATAAAACATTGAGGACCCACAGGGAATTCAGTCTCTGGGGCCCTGCTTTGGTTTGACACAGGTCAGATCAGATGATTGAGTGTGTCCCATGACTTCCACCCTGCCACCAAATAATCCCAACAGCCGTGAGGAACTGTAACAGGCCTTCTCTACAGTGTTCACCTGGGAATGAGGAGGAGGACTCAGCCCCCAAGGACTGGAATTAGTCAAGCCTATGCATTTCCTCTGGCCTATACAAGGGTGACCTGGGGGACCGGTTATTTCCCAAGATGATACACCACTATCAAGCAGCCGAGGAATCACGACCCCCTCAAGCAATCTGGGACACTGAGGGCATGTTTTCACTACAGGCCAGATGGACAGGGCAGTGAGCGATCCAGCGGGAGTCAATTTATTACATCCGGTCTGGTACTGAACCAGAACAAGATGAGTAAGAGGAGTCGACAGGAGAGTTTTTTCTGTTGACCCAGTGTGCTGTGGACCTCGTGGTAAGTAGATCTAAGCGACATCAATTTGAATTATGCTACTAAGGTAATTACGCTAATTGCGGAGATCGACCTGTACCCGTAGCTCTGCCCTCAGAAACAAGGCTCAACATGCTCATTTTCTGGGTACCAGCTCATCCCTCTTTTCCCTCTGCCAGCACTACCTCAGGATGATGTTCCACAGATGGTGACAGGATGTCCCACCAGACCTGGGCACAGAACCTAGGAGTCCTGACCCCCACCCCTTCCATTCTACTGGACACATCATTCCCCTCCCAGAGTTGGGAATAGAACCCAGGAGTTCTGATTCCTGGAGCCCACCCTGCTCTGCCTCCAGAAGGGGAATAAATTCGGGTCGTACAAAGTCAAAAATTTTCTCCCTTTAGCTCCAGCAAGCCTGCTGCCTCTTCCAAGGATGCACCTTGGACAGCCCAAATGTGACGTGTTTTACTGGCAGCGGGATGCATACAACACAGCCCTGGCTCCCCCAGATAAACTGGGGAGAAGTGCAAACAGAGCTCAGGATCAAAATAATTCAGGGACTAAAAACCCAGCCAGCCAATCAGTGATCCACCCCCTTGAGGCCATTCTGGGGTTGGGGGGGGGGGTGCCTTATCATGGAGGGAGCCGAGACCAAAACCACTCAGAATGAGTGGCCAACACCCCCATAATCCTTCACAGCCTGTCTCCCCCAATTCTAATTGGACCCTCTCCTCCTCCTCTCCTGTTGCAGTCCGTGGTTACATATTAGCATCAACACATTCAAAAGAGATCCTCATGGGTTTGACCTAGGGGGAGAAATTTACTAGGCCCTAAGTCACAACAATAGCAGGGTCTCTCCACCCCTGGAAGCGGGTAGCCTCTGCCCATGAAAGGAACCTAGGAGTCAATACGATGTCCTTCCAGACTGCACTGGAGTCTGTGCTGAGCTGGCCCCCATTAGGGGGAGCTAAAGGGGCAGGTCCTACAGCTGCGTGGCCACGAACTTCACGCTCTTGTGGTCCTTAGACAGCACCAGGTTGGGGTGGGCTGTATCAGGGTCCAGGCTCACATCCCCTGGCAGGTGGGAGAAGCTGGGTGATCAGACCTTTACCCCACCCCACGCGGCCCTCAAAGTCACCCCGCACTCAACCATCCACCCCACTGCTACCCCCTTCCTAAATACCTCTCATGCCAGCCCCACCCCTCCTAACCCCCCACTCATCTGCCACCCACCCCATTGCTACCCCCTTCCCAAATCCCTTCCATGCCAGCCCCACCCACTCCACCCTATCCCTCCCACCCCGTCCCATCCTCACCGGCCTACCCCTCCAACCCACTCCCTGTCCTCACCCTCCCACCCCTTCAATCTGCCCCCCCCCCACCTTCCCTCTTGACCCCCTGCCCACCCCCCACCCCACTGCTACCTCCTTCCTACATCCCTCCTACACCACCCTCATTCCCCAAACCAACCTTCACTCTCCCTCCTGTCCCCTCCAAACCAGCCCTGACTCCCCCACCCCTCCAGACCAGCCCCCTGTTCTTCCAGCCTCATGCCTCCCAACCCCCACAGCCCCACCAACATCCAATTCCTCCCGGTTCTCACTGACTGAGGCATCTGTCTCTGGAGCCTGCAGGGCTTCCATGCCCTGGCACAGGGGGTGGGAGAGCAACTAGCCCCATGGGGGTCTGTCAGCCGGTGGTCAGGGCAGTGAGTGGTGTGTGTGAGCTATACACCCGAGACTTTAACTGCTAGGAGTGGGGTCCCTTAGCAGTGGGCAACCTGGAGGAGGTTGACGGGTGCCCCAAAGAGTTTAACGTCCGTGTCTTTACTGCTAGGATCGGGATCCTTTGCAGTGGGCAGCCAACAGGCTGACAGACGCCCCAGAGTTTAACAGGGAGAGCTTTACACCTCAGACTTTGACTGCTAGGACACAAAGTCCCGTCGCAGTGGGCAGCCTGGGGAGGCTGAGAGGTGCCCCAACGGATCTGTCCCCTGGAAGCGACACGATCCAACGCTCAAGCTCTCCCTATATCTGTCCCTTATGACCAGCTGGAGTTCTTTTGTTTGTGTTCGGTTCGGGTACAGCAGCACGGGTTCAAGTCAGAAACTCAAACCACACTTGCTTATTTGTAGGAGAAAGAAAAGAAAGAAGAAAGAAAACTTGGTTCAATATATATATTTAAACTTATAAAGTGAATGAGGGCACAATCTTATTTTCTTGTTTACAATAGAAGTGAAACAGGTTGATTAGAGAAACTTATAATAGAGTAACTAAATTAAAGTGTACACATAAGAAACACATTGCAGGTATAATTCTCACCCCTGCGTTCCAGACTTGGCGTGGCCAGCGTCTTTCTCTCAATCCCTCGGGAAGAAGTAGGGCGAGGCTGGGCGTCCCACAGACCTCGGGAGACAACATATACCTGCCAGCAGGTATAGATTGGAGCTCAAATGGGGTGGGCTACTAAACCCCTCTTTATACCCCTTGGGTCACGTAGGCTTCTTCCTGGCTCAAGTGGCCAATTAGAGAAAATGGCTTTGAATGCCAAGTTTCCCACGGAAGGGTGCAAAGCATAATTCACACCTGGGAAAATGCAGACAATGGGCACTCTAGTATGTGATGGGCGAAGATTCCTCTCCTGGGACAGTGTAGGCGTGTCAATTACTGGTGCTAGCCATCAGGGCAGCAGGAGGCCCTGGGTCGTCAGCTAGCCCATCTACTGTCTGGTTTCTGTTTATTAGAGTCAGGGACAAGCAGCACACCTGCATTCCCAGGGCATCAAAGGCTGACTGCCTTTCTCTTGCTCTCTGGGGGGGGGAAAAACAAGATGGGGTTCATGTCTGGCTACAGGGTTTGGCCCCAGGGGCAGAGAAGAAAGGGACCCTGTCCAGGGCTGAGCTCTCAGCAGTCCTGCTCACCGATCAGGCTCCTGATGATCTTGCGCAGGACAAAGTACTGCCGGGGGAAGCTGCAGAAATTCTTTTCCAGCTCAGTGGGGACCAAGGCCAGTTGCATGGTCTGCATCATCTTACACCTGAAGGGGGCGGCACACAGGTAGCATCACAGCAGCTGGCTCTGCGCTCCCAGGACAGGCGTCCATGGAGGCGGATTCCCGGCCTACTCTATCCCAGATACACATCTGGCTCAGTCACCATCAGCTCCAACCACTCTATGACCTTTGATGTAGTTACCCTCCCGGTGCTCTGAAAGGGCAGGGCTACTGATATGGAGCATTTCAGACATGCGTTCTGCCTCAAGTCCTGCCTGCACCCCAGACGCAGGGCTAGGAGGGGGGAACTGAGGCACGGGGCAGGCAGACAATGGGCCGAGCCAGCAACAAAATACAGGAGGCCTGACTCCCAGTCTCCCCTCTCCACTCTAACCACTAAACTCCACTCCCCACCCAGAACCAGGGAGGAAACCAAGGAGTCCTGACTCTCAGACTCCTGCTCTAATCCACTAAACCCCACTCCTGCTTCCAGAACCCACAAGTCCTGACCACCAGGGCCCCAGCTCTAACCACTAGACCCCACTCTGACATTCTGGTCCAAGGCAAAGCCTAGTTCAGTTGTTGGTCTTTTCTTGTAGCTCTGACCCACTCACTAGGCCCCTGCCCCCAGTCCTGTCCAGACCCTTTCCCCTTTGGGATCAGGGGGTGGGCGGTGCTGTTTTCAGCTCCCGGGGTGAGAGCTGGGGAACGGCAGACTTACCTTTCCAGGGTGCTCTTTATGTCCTGCGGGGAGAGAAAAGAAGCCAATCAAGAGCAGTTCCACCCCCTCACCACCTGCTCCCCAGACAGAGGCCCTCTCAGGGCCCATCCACCCCCAGTGCCTGGATTGTTCTGTTCTCGATGGCTGCAGATGCCCCAATCTGCGCCCATCTCACCCAGTCCCAAAAGGCGGCCAGGGTTGGCGTCCGACAGCCAGTTTCCCCAACTTTCTGGCTTGAGACATCTCCAGCAATAGGTCTCCCAGACCTTCCCCCGGCACAACAGCCCCCTGGATCGGCCTAACCGCAGAGCATGGATTGGCCTAACTGCAGCACTCATGGCTCAGTGGCGCAAGCTCTGGACTCTTCATGCATCTGCCCGTGACGGCACCTCAAAGGCCAGCTTCCGGCCCAACAGGAGAAGGAGAGACGAGGGCCTCCTCTGGAACCGGCTACAGCTCCAGTCAGAGCCCTGCTAAGATGCCCAGTGGGACACCTCCAAGGAGCAGAGCAGACCAAGGCGTCGAGAAGTAGCTTTTGAGAGAGAGGCCCCAAAACCTCCTCCCAGCGCAGTCCTGCTGACCCACCCACGTGGGACCTCCTGAGGCTCAAAGGCTTTATGACTGAATTATGCCTCAGGCCCTACCAAGTTCATGGTCCATTTTTGATCAATTTCACAGCCAGAGGGTCCTAAACATTGACCAATTTCACGTTTTTCGGATGCTTACATGAAATTTCACAGTGCTGTCACCATGAGGTTCCCAACCCAAAGGGTATCTGGGGGTGGAGGAGTTGATCGTCCCTCCCCCCCCGAATGATAAATACTTTGACTCCTCGCCCCAGCTGGGGTGCTCCCCGAGGCAGAGGGAGATCGGAGCCACCTCCAAAAGCCTCCTCCAGCTGCTGGAATCTCTGGGGTTACTTCCCAGAGCTTTCTACAGTGGCGGAAGGCACTTGGAGATCAGCCAGACCTCCCTCCGAGAGCTACCATGCAAGGGAAGGGCACATCCTGTGTCTACCCAGCCTGGCAGGGACTTGCAGTTAGAAGTCCTCTGGCTGGGGCACTCCCAGCAACACGGGGGAGGATCAGTTTTCACAGGGAAGGGTTTATTTCACGGCCGTGACACGTTTTTCATGGCTGTGAATCTGACAGGGCCCTGGTGATGCCAAGAGGAGGAAGAGGAGCCTGGGACCAGTCTAACTTACTTCCTTGTGCCCAAGTGGAACAAGCTACTCTGGTGCGAGCACCTGCAGGCCAACAGAACAGTTTCTGTGCACAGAGTGTCCACACCTTGGCGAGGGCAGATAAGGCCGAAGGAGGTGGCCAGTCCCTTAGCAGGGAGCTCCAAGGCAAAGGCAGCTAAACATCCTTGTTATGGATGCCCCAGGCAGTGTTCCTCTAAAGCCAGAGACAGGTCTCTGAGGAGCAAGCTCAGAAAAGGCCTTGGAAGAAACTCTAGGGACAGGATGACAAGTATCAGAGGGGTAGTCGTGTTAGTCTGAATCTGGATAAACAAGAAGTCCTGTGGCACCTTATAGACTAATAGATTTATTGGAGCATAAATGCATGTACATGCATCTGACGAAGTGGTCTTTGCCCACGAAAGTTTATGCGCCAATAAATCTATTAGTCTATAAGGTGCTACAGGACTTCTCGTTGTTTTATTGGACAGGATGGAAACTCTGGATGTGCCTCTTTGGACGCGTCATCCATATCCACACGCGGGTGTCCAACTATGCCCCTCTCTGAGCCAAGTAGGGTCCAGGGGAGTGCCAGGGACTGGCTGGGAATTCTGCCTGCCTCTTCCAGCCATAAGAGCTGGCCATAAGAGCTGGAAATAGCTTCAGAGGAAGCTCTTGAGGGATCCAGCCAGTGGGATTCTCTCAGGTGTGCTTGTATGGCATATCTCCACAGAGCTGAACAGAGAGGGGCTGAGTGAAGTGGACATGCAAGTGGGATCTGTCTGTAGCCAGGAAGAGGTTAGAACATAAGAATGGCCATACTGGGTCAGACCAAAGGCCCATCTAGCCCAGTATCCTGTCTGCCAACAGTGGCCAATACTAGATGCCCCCAGAGGGAGGGAACATAACAGGTAACCCTCACATGATCCCTCTCCTGTCACCCATTTCCAGACAAACAGAGGCTAAGGATACCATTCCTACCCATCCTGGCTAATAGCTATTGATGGACCTAACCTCTATGAATCTATCTAGCTCTTTTTTGAACCCCATTCAAGTCCTGGTATTCACAACACCCTCTGGCAAGGCGTTCCACAAGTTGACAGTGCTGCATGAAGAAAAACCTTCTTATGCATTCATTTCATTTGGTGACCCCTAGTTCTTGTGTTATGGGAACAAGTAAATAACTTCTCCTTATTCACTTTTTCAACACCTGTCATGATTTTATAGACCTCTATTATATCTCCCCTCCCTTAGCCTCCTCTTTTCTAAGCTGAAAAGTCCCAGTCTCTCTCATCTCTCTTCAAATGATTCTTTTTGCAGAGCATATTCACAGACTGCCCCACTGGCTGTCAAAATGTGGCCACCTCTGGGGGGGTGGGTAGCGGTGATCCCACAAGGCAAAGCCATGGGACAGGATACCCAGGGGATGTTCAGGGGACTGTCAACTCCCCCAGGATGGAAGCTCCAGCCAGAAGTGCCCATTCTGAGCCTCCCTCAAAGAAACTCTGGGGCAGGATGGGAGTCCAGGGGCTTGCCCACTGAAGGGCCAGGGAAACAGGGCTCCTCACCTGGAGCATCTCAAAGCCCGACTGCAGGCACTTCTCCTCCATCTCGGTGATGAGCTGGTTGACGGAGAGGCGCTGGTCTGACAGCTGGGCGACAATGTTCTTTAGCATCTGCAGGATCTCCTTTTCCTCCTCCTCCAGGCTCTGGAGCAGCACCTGCTGCTCCTCCTCTAGGAACTGGTGCAGCTCCTCGAACTTGCTCATGATCAACTGACGACAGCTCTC
Organism: Pelochelys cantorii; assembly: GCA_032595735.1. Taxonomy (NCBI): domain Eukaryota; kingdom Metazoa; phylum Chordata; order Testudines; family Trionychidae; genus Pelochelys; species Pelochelys cantorii. The sequence goes on from CM064339.1 coordinate 15,802,427, forward strand.
CACCTTCCTCTGCAGTGGCGGGGGAGGAGGGAGGACTGGGCTGGAGTCAGGCATGGGGAAAGCCAGCATGGGCACCAACACATGGGACAAGAGTTGAGCACAGGTCTCCCTCCCACCCCAGAACTGGCCACTGAGAGGCAGAGGAGGGGATATCCCCCCAGATCTGGCCACAGAGAGGCAGGGGAGGGGGGGCTACGCCCCAGATCTGGCCAGAGGAAGGGAACAGGGAGTATCAGAACTGGACAGAACGGGGCTGGGTGCAGTGGGAAGGCCAGGTGGGATCAGTCTATAGCCAGGCAGAGGGAATTAGTCTCTTTGCAGCATGGATACGGAGATCACCCCACCGGCCACCAAAATGCATCTGCCTCTAGGGTGGGGCCCAGCAGCTGTGACCCTATAAGGCAAAACTGCAGGATAGTGTGGGGGAGGATGCAATGGGAAGCCCCGGATGTCCCTGAGACCAGACTGAAGGGGGGTCAGGGAGGCAGAACAGAGCCATCCAAGTTGGCATTTGGTACCCAGGAGTCAGCAGCAGGAGATTTTCCACTCATCTCACCCAGTCCGGGTCTCTGACACATTGCAAAGATGTCGATTCCAGCAGCATAGCACCCCCTAGCTTGGTGCTGGGGCACTGAGGGCCAGCATTGACTGCGAGCAGAGAGTGCTCCCTACTGACACCTCCCACAGCTCTCCCAACCGAGCTGGGACTAGGGATGTTAAATATCGGTTAATTGAATAGCCGAGAAACTTCATGAATTCTTATCAGTTACTCGACTATTCTATAGTCCCCGGGGAGAGGGCCAGCAGCCAGTGTGCTCCAGCCCCATTCCCGAGGAGCCCCCTGCCACTCTGCACCACTGATACAGAGGCAGCAGTGTCAGGCACCAGGCGGGAGCTGGTCCATGAGGGAAGCCAGTTTAAAAACCAGCTCCCCTCACAGACTGGCTGCCCGTCGTCCCGCGCTGCTGCCTCTGATAAAGAGGCAGTATCGCAGAGTGGCAACAGTCCATCTACGGAGGGTGGGGAGGGGGTTGTGAGCTCCTGGACCCAGCATGAGCAGGAACTGAGCCAGGCTGCCTGCCCGCCCGGCTCCCAATACACTTTAAATGCAGAGCTGCAGCGGAGGTAGGTCCCAGAGCTGGCGCACACCAGGACTGAGCTGGACTGCTGGCCAGACCACTAAAAAATTTACTGGCGGGGGGGGGGGGGGAAATGTGTGTCGTCTATAGCATTAACTGATAAGCTTTTGCTTATCGGTTAATCAACTACACTATTACATCCCCACCTGGGACACCACCCAATCCAGCTCATGGATGGACCAGCCCATCCGGGGGACCCCCCCAGCCACTGGGGACAGAGCAAACCCCTGCCGCCTGCCTTCAGCTCTCCAGGTTTCTTCTCCTCCTGGGACTTGCAGTGAGTGATGTCCTGCAGCTTCTGCTCCAGCGGTGCCAGACACTGCTACAGCTTCTCCTAGGAGGAGGAAGGACATTTAACAAGCGGGATCCGGCCGCCAGATTCAGGCTCAAGTCAACAGTAACAGATGGTCAGTTCTCTGATGTTTAGATGGGCCACAGGGGGCATGATTATAGATTAGAGGAGAACCCAGTCCCCTATAGACAGTCCAGTCTTAGCCCTCCCTCATCTAAGGGAGTCTTTTCTCCTCATAGAGCTGGGGACTGAACCCAGGAGTTCTGGCTTCCCCCTAGCTCCTTTCACCCACTAGCCCAGGGCTGGGGAATCTTTTTTGGGTTGGGGGCCACTGACCCTCAGAAAAATCAGTCAGGAGGCTGCACACAAGTGAGAAAATGAAACCCTCACTAATGTGGCCACCCACTAAGGAGGAAAAAGATGCTCCCCACATTCCCTTCATGCACCAGAGCCTGGGAATGGGGGAGGGGGGGCAACCTAGTAGATTTTGTGTGCTCCAGCCCCGCAGTGGAGGAGCTGGAGCACCAGCACAGGCTCCCCGATGCTGGGGGGAGGGGTGTCTTCGGACCTGAGGTTCCCCACCCTGTGCTAGACCTCACTGGTCCTACACTACTCCATTTGCTTTGCTAGGATATCTTGGGGCACATCCCAGGGATCTCAACAGTGTGGTGACCTGAACTGACTCGTTCCCAGTCAGTGGTGGGAGAACTCGTCGGCCCTTCAGCCGCACAGATGGGCATTGTGGGAAGACAGTGGAGGACGCCCCATTGTGGAGAGCCTGCATCCTCACCGGAAAGCTCCTGGGAGCTACGTAGGGGTGAGGGGGTGGTCGGAACCCGGGCTAGCTCCGAAGACAGATGCTACACGGACCCTGGGAGATCTCGTCCAGCTCACGGAGTGCAGAGCGTCAGCCCCTGGGGAAAGGGCCAGGTGTTACCTGTGGTCTCCCACCTTGTACTCCAGAGAGACATCGTCCAGGGGCACCATGGTGTGGGAGCGGTGGTCATGGGAGATCTCGCACACCAGGCAGACGGCCTGCTGGTCCTCCTTGCAGAAGAGGTTGAGCGCCTCGTTGTGCTTCCCGCACAGGCTCTCGTCCCACACCTTGCGCTTGGTGACCTGCAACTGCTTGGCGATCTCCACCATGTTGCCCAGCTGCTGGTTGGGCTTGAGGGCACAGTGGTGGAAGGTCTTGCAGCAGATGGGGCAGGGAAAGTCCTGGTTCAGTTCCTCCCACCAGTGGGTGATGCAGACCCGGCAGAAGTTGTGGCCACAGTCGATGATGACCGGGTCCTTCAGGTACTCCAGGCAGATGGAGCAGCTGGCCTCCACCTGCAGGTTCTCCAGGAGGTTGGTGGTAGCCATGGTATCTGAGAGGCAAGGGAGAATTGCTTGGGACAAGGGAACCTTTCCCCTCCAGGGGCAGCCAGCTCTGATCCAGCCCATGTGAGGAGGGACTGACTGGCACTTAGAGGGGAAAAGTCCCATGCCCCACCAGCCCTAGGAGGAGCCTACTGTGATCCGGCCCACAGGAGGAGGGACTGACTGGCTCTGAGGGGTGGTAGGGTGTGGGATCTTTCCCTGTAAGGAGAACCAGCTCTGATCTGGCCCACGGGAGGACGGACTGGTTGGCACACAGGGGTGGTGGGGCACGGGTCTTTCCCCTCTCGGAGAAGTCAGCTGTGAGCTGGTCCACGCAAGGTGGGACTGACTGACTCCAAGGAATGGTGAGACATGGGACAACAGTGGTGAGAAGAGCCCACTCAACTTTTGCTTTCATGCCGTAATCAGGCTGCAGCGACGTCCCAGCCACCAATCCCCCACTCGCTCCATGGATCGCTCTGCGGCTCTGGGCAAGCAGAACTCTCCCCCACAGCCTGGGCAGTGGTGAGCTGGGGACAAAGAGCCAGGAAACATGGATGACCAACAGGAAGCAACTCCGTTGCACAGAGCCCAAAGTTGCATGATCATCAAGGGGGGCAGAGAACTCCTGTGCTATACACGTGAGCGGCTCTGAGGCCCCTCCCCAGAAGCGGCTGCAGTTGACCCCACTTCTCCCTGAATAGTAGCTGAGGGCTAAATGGACTAAACCAGGGGTTCTCAAAGTTGTTTGCACCACAACCCCCTTCAGACAACAAAAGTTACTTTATGACCCCAGGAGGAGAGAGCTTGAGCCTCACTGTCCTAGGACGAGGGGGACTGAGGCTCAAAAGCATCAGCCCCAAGCAGGGGGGAGTGGGGCGTGTAACCTGCACCTTGCCACGCAGAGCTGAAGCCCTCAGGCTTTGGCTCTGGACAGAGGGGCTTGGTCTTTAGCCCTAGGCTCCAGCAAGTCTCAGCCAGCCCTGGCGACCCCATTCAGAAGGCATTGCGACCCACTCTGGGGTCCTGACCCACAGCTTGAGAAAAGGTTCCCCCCACATCCTGTAATTAGAAATTCAAATCTTGTCTAGACTGAACGTCTCCATTGAAAACTGGAGAACTGGAAAGATTTTACAACAGATACTAAGCAAGTCAAACCTGAGCCACTAAAAAGAGGTTTATACTAGGGATGTAAAACCCCATTAATTGGTTAACTGGTTAAACATAATGTTCAGCTGGTTAACTGGCTGGATGGGGGACAGCCAGGCTGGAGCACCCCTGTCTGTGGCAGGCCTCATGCGGTTGGAGCAGCCCCCTTCCTGCGGTGGGCAGGGAGTTGCTTAAGCCCTCACCAATTAACCTTTCACATCCCTAGTTTACACCCAGACTGCTTTAGAAACATCTTGGGAGGTTTGTTGACACATACCTATGGTCATAAAAATGAGGCTCAAGGGGCCATTTACCTCAATAGCCCATCTTCAACTGGCCTGAGTGGGAGATTGCTACCCCCTAGTCACCAATGATCAGATAACAGGCTCCTAGAAAATCTGCCTCGGTTCCCAGTGGCCAATAGTTGGTTTACGCCCCAGGAGGATTTCTAGGACCAGGTCTACGCTGGGGCAGAAAATCGATTTATGATGCACAACTCCATCTCTGAGACTTACACAGCTGGAGTCAACGTACCTCAAATTGATTTTCTGGGGGGGGGTCCCACAGCAGGAGGTTCACAGGAGAAACTCTCCTGTCGACTTCCCTTACTCCTTGCGACTCCAAGGAGTACTGGGGTCGATGCAGGAGTCCTCAATGTTTGATTTAGCGGGTCCTTCCTAGACCTGCTAAATCAAACCTGGGAAGATCGATCTCCAGAGTGTTGATCATCCGGTAAGTATAGACAAGGCCTAGCACAGTCAAAACTAGCTTAAAATAAATAAGTCCACGTGCATATGCACACGCAGAATCATAACTGTGGGTTGGGTTAAAGCTCACTGAGGCTAATGGACGAACCAGTCTCCCTCCGTTCTGGATAAACATAAGAAACAATTATGCTCTTTTATGGAACCGGACAGCTGACTCAGTAGAACCACAGAACTGGAGGGAACCTCGAGAGGTCATCTCTCTAGTTCCCTGCACTCATGGCAGGACCAAGCACCATCTGGACCAGCAGTAGACAACCTGTGGGCTGCATGAAGGCCATTGGGGTTCCACCTGAGACCTATGCATCCCCTCTCTGCTCCATTCCCCCATGCACCTCTCTTGCACTGGAGGCCCACATGTCCTACTCCTCCCCATCCTTCCCAGCCCTTTCAGAGAGCCATGAATCCACTGATTTGCACTCTCTCCCTGCTCTTCTCCTCCCTCCCACAGCCTAAGCACCACAAATGAACCTAACCCCAGCGGGCCATAGGTTGCCCGCCACTGGTCATGTAGCCCACTGAGTGGAAGAAGGGCTACTCATGTGGCCCACTCTCTCGTCTTGGTTGTCCATCACTGATCTAAACCATCCATGACAGACGTTTGGACATTTTGAAGAGCAGATTAGACAATGATGGAGATTCCACAACCTCCCTTGGCAATTTATTCCAGTATTTCACCACCCTGACAGGAAATTTTTCCTACTGTCCAACCTAGACCTACCTTGCTGCAATTTAAGCCCATTGCTTCTTGTCCGATCCTCAGAGGCCAAGGAGAACAATTTTTCTCCCTCCTCCTTGTAACACCCTTGAAAACTGCTATCCCGCCCCCTCTCAGTCTTCTCCTTTCCAAACTAAACAAACTCAGTTTTTGCAATTGTGATCTAACACAGCAGAAAACTCCAAGCTAGGGACTCTCCCTTATCCTCCCTTCTAGTCCCCATAGAGTCCGATGAGATACGGACCTCCTGGTAGCCACATGACTTCAAAAAAAATAGTGGGGAAGCATGGACTGGACATGTAGTGTGATGGCAGACACCAAAGCTTTAAAAAAATCATGATGAGATTAAGAAATATAGAATATTATAGCTATGGACACCATTGTTAAATAGTTAGGACAACATGCCCTGGAACTGGCGGGGCAAGTACCAGAAACAAACAAAGTAAGAGACGCTACAAAAGCAACGGAGCGCTGGAAAGCATGGGGGATCAACAGAACACTGGAAACAGCTGTAGAAAATCTCCACGAAAGCAAAGTGCCACCCCCATAAGTCAGGCTGAGCTACAAGAGACTTCAGGTACTAACATGGTCCTTGAAGAATGGGGGCAGAGGTGGAACAAGGGGGCCCGAGCTAAAGGAAAAGACTGGCTGGGGTACTGCAACAAAAACATTGGAAATGACTAGGTAACTGCACAGGAGGAAAATATACCAAATGATACGTCACTGCATTGGTAAATGTACCAGATTTCCCAATACTCTGGGGTATGCTCATTTATTAGGGTTACTTTTATGGGGCTGGGGGACAGGGAGGTTAACAATTCTATCAGTGTGGTGCTTGTGCTCACTTACGCTCTCTTTTGGTGCTGAATTCTCCCTGCTGCCAATTCCCCCTCCCACTGGAGCTCTCCTACAGGAACAGGGTTCCTCAGGACGGGGTTCTTCCCACCTTAGCAACACACACAGACACTCACACCCACTAACAGAGCACGTCTGAGAGGACTGGGTAATCAGCACTCACAAACTGACCCCTCATATGTCCCTGGACTCAGCAGGCTGGGTTTAACAGCAATGCCACACTGCACCCTCATGTGCCTTTGGACTCCGTGGGCTGGATTTAACAGCACTTTAAGCTGCCAACCCCCAGGTTCAGCACCTCCCTATCCCCACTTTCACACCACAGTCATTCGCTGGTAAACCACATGATGAGCAAACCCCACAGGATTTTGGGCACAACAGGGATCTTTAGCTTGGGTACAAGAAGCGTTGTTGCAGAGTGAATGGGGAAGCCAAAACAACGCCCCTTGAGGAAGAGTGAGTGAAAGAGAAAGAAAAAGAGAGAGAAACAACCAGCTTAACAATGAAAGTTACTCATTTCTGGGTAGTGATTATATATATATATAATATGGAGCCAAACACTCAAAACAGTTACAATATTAAATCTAACTTGAAACGGATTACAAATGTTAGAGCTAGCTAACTATATAAGGGTACCTCTACACTAGCTCGTTAGTTCGAGCTAGGTAGGGTAATGAGGGCAACCGGAGTTGCAAATGAAGCCCGGGATTTAAATATCCCGGGCTTCATTTGCATGTTCCCGGGCGCCGCCATTTTTAAATCCCCCTTAGTCCGAACTCCGTGCCCGCGGCTACATGCGGCACAGACTAGGTAGTTCGAATTAAAGATCCTAATTTGAACTACCGTTACTCCTCGTGGAATGAGGAGTAACAGTTAATCTGAACTAAGGACTTAGTTTGGATTAACTTTAAACTGCCGCATGTAGCCGCGGGCAGTTCGTTCGGACTAAGGGGGATTTAAAAATGGCGGCCGGACGGGAACATGCAAATAAAGCCCGGGATATTTAAATCCCGGGCTTCATTTGCAACCCTGGTTCCCTGATTTGCCTACCTAGCTCGAATTAACGAGCTAGTGTAGACATACCCTAACAGTTTACATAGGGCAGGATCAGAAGGCTATGCTTAGAGAGGTAGTTGGGGAGCGGGGTGAAGAGAGACAGACAGACCTCACCACTCCATGGAGCTTGCACTGATCAGGTTTCCCAGATGGTGATGGGAGCTGGCGGTCCAGAGGGCAGGTAACAAGCAGAGCAGAGCCCCCAGGACGATCAGGCCAGAGATGAAGTCTCAATGGGACTGATGCAAAGTTTTCCAGGCATCAGAACAGTTTTTCTTGGTCAAGGGTAGGAGTTTTTATAGGGATAGGACAATAGTTTGAGGAGGTCACTGGATTTGTTTATGGGTAAACAGAGGCGAGACAATAGAGACTGATCACACCTGGTTATGGGTGATGTTCCTTGCAAGAGCTCACAATGCAACTAGGCAGTTTCAGTATTTTGGATGTCAATAGGGATCCATTACTCGAATCGGTCTGATAATTACTAATTTGGGTGTGAGCAGGCCTGGGTTCATTAGCATCTGGAGAAGAGATTTCCCATCAGGCAGTGCTTCTCTGCTTTCGGTATCCCATAATTCAGTGCGGTTCCTGCTTTGGAAGAGCTAGTCTCCATTCTGTATGCTAATGGAGATGTCTCTATCTTCAATGCAGATGGGGCTAGGGCTGTGGTCACCAACTGGTCGATCGAGGACATGAAAGGAGAAGCGAAGGTAGGAAGCAGCCCAGAGCGGAGACACTAAGGAGCCCCGTCCTGGGCTGCTTCCTACCTCCGCTTCTCCTTTCACGTCCTCTGCCCCCACGCTCTGCTCTCTGCTCCACTCCCCGTCTCCCTCCTGCGTTCTCTGACCTCCTCTGTCTCCCGTCCCCCCTCTGCTCTCACCCTTCACTCCTCTGCCCACCGCCGTCTTCTAGCTCACTCCTCTGTTCTCCCCTCTCCCTCCATTACTCTCCTCCGTCTCCTCTCCCCTCTGCCTTCCTCCGCTGCTCTCCTTTTGAATGCAGCGCTCTCTTGCACCGGCACCTCTCCCCCTGACGTCAGGGACGCACGCACACTCTGGCCCTGCCCTACGCCCGCGTGCGGCCCCGCCCCCACTTCTGGCTCCCATCCCAGGACTCGGCCCCCCTGCATACCGCTCAGCTGGGCGGCCGCACAGGAGCAAGCAGCACAGACTGCTGTCAGATGTACCTACAGTTTTCAGACACACAATTTTTTTTCTACCATTGCAACACATTTGTTTAAACAACATAATTGTAGCCGGGCGGGCGATGAAATTTTTGGGTGTAAAAAATTTTAAAATAATAAAGCGCTGCAAAACTTAGAACAAAAATTCAGTTTTCTCCAAATTTCAGTTGTGTTGACATACCCCCCAGACTTCTCTCGAGTACCCCTAAAGGTAGGCACTCATAACACTGGTTGAGAAACACTGGGTTAGGTGGTTTCAGCATAGTTTGAAATAGAAGTTTAGTTTCATTTCACATAAAGGGCCTGCTAACTGACAAGCTCCCTGATCAGGGAAGACAAAGCATGGTATAGGAGACTTCTGGCAGTTAGACTATAGCGGGGGTGGCAAACCCCAGGACCAGGGGCCAGATGTGGCCCCTGGCTTGCCTGGATACAGCTCCAATGGGTCAGGGTCTGTGCTCATGCACTGGGGAGCCTGTGTTAGTGTCTAGCCCCCTTGCTGCCCCACCACAGGGCTGGAGCACACAAAATCTATTAGGCTGGGCCCCCCAGGCTCTGATGTGTGAGGGGAATGTGCAGAGTGTCTTTCTCCTTCTCAGTCAGGTGCAAAGTCAGGGAGGGGTTTTTGTGTGTGGCCCCCAACTGATTTTTCTATGGGTGAGTTGCCCTTGACCAAAAAAAGATTTCCCACCCCCGTAATAAAGATACTTTGGTAGAGTTATGGGCAGCATTTTACACATCACTGAGTTATTGTTCCTGCAGTGCCAACTTTAATTCTTTTAGGGTATGTCTACACTTCATTCCTCTCTCATGAGAGGAATGCAAATGCAGACACCCGAAATTGCAAAAATATCCCACGCTTTATTTGCATAATCGCATTATGGCGCTATTTCAAAATAGCGCTATTTCGAGAGAAAAACAGCATTATTTCGAGATAATCCATCACTCGAAATAACCCTTACTCAAAAAAAAGAGGAGTACGGGTTATTTTGAGAGAAGGGTTTTCTCGAAATAACCCCGTTTTTTTCTCAAAATAGCGCTATTGCGAAATAACACCATAACGCGATTATGCAAATGAAGCGCAGGATATTTAAATCCCCACTTCCTTTGCAATTTCGGGTGTCTGCATTTGTATTCCGAGAGGGGGGGGGGGGGGAATGAAGTGTAGACATACCCTTATAGATTTTATGTTCAACATCCCACTGAAAAGACTAAGAAAAATACAGTACTGGGTGGTCCATGACTTGGCTCTATCTTACTGTCTTTTTGTTCCACATAAAAATCTTGTTATGGTAGTTTACTAATAGCCAAAATGGAAATGCAGAAAGCAAACCGGTAAAATAATGAACATTAATTACAATAAAGAAACTATTCCTTATATTATACAGTGTTCTTGTGACCAGTTGCGCTTAATCTGCTCAGTGCAGGTATTTATGCAACATGTTAATGAGCACTGTTGTCCTTTTGGGTAACTGTAGAGATTTTCATTTGGAGCATAATTTGGTTTTTATGATTTGTGTGGAATTAACATCCCTTGTACTTTTCAGAAGAGCTTTCAGTTAGGAAGAGTGTGTTGCTAGCATAAACTGGTGTAGCTCCATTGACATCAATGTTCCTTGCAACACTAAGAAGGTAGTCTGAAAAGCAGGGCCATCCCTAGGGAGGTGCGGGACCTGGGGCAAGCCCACCTTATTCCGGCCCTGCCCCGCAATCAGTGTTGATTCCAGTACTCCACCTCTACCAGAAGTGCAAGGAGAACTGATGGGAGATCACACACCATAGACACACTACAGTGAAGATACTATGATAATAAGATCTAAGTACGTTTTCTTCAGCTACATTACTCACATAGTTGATGTTATGTAACTTAGATCAGTCTTCCCTGGGAGTGTAACCAGCCCTTGATCTCATGAAGATAAATCAAAGTCCAGTACCAAAGCTTGAGTTGTTACTTCAGCATCTCCAAAAAGGAATAGAATATATATTGCAAGATAATATGGGGGAAGAATCTCACTGTTTCAGTTAGCTAGAGCCCCTTCAGTTACAGCACACACTGCTATAGTTAGCACCCTTTCTCTCAAATGAACCATGGAGAGATTTATATAGTTCTGCTATCACATGATCCTCAGTCATGTGATCCTTCACAGTCAGGTCTGAAAAAGCCCACAGTCCCACTAGTATCTGAAAGCACCTTTCCCTTAAAGGGCCAGTTTGCTCTGTTACAGGCCTACTGATATCTGGACTCGTGCTAATGAGAGACCACTTCCAGTGGGCAAGTCCCCATCCATCAACTTCCTGCTCAGAGTGACTACAGCAGAAGTGGTTGTGAGAAAGTTTTGTGCTATGGAGACTTGTCTGCAGAGAGATCACCACTTCATTTCATGCAAGCCAGTCAATGAACATCAGATGTTAATGAAAATTAACAGTCGGAACTCATAGTGAATCATAGAATCCTAGGGCTGGAAGAGACCTCAGGAGGTCATCGAGTCCAGCCCCCTGCCCAAAGCAGGACCAATCCCAACTAAACCATCCCAGACAGGGCTTTGTCAAGCCAGGACTTAAAAACCTCTAGGGATGGAGATTCCACCACCTCTCTAGGAAACCCATTCCAGTGCTTCACCACCATCCGAGTGAAATAGTTTTTCCTAATATCCAACCTAGACCTCCCCCACTGTAACTTGAGACCATTGCTCTTTGTTCTGCCATCTGTCACTACTCAGAACAGCCTCTCTCCATCCTCTTTGCAATCTCCCTTCAGGAAGTTGAAGGCTGCTATCAAATCCCCCCTCACTCTTCTCTTCTGCAGACCAAAATCTCTCAGCCTCTCCTTGTAGCTCATGTGCTCCAGCCCCCTAATTATTTTGGTTGCCCTCCGCTGGACCCTCTCCAGTGAGTCCACTTCCCTTCTATAGTGGGGGGCCCAGAACTGGACACAATACTCCAGATGTGGCTTCACCAGAGCCGAATAAAGAGGAATAATCACTTCTCTAGATCTGCTGGAAATGCTCCTCCTAATGCACCCTTCTTGGCTACAAGGGCACACTGTTGTCTCATATCCAGCTTCTCATCCACTGTAATCCCCAGGTCTGTTTCTGCTGAACTGCTACTTAGCCAGTTGGTCCCCAGCCTGTAACAATGCTTGGGATTCTTCCGTCCTGAGTGCAGGACTCTACACTTGTCCTTGCTGAACCTCATCAGATTTCTTTTGGCCCAATCCTCTAATCTGTCTAGGTAACTCTGGACCCTATCCCTGCCTTCCAACCTATCTACCTCTCCCCCTAGCTCAGTATCATCCGCAAACTTGCTGAGGGTGAAATCCATCCCCTCATCCAGATCATGAATAAAGATGTTCAACAAAGCCAGCCCTAGACCTGGTCCTTGGGGCACCCCACTTAAAACCAACTGCCAACCAGATGTTGAGCCCTTGATTACCACCTGTTGGGCCTGACAATCTAGGCAACTTTCTATCCAGGTTATAGTCCATTTATTCAATCCATACTTCCTTAACTTGCTCGCAGGAATATTGTGGGAGACCATATCAAAAGCTTTGCTAAAATCAAGGTATATCACATCCACTGACTTCCCCATGTCGACAGAGCCAGTTACCTCATCGTAGACGCTAATCAAATTGGTCAGGCATGACTTGCCCTTGGTGAATCCATGTTGACTATTCCTGATCACTTTCCCTTCTTCCAAGTGCTTCAGAATGGATTTCTTGAGGATCCCCTCCATGATTTTTCCGGGGACTAAGGTGAGGCTGACTGGTCTCTAGTTCCCTGGATTGTCCTTCTTCCCTTTTTTAAAGATGGGCAATATATTTGCCTTTTTCCGATCATCCGGGACCTCTCCCGATGGCCACATGTTTTCAAAGATAATGTCCAAAGGCTCTGAAATTACATTTGCCAACTCCCTCAATACCCTCAGATGCATTAAATCCAGACCCATGGATTTGTGTGTGTCTAAGCTTTTCTAAATAGTTCTTAACCTGTTCTTTGTCCACTGACGGCTGCCCACCTCTTTCCCATAATGAGTTGCCTAGTGCAGTAGTGTGGGAACTGACCTTGTCTGTGAAGATGGAGGCAAAGAAAGCACTTCAGCTTTTCCCACATCATCTATCACTGGGTTACCTCCCTCATCCAGTAAGGGCCTGACACCCTCTCTGATAACCCTCTTATTGCTAACATGTCTATAGAAACCTATCTTGTTGCCCTTCACATCCCTTGCTAGCTGCAATTCCAATTGTGCTTTCGCCTTCCTGATCACTCCCCTGCATTCTCGAGCAATATATCCTCCTTAGTCATCTGTCCAAGTTTCCACTTCTTATAAGCTTCCTTCTTGTGTTTAAGCTTGCCAAGGATTTCCCTGGTAAGCCAATCTGGTCGTCTTTCATATTTGTTTTTCTTATTGTATTTCTTATCGGGATGGTTTCTTCCTGTGCCTTCAATAAGGCTTCTTTAAAATACTGCCAGATCTCCTGGACTCCTTTCCCCTTCATGTTAGCATCCCAGAGGATCCTGCCCATCAGTTCTCTGAGGGAGTCAAAGTCTGCTTTCCTGAAATCCAGGGTGTGTATTTTGCTGTGCTTCCTTCTTCCTTTTGTCATGATCCTGAAATTGACCAACTCATGGTCACTGCTTACCAGGTTGCCACCCACATCTATTTCCCCTACTAGTTCCTCCCTGTTTGTGAGCAGCAGGTCAAGCTGTGCATGCCTCTGGTTGGTCCCTTCAGCACTTGTACCAAGAAGTTATCCCCAACATTCTCCAAAAACTTCCTGGATTGTCTATGTTCTGCTATATTGGTCTCCCAGCAAATGTCAGGGTGATTCAAGTCCCCCATGAGAACCAGGGCCTGTGATCTGGAAGCTTCTCTCAGTTGTCTGAAGAAAGCTTCATCTACCTGATCTGGTGGTCTATATTAGACACCAATCACAACATCACCCCTGTTGCTCCCACCTTTAAACTTAACCCAAAGACTCTCAACAGTCTTTTCTCCCTCTATACACTGGAGCTCTGAGTAATCATACTGCTTTCTTACATACAGTGCAACTCTTCCTCATTTTCTCCCCTTGCCTGTCCTTCCTGAACAGTTTATACCCTTCCATGTCATGCAAGTCATCCCACCAAGTCTCCGTTATTCCAATCAAACCATAGTTCTTTGACTGGGCCAGGGCTTCTAATTCTTCCTGTTTGTTTCCCAGGCTTCTTGCATTCATGGACAAACATCTTAGATAACTATCAGATTGCCCTACCTTCTCCATTCAATTCAGTGCTCCATGATCAAAGCATTTTACAGACATTAACTAATCACTGGTGATTATTTGCAGTCACTACCAACCTGTACCAGATTAGAACCAGTGACCAAGTGGTGAGACGCTCCATACCCAGCCACCTGAGACTTTCTGCCTCTAGTTCACAGAGGCATTCCCATGCTAGCTCAGCTCTTGGTCACACTTAATAAACAGCAGTGTGTCTGCAGTGGCACAGACGGTTGTGCAAGCTGGCCACTCCAAGACCATTCCGGCCTCAGTGCATGGGCATGTACTAGTGCGCTATGTAAAGCAGCACTAGCACAGGTATGTCTAGATGTACTTTCTATTCCTGGTAAGAGAACTGTGCAAATTCAAACAGGTAATGCTCTATGCCATAACCACACCTCAGTTTGAAACACACAGTATAAGTATGAGCCTCTTCTATATGTTTTAAGTGTGTATTTATAAATCAAGCTTCAGCTGAATATTATAACTCACCAGTTGAAAGCGTTCCCAATAGAATTCAAACTTGCTTTCAGTCCAAAATCCCAAAAGATCAAAAATGATCATTTTTATCTGAATTTTACTCTGAATTTGCCAATAGTGGGAAAGTTAATATTGGAAACGGGGATAGTCAATGTAATTGTTATGGACAATACATAGCAGCAGTTGGGCTTGGTTGTTTTTAATTGGTTGAGACAATTATCTGATCAAAACAAAAATTAGAACATCAACTTCTTCCCCTGGGCCCCCAAAGGTTTACATATAAATTAACACAAGCCACCCAATGTGTCTCTTATATAGCACATAAGTGACATTTTTGGTTCTCATCGTTCTGTGGTTTCCTCAGAGGTACTATTTATTACAATGCTTACATCATAAGAGACATGGCAGGCTGCACATATCCATTTCTGCATAAGCTGGATACTAAATTGTAATGCCATCTAACTCCATTCTCCAAAGCCTAAGCCCATAAGCAGTGCTGCAGAAAGACTCCAACAGACAACAGGATTTGATGCTTTAAATACAGAAGGATAGCACACAACTGAACACAACTGCTCGAGAAGCTTTGGAAACCCTTAACACAGGGCTTTTCATTATTGTTCCCATTTTTTTAAATCTTCACTCCCTCGAGTAATGTAACTGCAACCACCTCTTCAACTGTTTCTTTTAGTGTGACAAGATGTAACTAAGCCTGGTTTGGTCACTGGTAGGGTTAGGAAAAACTGCCTTTTGTTGTCCTTCCCCCCCTTGTTCCTGGGTCTCTCTCCTTTTTCATCTTTCTTATGACTTCAAAGAGCTTCCTACTTCCAAACTCCCCGGCTTTCAAACCCATGACTTCAATACAACTTGTTAGCAGAATATGTCACTGAAAAGGGTTTTCTCTCTGAAATATTCAGGGTCAAGTTTCCCTGCTCCTGTTGGAAGTAAGTTTCAGGTCCTGATCCTGCTTGGTGCTGAGCACCCTCAGCTGGGTGAGATCAGGATCAAGCCATTTATGTTTTCCCATCAGAGTGCTACTACAGAGGAGAGATCCTGGACTCACTGAAGTCAATCAGAGTTTTGCTATTCAAGGAGGCTCGGATTTCAACCAGAACGTCTTCAGTGATATGGTCTCTCCCCTGTCATTTATCTCTGGTGGCAGAATTCCATGGAGTGTCCCACAGCAAGAGGAATTATTCGCCTTGCTCTTTTATCCAGCCAGCGTGGCAGTTCCCAGCCCCGCCCCCTAATGTGTTGCCTGGGAGCTGGGGATACGAGTCCTTTCACTTGCTTCTATTTAAAGGTGTGTGCCTGCTGGTAGGCTGCCAGCCAACGCATGAGGGGGGCCAGAGCTGTGAGCCTTTTCAATTGCTTCTATTTAAAGCCCCACCCCTTCCACCCAAGGCCCCGCCTCTTCCGGGTGGCCCTCGACCACTTCAAACATTTTTGAAGTGGCCCCCATTCAAAAATTATTGCCCACCCCTGCCTTATATGCTTGAATTTGTGGACAACTATTCTATTCTGTTAGTCTTAAAAGCAATTTCTCCAACTAACACAGGTAAACCCCAGATACCCCTAGGGGGAGGAGGAGGCTATAGCCTTGCATCCAAGTCCAAATAATCACCCTTTTCCTCAGGGCAGTATGACCCAATGGTCAGAGTCAATAGGCTCACTCTTCCATACAGGGCCATAGGGCCCACTGGCCAATGTCTGTGTTCCTACCCCTACATTCAGGGAAGTACAGCCCAGCAGCCAGAGTCAGTAGACTGCCCCTTTAATGTGGGGCAGTATGGCTCAGTGGCCAGAGCCAGTAGGGTGGCCCTTGTATGCAGGGCAGTGTGTCCTAGTGGCCAAAACCAGTTGCACTTGTATGCAATGACCCAAGGAGGATGGGTTTATGGCTAGGGGCAGGGCTGGGAAACCCAGACCTCCATACTCCACTGGCTACTTCCTCCTGTTTTCCTGCTCTGTAGTCCCCACGCCTTCTGGGTCTCTGGGATAGTCAAAGTTCCTGATGACACCTTCTCCTCACAGGCTTCCATGGCCAACTATGTATTTATCTTCTCTGGGGATGAATCCAGTTAGGGAAGTGAAGGGAAGTGTTGTCTGTAGGACTCCTGCCTCACTTGTTAACAGAAGGTGGAAGGTATATGATGAATGAGGTCAGGAACTGAAATGATTGGCTCATGGTTAATGACACCCTGGCAAACTGAATTCTATCCCTGCCTCTACCACAGAGTTTCTATGTGATGCTGAGGAATTCCTACTCTTCCCATCCAAGTCCCAGTCGTCTTCCCACCCTGGTTTCCAGTTCCATTTGCCCTTCCTACTCTCTTTCTCTAGCCAGTCCTAGTCTCTCTCACCAGGGTCATCTGATCTTAGTCTTTCCCCTAGTCTCTGGCCCCCGTCTCTGCCCAGGCTTCCTGACCCAGTCAACCTGGACAGCCAGTCCTATATCCAACCACCTAGTTCTTTGTCCATCTGGCTTCCCTCTTCCAACCTCAGCTCCCAGTCCTGATGACCCAAGCTCCATTCTTCCCACTGGTTTGTAGTCCCAATCTCCTTGTCTGGCCACTTTCAGTTTGTCCTCTTCCTTTCCCACTTCCTCCCAGTCCCATCTCCTCACAAACCAGACTGACAATCCAATCACTCCACAGTCTTATCCCCAGGTCTGGTTCTTAGACCTTCTGCATTCAAGTCAGGTAGTTTTTAATTGCCCTTTTTAAAAACATTCAGTCTAAAGCAAACACTTGCCTGGAAAATTTCAGTCTAGGTGGTCACTGTGGGTGTGTCTAGACTACATCCCTCTTTCGACAGAGGGATGTAAAATTAGGCACTTCGAAATTGCAAATGAAGCCGGGATTTGAATTTCCCTCACTTCATTTGCATAATCACGTCATGACGCTCTTTCGAAAAAGCGCTATTTCAAAAGAGCGCCATGACGCGATTATGCAAATGAAGCGTGGGAAATTCAAATCCCAGCTTCATTTGTAAATTTCTAAGCGCCTAATTTACATCCCTCTGCCGAAAGAAGGATGTAATCTAGACGTAGCCTGTATGGCAAAGTTGTATGCAACTGAAAACAGGGTCTTATGAGAAGTTTTAGGCTACTTTAATTTGCAGTGCTACTAGCTACACCTAATACTAACAATAGGGTCTGGAATGGCGTTTGGCAGCATTTTATACCCAGGTTGCACTGATAGGGGGCCTCCGTGTGCTGTCGCCACTCCAGGTCCCACTCCACAGTGCACATTGGCTGGGAACTGTGGCCAATAAGAGCTATGGAAGCAGTGTCTGCAGGCAGTGGAATGCAGAGACCTTCTGGCTTGCCCACCTAGGTCCTTCTGCCAGAGGGATGTACTGGTTGCTTTCGGGAGCCACCCACAGTAAGCACTGCCCCATCTCTCCTCCTGCACCCTAACGCTCTGCCCCTGTCCAGAGCCCATCCAGCACCCACCCTATACCCAAGCTCCCTCCAACAAGGGTCCAACCTCTCACCCACTTCTGCATCCAAACTGCCTACTGTAGCTCACACCCCACACTCACTTCTTCACCCAAACTCGCTCCCAGAACCTGCACCCCACACCCAAACTCCTCCCGGAGCTCGATCCCTCACCTGTCCCTATACCCAAATTCCATTTCAGACCCTGCACCTAGCACCCCTTCCTATTCCCTGCCTCCTGCCCCAGCTTGGTCAAAGTGAGTGAGGGCAGGGGACAGCAAGGGCTAGAGGGAGGGTGGACAGAGTGAGCAGGGGTGTGGTCTCAGAGAAGGGGTGAGAGAGGATGTGTCCTCAGGGAAGGGGCAGGGCAAGGTTTGTAAGAATAGATGGGTGGCAACATTACTGGGTGGGCATATGGAAGCGCTGGCTGTGTCAGGAGACTGCACACAACAGCACAGCTGGCAACTTGCTGGGCACCAGCCAGTGAAGGCACAACACTGCCTAAATGTCAGCCAGATCACATCCGTGTGGGCGCAGCTTGTGCGTGCATGGGGGGCCCATTGACAGTTCTGCCCTGGGGCCTGGAATTGCAGTCGATGGGCCTGAATTCTTCTCCCTTTTTCAGATGGAGTAAGGAAGGCACAAAGATATTTAATGCCTTGTCTGGGATCAAGCACTTGTGGCCAAGTGGGTTTTAACTTTGTCTGTGAAACCAGAGAGATAGCACTCAGTCTAGAACCGACTCGGTTTTGTTGGTTGTTTTTTTGACATTTTTCCATTGTTCACGGTGAAGGCAAGCTGTGCTGCATATGCATGCATGAATAAGTTATTAATGCCTCAAGTATGGACATTTTGTGACGTGCGGATTCAATGAGACAGGATTCCACAGGAGACCTGGTTTCAGTCACTAGGCACTCTACAAAGTCTAAAAGAAATATAGAAAAAGCTGTTCTGAGGTATGTGTATAAAATTAACTTTTTTTTTTTAAGTAGACAGAACACTCTTGGAAATGCCATATTTTTAAAAAAGCTGGTCAAAATATTTTTAATTTTGAAAAGGTAATAATTTAATGACATTTAAAATTGTTTTAAAATCAGACTTTTAAAAAAAATGTTCATAATTTCCAGCTCTAAAAGTTAAGGGAATGGTAAGACTACAGGGAAAAGCACTCAAAGCTACCAATGTGTGTGTGTGTGTGTGTGTGTGTGTGTGTGTGTGTGTGTACACATTTGCAGAAAGATACAGACTCTTCTACTCACTCACTGTACTGTATTATTTCAGAAATAATGTGTAATATACAGGTGTTTTTGGGGGTGTGTTGATGTGGGATATTTAAATAACTGAAGGAGGTGTATATATAATGACCCATTAAGAACTATGGCAGGGGAGAGAGAGACAGAAATACTTTTACTACTACAGGTGTTGGGGTTTCCCAAGCTATGGGTCAGGACCCAAATATGGGTTGCCATTACATTTCAAAAGGGTCGCCAGGTGGCTCTTAAGGAGCCATTCACACATTTTTTTGAATTGCCTTGGCTCACCAAGTCTTCCTGAATTGTCAAAATGGGTCCCCATCTGGAAAAGGTTGGGAACCGCTGTTGTTAGACAAATGTCAAAATTAGATTTTTGCTGAAAAAGAGGAACAAATTTGTCACAAAAATATGCTCCTTTTTACCAGCTCTATTCAGCGCCAAAAGCACAAGCTATTTAAGTTAAATAGGCTCTTAGCCTATATCTGAACCAAAGATGACAGGCAAAAATGATCAGCATCAATTAACCAATGTATTACATAAGTAGTATAGACGAAGCTCCCTTGCCACAGTTGGAGGCTGTCAAGAGTTAAAGTTCTTGTACAGGTCATCAGTTTGGGTCATCACAGAACCTGGGATCTTCCCAGGATCCATCTATCTGAATATCCTCTCACTATTAATAGCTTCCCCCAGACACTTCAGAGGAAAGTCCAAGAAATGCCACAATAGGCAGATATGGAATAGTCTGCCCCTCCTGCCACAAAGGTCTAACCCAAAAGGAAAAAAAATCAATGACTTCTGCAGTTGTAAGTAGCAAGTACTTCATCTTAAACCAGTGTTTCTCAGAGTGGGCCATGGGCCCCCTTTGGGAAAGCTGCTAGTGTGGGGGTGGGCAATAATTTTTGAAGGGGGGGGCCACTTCACAAGTTTCAGAAGTGATCATGGGCCTAAGTGGAAGGGGCGGAGTCTGGGGTGGAAGGGGCAGGGTTGGGAGCTAGCCTACCCTGAGCTTTGCTTGGCCTGGGGTTCCTGTACCCTGAGTTCCAGCCAATGGAAGGGGCAGGACTTGGAGCAGCTGGAGGCTAGCCTCCTCCCAGAGTTGTCTGGGGTGGAGGCTTGGAATCACACTAAAGGGCTTACAGCTCCTGGCCCTGGTGCTAACCCATTGCCTGGCAGCCGCAAGCCAAGAGCCCTTAGAATTGCTGCTATTTAAAGAGTTCCCAGCTTGCAGCTTCAGGTTGCTGCGAGGAAACAAGTTAGCAGCGGAGCCAGGAGCCGTGAGCCCTTTCAACTGCTTCTGTTTAAGGGGCTCACAACTTTGTGGGCAGCTGCCAGACAATGCAGTAGCAGCCTCTCTGCAGGTGCATGCCCTTTAAATAGAAGCAACAGCAGGAGTTGAAAAGGCTCACGCCTCCCTGGCAGTTCCCAAGCAATGCGTTAGCAGTAGGGCCGGGAGCTGCCGCTGGCCGGATGAAAGTGCTAGGCAGGATGGATCCGGCCTTCTGACAGCCTCTTGCCCAGCCCCATGCTAGCGGGACTGTGCTACTTTGTATACTAAAAGGTTCCACAGACACAGAGCCTCGCAGTTCCCACTGGCTCCGGTTTGCTGTTTCCAGCCCAGGAGAACTGTGGGGAAACAGTGGTCCAGGCCACACTGCTTCCCACAGCTCCCCTTGGCTGGAAATGGCAAACCAGCGCCAATGGGAGCTGTAAGGCTCCTTTAGGTAAACAAAGTGGCTCAGGCCCTCTAGTGGCTTTCCTAAAGTGAGCCCACAGCCCACTTTGAGGAACACTGCCTTAAACAAGCCTTTAAATTCTGAAGAGAAAAATGGAAAACGTGTCTTAAAAAAAATTGGGAAATTCAAAATCAAAGACTATTTTAAAAAAAACAGATAAAGTTGCTAAATGACAATGTTGCTATAAACATATGTTATTCTAACCAGTATAAAGACATGCATATTCCATGCGCACAATCTATACTTTGTCCCAAAATATTTACTCTTCAACACAAATCTCAAAATATAATCACAACACAAAAATGTGTCTGAAAAAGTAACAATTACATAAATTCACATAAAAGTGACACAATCAGTCCCTGCTACAAATAAACATCATTATGCCATAAATCAGCAACTACACACCTTTGCAGTTAGTCTGCATATATATTCTCCCCAACAAACAAATAATTTATCAAAATAAATCTATATTTATAATTAACTGTTTATTCAAACTTGAAATCAAGATAATAAAAAGAGCTGGGAGTCAGAAATTAAGTCAGTGTATTGTTGAAATACATAACCTGGTAATAATGGGTGAGATCCTGGCCCCAACTAATGCTGCTTTGTATTCCCTCACAGCACTAAGCAGGCATGGTGTTACCATAAAGATGAAATCAAGGATTCCCACTGACAAGGGGGCATGTCAGGTTGGGGACAGAAGGGAAGGAATGTATGGTATGCCACTGATCCTGGACTGGTGGAGCTATCCTTGTGGCATCATTACAACCAGCATAGTTTAAAAACATCCCTTAGGCTGCTCTAAATTACACAGGCAGGCAGTTCTGCCCCTGGCTGGCCCAGGATCAGAGGATCAGAGAGGTGGCTCAGAGCCACCTTTCCCCCCTGCTCTGCTCAGCTGCACTGATTCCAAACACAGCACAGCTGAGAATCCAGCCCCGCGTGTTTATGTTTATCATGGGGGTAGCGTAGGATTTATGATGCCCTTAATTTTTCATTTCCTTGCTTTTAAAGCACTTGGGTTTTGCAAAGGGCGTGGCAGGTACATTGTCACTGAGCAAGCTTCACTAGATTTTTAAATTGACATTTTCTGGGTTTGAAATGGATTGTGGCTTGGAATCCTGTAGAGCATTTGATGTTTGCCCAGGGTACAATAAATTCTCACAAAGTGACCATTCTCACCAAGGGTGCAGGCCAACATCAAATTGTTTCAGATGGTACTTTATGGCAAGGTGAAGCCAGATCAGTGAGCTTCTAAATGGTTTTTGTATTTGGGGAAAAATACCTTAAAACTACCAGCTAGCCAAAAGTGCTATTAACAAAGTTAGGTGCTCACTCCATCTGGTGCCAGAGACAATCCTAGCAACAGGGTTTAGTACTGTGGCCCTCTGTTAACTTTTCACACAGCAAAATAAGCAAAGTGTTCTTATAACAGTTTCAACAGGATGAAACAAAGGCACAAAGAGACCTCTAAATTCACAAAAAACAGGTGCGGACATGACATTGGCAATATCTCTGAGGCAGAAGCCGGCAGATTTCACCACAACAGACATGTAATTCAAACATCAGGCTAGAGTCCAGCTGCACTGCTGAGCGCAAAGCTATTAGGTAGGCTTTGTTTTTATTATTTTTTTTTAAATGTAGCCCAGGAGAGTGGGTGGGGAGATACCACAGTTACTTTTTCATTCCTGCCAGATCCACAGCTCCAAGTTTACTTTGGAAAATCCAACCCTCAGAATTTAATATGAAATCACTACACATCAAAAGTGCTCAGAATTGATACTGGCCATAACATGGAACTGACGGCTTCTGGTTACTGCAGTCCAACATATTACAGTGTGCAAAACAACCTGATAGGTCGCACAGGGAGACAAAAGGAAGCCCCCATTACAGTGGTAAAATATTTTGTGCTGGAAAAAGTTGCTGGAGTTAGGAAATACATTCTTTCTAAAAAAACATTCTGAACATCTTTGCCATCTTTTAAAGAAAGATGACAGAATTCATATGAGATTTTTTTTTCCTCTCTCCTTTGTTGGGATTTGATGCAGACCTCCTCTCCAGTGACAATGACTGCCAGATTGTGTAAAGCCCAGAGATCTGTACAGCAGGCAGTCCACTAATGACTCAAGTTTGTTTAAAATACACAGAGAAATGGGAAACACAATAGAATTAACATTTCATTAGCCTATCAACCAATGCTCAGGAATCCAAGTGATCAAACTCCTTCAGGCACTTATGATTAGCTGTATTATTTCACTTGGGTTCCAAGAAACCATTGATCAGTAAATCTTGATGTGTACAGTTCTACTTATAAGTTGCTAAAAACCACATGTATTCAAAGAATACACAATAAAGAAATTGTAGGAATATTTTCAGTGATTTGTTTGAATGACTCTTTTTTTGGTGTGCAGAGTTTGAAAAACTTTTTTTAAACAGGCAGATTCAATTTCTCTCTTTTTCTTTCTATACCAATTGCAAAAATGCCTAAAATCACAGCCTCTCCAGCATCTTGGCACATTTAACAATTGCTATTTTCACTGCAACAACCTGACCAATTGCCTTTTAACATCTTCACTGCTGGGTCATTGCATCAGCATGCACACTTCTAAATCTATCGATGTCCCTTTGCTATCACTAGAACGTCATGACTACACACCCATTGTAATGCATCTTGGAGTACTGAAGGGGTCATTGTACTAAATGTACTTTGCTCAGTCAGAAGAAGCAAAAGGGTTAATTAATTACTGTCATTTGTATAATTTTAGGACATCACTTCTCCATGCATTTGTGTATGAATCACAATCCTCCTTGGCAACCTCCTGAGTTCCTTCACAAATTAACAGGATTCATTATAATATCCAGCCACAAATAAAAAGCTTAACAAGTTCTGGGAGGTCCCTAGTCATAGAAAAATTCTCACACAAGAAAAAAATCAGATATGCCAAGTATATTCAGGCTGTGAACAATTTATTACTAATACAAAATCAGCTGTAGTTGGTTGCCACATGGCTCTGACCCACTTTTCCTGCACAAAAAGCTAAAACACTACATTAAATATAAGTGGAATACATAAAGACTCTTAACTCAAGGAATGGATGTTTGCGCTCTGAGACAGCATTGTCTAGCACACTGATCATGGAACTGGCAGACAAGAATTCCAGATGCACTATTTGTTTTGTTGATGACTTCTGTGATGTTGGGCAAATAATATGACTGTCATGGGCAGATTTCCAAGAGGTCAGCACCTAACATATTGAGCTCTTTGGAAAATCTGGCCACTTCTTTCACTATATAAGTGGGAGCTGAATTCTTGAGAAACTGTGGCTCTACGTATCTTATGGCTAGAAGTCACTGATGTGGTTCCTTGACAAGTATTTTGAGCTGTTGAAAATTGATAATGGTTCACCTGTGTGTGTGTGTCCTCCTTCTGCATGCTGCCCTGGCTGTGCACAGATAGCCAGCACAGAAGAACCCCAGTGCACAGATAGCCAGTACAGAGAACCCCTAAGGACCACACAATCAGATAAGGTGCAAAAGCTGGATGGACTGTTGGTCTGACCCAGAATGGCCATTCTGATGTTCTTAAAAGCACCAGGCCGGGTTTACCGTAAACAAATCACATTAACAACATCTGGTACATTCCACGAGAATCCTAAAAATGTGTGCCCGTGATAATGGACACAGCTCAGTCAGTGGCGCAATTTTCCACTGCCTCCTTGACTGGATAAAGGACAGCCCCTGTAAGGTACATTTTTATGCACAAATGCAAACAGGTTACACACTACTGCTGACGTATCAGGGTGCCATCCTCTGGCATACTTAGACACCTTGTACATGGTGGCTTGATCAAAGCATCCCTATTCATCATGCTTTCATCCTAACTCTATCCTGGACTTGGATAAATAGGTTTCTGTTATCCATTGGGAGTGTGTTGGTACCAAGATGTTTCCTAATGGGATGTTCTGGTACCATCCCTCTGGAATGCATTTACAACTTGTGCCTAGTACCTCCTATGTATGTGTGTTTTTGCAATATTGGCCTTGTTCTTGACAGAATCTGTGAGCAGGGTCTGCCTTTTTCTCAATGTGGCTTTATAGCAGCAAAATCCTGACTAGTTTTACTTAGGCCTCATACTAAGCCTGTAATATATGGACTTATGCTTTAGGCCTATGGTGTTCAACCAATTCTGAAGCAGTAGCCACTATAGTAGCTACTGCTATAGTGAACTAGCCACACTCAGCCAGCCAAACAGCCACATTGTTCAAGCCAACAGGCCACACTCAACTGACCAAACAGCCACATGTGGCTTGCATGTGGTACACCACGGCTTTAGGCCCTCTTCTTGCTATGTTCCTCAGTTGCTCCATATGTAAATGAAGATAACAACAGCTGCCTACACCTCAATGCTGCCAGGACTAATTAATTTGTACTTCTGAAGATGCAAAAACACTAACTACATTAGACATTTGTAAGTAGTAACATATCGGCATCCTTTTGCTATGTTGCTCCCAAGTGACTGGTGCTGTGGAGTATCATCTGAACAAAGACTGCTTTTTCTGTTATGTAAAACAATACAATGCAAAGGAAGTGCACCCCATTAATGTCATGCACCCCTTCCCTTACAGAGTCGGGGCAAAAGCCCCGATCTTATCCCCCGCCCCAATCAAGCCAAAGCTCCATGTCTCCCCCTTACCATAAGAAAGGCCACCCTGCCTCCACCCCTCAGGTTCTCTGGTGAGGTTCCCTGATGCTGCTTGTTATCAAAGTCAGCTGTGGCCCATTCTGCTTAGCCCTGGACTGCTACATCACCAGTTCAGCCAGCAGTGCCAGGTTCTCTTTCAGCAGGTGGGAGAGCAGCCCTCCCACCAGGAAGAGACAGGGAGGGCAGAAAAGAAGACAGAACTTATTACCCTAGTCAGAGCAAGGGTTCAGCCCCAATCTGGCCCTGGGGCAAAAGGGTGAGGGGAACGACACTGAGACGAGTTTGGTCCAAGATGGAGGGCACTCATGACAGATAGCTCATGTGGAAATGGAAGGGGTGGGGTGGGCTAAGGAGTATGAAAATTTAAGGATGTTTCAGAAGGTGTGGAGCAGCCATCCGGGGGGAATTCTGGTGTGTCAGGCAGTGTCTCCCAGGGCTGGCCACAGCAGGGATGGTGCTGGCCCAATGGGGTTATAGCTGTCCCAAGTTTGTGGGGCATGGAGTAGGGGAACCCTGATTTGGCAAATGGCTGGGCAAGCCAGGCTGCCAGGGACAGGTGGAGGACCCTCCCGCTTGCCAGCTTCATGCTCCATCCTGGCAAGGGATGGAGAAAAGTGAACAGGTCCATGTCCTGTTGAGGGGGATGGATCCCCTGACCTCTCACTACAAAACTTGCTCTTAGCAAGGTTAGCATCTGAACTGAAAGCATAAAGGTTTGTATCCCAAATATTTAAATTCTGGTCAATGTAACTGTGCATTTTCTTTTTATCCTTGTAAATATCCTATTCTTTTCCAAATCTTGCTAATATTAATGTTATCTTGTTGCAATGAGTTCCACAGGCTTAGTATGTGTCATGTTAAAATCAGTTTTCAAACCTGCTGCCTTTCATTTTGATTTCATCTACCCTTGTCCTATTTTAAAAAAAGGAAAATCAAGTGTCCAATCTGCTTTGTATCTTTCATTATTTGTACACCTTTATCATGTCTCCTCTTTTAATTTAATTTGTAAAACAGAGCGCTATACCAGTGGTTCTTAACCAGGGATACATGTACCCCTGGGGATACACAGAGGTTTTCCAGGGGGTATATTATCTCATCTAAATATTTGCCCATAACAGGGGGCTGCAGGTGTGGGGGTGCAGGAGTTGGTGTTGGGAGTGAGAAGGGGCTCAGGGCAGGAGGTTGTGTGGAGGGGTACTGGAATCAGGGTTGAAAGGTGAGGAGGGGCTCAGGACAGGGGACTAGGTGTGTGTATGAGGTGCTGAAGTGAAGAGGGGTTCAGGGCAGGAGGTTGGGTGTGGGGAGATGCAGGACTCAGAATTGGGGCGGGGGGTCAGGAAGGGCTCAGGGTTGGGGACTGGAGGTGTGGAGAAGCAGGAGCCAGAAGGGCTGCACTGGTCAGGCAGCGTCTCCCAGGGCTGGCCACAGCAGGGACGGTGCTGACCCAATGGAGTTATAGCTGTCCCAATGCCCATCTCTGGCCTCTTGCTATCTTGCTACCTCACTGTGATCATTACACAGTATAACTGCCCCTGCTAGCCTGGAAAACAATTGCATTCCAGGCCCATACCATTGTCCTGCTACAACCAACCCCTTACCTTGCTTTAAATTATAAGAGGAAGCTGCCTACTAAATGTGGTGGTCCTAGCTCTTGCTGTTTAGGAGGAGTTCTTGAACGAACAGATGGACAGACCCTTTTGAGACAAACTCTCTCAAAGATATAGTATATTATATGGTAAAAATGAGACTTTCAGTAATAATGCGCTGAGACAATTTTGTACTTTCATGTCTGATTTTGTACGCAAGTGGTTTTTAAGGAAGTGAAACCTGGGGGATACACAAGACAAATCAGATTCCTGAAAAGAAGTACAGTAGTCTGGAAAGATTGAGAGCTGCTGAGCTATGATCTTGCCCATATTTGTATCTTAAATATCCCTGAGATAGAAAGGGGAACAATCCATGCCAGGTCTCCAGAGGCTTCTTTAGAGATGCTTGCTTTCTCTGGTGCACATTATATGAATGCTTTAGTTCAAGAATATTCATAGGCTTGGAAGAATTAGGCTTTTATTGGTAAATTTCAGTATAAATCAATTTCAATCCACACACACACACACACACACACAGAAAAAACAATTGCCATCAATGATAATCAAAACTTAGATAGGCAGAGTGAAAAAACGCGGCTTGAGAAGTTATTAGAGTTTGATTTAAAGATTTTACCTCATCTTTTGGCACGTGATGTTGACAACTTTTGTTTTAACTGTTATAAAGTGCTAACTTTTTGAACCTCAACATCTTCTGCCATTAGATAGTTATTGTTTGTAATTTCCTGCAACTCTTACAATTTAAATAAATCAAAATAAAAATGTTTGAATTCCCTGATATTATCCATTAAAGATACAACTGAATTCTGCCACGCCTAAACAGCATAGTTCTTGAGGTTTATAAGAACAATACACTTGTGCACTGAAAATGGCTTCTCTGGCAGCTCTTCACATCAGTTCTTAACAATGAGGTCCCATTTGGAGCCAGCACTCTCTTGGATGACCTCTTAAATTAATTCTTTATTCTTCTAATAGCCCACAGTTCATTCAGACAAAGCTCTTCAGCTTTCCTAATCGGAATAGAATGGTGCACCACCAGTTTGCATAAGCTAAGGAGAGCTCAATAAGGCAGACCTGAGGAAGAGCTGTTGCAACACAATGAGTTTACTGAATGAGAATTCCTCTGCTATTTCCTGTAAAAAAAAATCAGAATAAATAGTCCAGGAGCCCTAGAGCAGTGGTCCCCAACACGGTGCCCGCAGGTGCCATGGCGCCCGCCAGGACATTTAAGTGCGCCCACCTAGCGCTGCCCCTGGGAGCGCGGTGCATGCGCGGCCCCCGGGCAGCCCGGCAGCCCCGTGTGGCGCCCGCCACCCAAAAAGGTTGGGGACCACTGCCCTAGATGAACAAGGTAGCATTACAGTCACACAGTACAGATAGCCTAAAGTAAAAGCCCATAACACCTAAAACTCAGACAGGAAAGCTTTGATCCAGATTCAAACCCAAACTTTTAGCAGCTGTTGGAACCCTGCAGGGATGCACAGTTCTATGCATGGCATACACAAACTAAGTTCTGTTCCGCCTACTGTCAACAGTGAGCACCTTTTAGGACCTGCCCTCCTGCCCCTATGCAGGAGAATCATACCATTTCTGCTCTCAAATCATATGGGGCTGCAGGGAGAATGGGAAAGGGTGGCATGATTCAAACTGTAGGCTCATGAATGGTCACATATGGGTGCATTTTAGTGTTCAAGACTGAACGTCGGACCCTTCTTTCTGGCCACTAATTTAGTTCCATTCGGCATGAGTGCACAACAGATGCTCTTATGTAATCATTGGCTACTTGTTTCCTGGCTCGCCACTCTCTGACCAACTTGAGACCCCCTGGCTCTCAGCCACCTGCCTGCTTTCCCAATGGATTTACTCTTTGTAGTAGGAATTCTTTCTATCAAGTCATCAATAATATTCAGAGCAGATGTCTGCTCTGTAATTGATTAGGTATCTTTTCATGGCACAGAGTTGTGATCAAATAAGCAGTTGGTAGATTCCCTTGATCAAAGCATCAGAATCTGATTATGTTTCCTGTAAAGAGACCCTTTGAAGTGGATCAGCCCTCAGGTAATTCAGTTATCTGCTTCCTGGAAAAGTCATTTTCAAAAGCGGGCATTTGCCCAGGTGCAAAGATGTGGAAGGCACTGTTTCTGTTATGACTCATCTGTGACTTCAAAGATTATTTCAAACTTAAAAACGGGCAGTGCAGTGGATAGACTGAGTTACTAAAATGGAGAGGGAAGACAACCAATAATCTGTCTGTCTAAAATAATCTAGACAGTCATATTAGATACCATATTGGCGAACACAGTATCAACTACCTTTAGTGAAAAGAGAGTGAATAAACTGCTCTGAAGCTCACAACTAAACTATAGCAGGCCTCTGCAGTCCACTACATCCTCCCAAATCTCTGCCTCCAAACGCTTGCCAGCCCATTGTGTCAGCTGTAATCCTCTTCCCAACTCCACAGGGAGTGCCAGCTTTCATCCTAACCACTGCTTTTCACTTTCTTCTACATTTCTTACAGGTTTGAAGGTTTCCCTGCTTGGTCTTTAACTTGGTCTTTTTCTTTTAAGTTCCCATAGATGTATCGCAGAATGAATCAATGTTCTCACTAAGCAAAAAGGGAAATGAAATGCCAAGAAACCAACATGAATGTAAAATTTTACAGGAAGGCTGAGAAATCAAGAACTCCTCAGTTGGGAAGCATCAAAAGGTAAAGTAGCTTCTAAGTTACCATGGCCACATTGGGCAAAGATAACATATTGTATATCATTACCGGTTTCCTTGTTCAACATGAACTAATAATGTATTATTACCATTCAATAAAAATAGGATTTGCAACGTGTCTTCTAGAAATTTCCATTATGATGGTGAAATTCATCCCAGTTCTGGATTTGCAGAAGATCACATTACCATTGAAATCCTCCTTCCTTCTTCCATTAAGGGTTGAAGTAGGATTGAAGTGGTGCATAGGGTCCACTGTACTAGAATGGATTTTGCTCTGCTAGCATCAAGAGGGCTGCTGGAACTTTGAGGTGATGGAAGGAGAACCCTTCCTCACCCCCAGAATACAGCCCAAAAACGCTTTTTAAAAAAAAGAGAATAAATCCATTTCCTCTTTCCTTCTGTTCCACACAGCGCCTGCATAATCTCTCCTTTCTTCTTCCTCATGGGTAGCACAGATGCCGGCACAGCATTTCTCCAAATGTGCATCTGATGGCTGCAGGAGCTGACAAATCTTGCAGGATGAAAAGCTAACACAAGGGCTGAATGAGGCAAGTGAAGACAGGCGAAGGAGATGGAAAAATTCAGCCTTTGAAAAGCGTTATAAAAAGAGAAGCTTCTTCAATCTGTGAGAATTTTGTGGCATATTTGAAAGGGAAAAGAAAATTTAACAATTATTTTCCCCCTTTTCAGTTTTTGCTTGTCTTGAATTTTATGTGAGCTTTCTGCTCTTCTCTGAAATCATGTCCATATTCTCACCTCCATCAACACAATCAATTGGGTACAAAACCTGGTCCAGCAGTGAGCGCTCAAAGGGAGATCACTGGCTATCCAGCGTGGTTCCTCTACTCTGGTTCCAAATATGCCCACTTCCTGTGAGGTTTCAGGGTTAGGACTGCACAGTTCTGAACAAGGTATGACTGGGCAGGAAGAGGGTAAGGATATGGCTACTCTCCAGAGTATCTCACCTCTCAGACTGGAAGGAATTCCCTGTCCTGACATTCTCTCCTTAGGGGAGTGAACACTGGAAAAGACATGACTTCCTGTAACTATACTATGTTGGGAAGGCTGCCGGTAGTGTAGTACAATGGTGAGGAGGCTCATGTGAAAATACCTCTGCAGACATCTTAAGAAATGTGGGATGTTCTTGTGGCTCTAGGGATATCCAAGGGTCTTGCTGTCCTGTTCCACTGATGGACATTCTGAAAACCTTGCAGAGTTTCCTGGCCCTGTGTAAGCTCTTCTGTTGTAGAGGCCCCCAGACTCAGTGACTGTAGAAACTGACAATCCTGCAGAGTTCAATCTTCTAGCTTGAAGGCAGAATTAGAGGATGGAAAACAATAAATAGCCAGCCTTTGAAAGCTATACAAGGATTAGCCTCTTCAGGACCATGTGGAATTTCTCAAGGAGGACTTTAAACTTTTCATTGAAAAATGGTCTCTTTCTGTGGACAAGTGAGGCAAATTCACAAAAGCACAGATGAGGATTTCAGTCTTCCCTAGATTATTAGATGATATCACCTGCTCAAATCTCCTTGCTATTTAGGATTCTCCTTGTGATTATCTGACCATAACCCCTCATGAAACACTTTCTGGAAGAACAAGGCATCTTTATCTGCCCCTTTTGTTGGAAACTCCAAAGAGATCGGAGGTGACTTCCTTTTCTACCTTTTTTTAGAACTTGAGGAGATTTGCTGTCTTTTGGAGAGAGCCTATAAGAATGATTTAAACTGATTAAGACTTTTATATTATAGGTAAGGTAGGTTGCCCAACGCTTCCTTTTATATGACCCTGTGTCAGTTCTTATAATTTTGCTAAACATTAAACATGTAATGGGCTGAAACTGGAGATGCAGAGTGTCTACCTTAAGCTAACTGATTCTGGAAAATGTCCACAAAAAAGTTCAGTCATTTTCAAGAACAAAGCTAAAGAAAAATACATTGTATTTTCCCAACCTCATTGCTGAAAATCTCTAGCCATACGCTTTGGCACACAGACAGTGGTCTTTGTATTGGAGATGTGCCTTTTGCTGTCTGTCATGGCTCCTTCCCCACTCTGGCATGATAAATGCAGAAGTGGGGGCCAGCAAAAGTACCCCAAAACCATATCTACCAGACTTTGGTATAAAACTTCCCCCAAAAATCCTAACCTAGATTTTGGGGATAAAAAACTCGGCTACCACCACCCAACTATTGATACAAAAATCAGGGGAGAGATCACTTGGGAAATCTCACCCCTAAAGTACAAACCAGGACACAAAAATTAACCAATACCAGGTTAATAAAAAATAAAAGAGAAAGAACTTTTATCATCACCACAATATTCCTGTTGCAAGGAATATTCCATAATAACTAGCTGGAAAAGTAACAAAATAATATACTCATGGAGAAGAAACCCACCATGGGCCAGGAGCTTAGTTACAAAAGAGAGCAAAAAGCATTTTTAAATGCACAGACATCAGATCCCATTTCCCAAATCATAAAACAGTTTAGATTTATCTAAACTTTACCCTACTTACAGAAGAGTGAAGAGTCTATTCTTGAAGGGAGACATTCTGTCTGTCCCCCTCAGTAGATGGAGAGAAACTGCCCCAGAGACAAAGGAGGGAAAAACCCACAAATTCCTTTGTCCCAGTTTGAAATTCCTACCTACATTTCTATTGGCTGCCTGCCACCTGGTTTAGGTAAGGGACATAGGTAACCCCTTAGTGCCCAGGATGCTGGCTAACCCTCATGATCATGACACTGTCCCTATGAAAAGCCACCCAAATTTGGCCAAGTAATTAGCTTTCAAAAAATCTATTAGCACATGCCCCAGTAGAGACTTAGATTTTTAGCAGCTAAAATCCCTAAAAGATTCTGTCTGTGCTGGTATGGCTCCAATGTGGGCCTGGGCAGGATTTTCCCTGCAATTGCTGTTCTGAGTTGTGCCAGGTACAGGCACCTGACCAAAGAACAGAGAGGCTTTCTCTCCTGTGCTTTCAGTGACATCCCCATTCCCTGCTGAGTCCCAATAGTGTGGAGGCAGATGCCTGATTCAAAGGTACAGAGAAATGAAGGGATGAATATGTAAGAGTATGGGAAATAGAATGGGATTAGAGGCTGACAGGGGGCTGACAGGGAGAAAAGGGAAGTTTGGATTGGGAGCAGGGAGGAAAATGAGGCGTATGCATTTGGAGTCAGTGGGTGGGAGTAAAACTGATAACTGGATGAGAAGTCACGGCTGAGAAACTAGGACTGGCTGGGCCAGGAGATTTGGACAAGGAGCTTGGTGGGAGTAGGGAGGGAGACCCAAGGTTTGGATAAGTCCTGGGAGGAAGACTGGGACTAGGAGCAAGTGAACCTCAGGAACATGGGTTGAAGAGGCACAACTAGAGTCTAGGAAGAAGGAGACTCAATGAAGGACCAGCCAGTCCTAGGAGGAGATGAAGTGGGATTGGCTGGGGCAAGGATACTGGGACAGGGAGAGTGAGGAAGGGCAGGGACACATACAGGGTTAAGAAAGCTCAGTAGTGAAGCCTGGGACTAGGTTAGGAGATGGGATTGGGGCCAGAAGCAAGGGCTGAACAGAGAAAAGACTCTGCCAGGGACAGGATGGATGCAGACGGGGAAGAAGGAGACAACATTGGGGAGAAAAAGCAGGAAGGGCTTATGATGACTAGGAGACACTCTCCTCCATAACCTGGAGCACAAGCCTAGACTCCAGAGTCTCACCATTCATCTACAATCAGCCAATATCTATACCTTAGTTCAGATAGCAGAGATCTGTCCAGTGGGTCCAAAGGTTGATCCTACTGAGGAACCATGTGGGTATCAACATGATGGCAAGTGATGAAATTTATTTATTTGGTTTACTCTTAAAAACCTAAGAAATTTCACACACACCCAAAAAATGTACCTTTGAAGACTATTATTAAGGTTTCAAAGTCAAGCACTCCAGAATAAGACAATGTCAGAATTGAAATTGCCTGAGCACCTTTGTGAGTATATACATCCATACCATCTTTAATTACATAATTGCTTGCTACTATTCCCCCTTCCTCCAAGGATCCCTGGCTCATTCAGGGCACAAACTGGACCTCCTTAGGGACTGAATCATGATTGTGTAATGAAAGAGAGCTCATTGTTGTCTTTAGGACCCTGCCTCACTTGTTGCATCAATTGGAAGGTAGGTAGTGATTGAGGCAGGGGTTTGCAGGAGGAAAAAAGAGGGCCTCATGGTTAAGACAGCTGAATGCTTCTCTAGTTGCCAACTATGTGTGCCTCAATCCCTGAGGCTATGTCTATACTACAAGGTTTTTGCGCAAAACCAACCATTTTTGCGTAAAAACTGGCGGAGCGTCCACACCTCAAGCACATTTTTTGCACAAAAAAATACAGTAAATCGACAGGATAGGGGGCTTTTGCTGGTAGAGTTATTCCTCTCCCCATGAGGAATAACTCCTTTTTGCGCTACAGCTCTTGCACAAAAAGGCACGTGTGGGGTTTCTTGCGCAAAAAGAGCCTATCAGAAAAAGCATAGGTGCTCTGATGGCCATTCTGTTAATGGCAATTAGAGCTTTCTTGCACAAGAGCATCCATGCAGCATGGACGCTCTCTTGTGCAAAAGCACATCGCTTTTGCGATGTGCTTTTGTGCAAGAAGTTTTTGCAATCTCTTCCACAAAAAGCTTTTTGCACAAAAACCCTGCAGTGTAGACAAAGCCTGGGTGTTTGACTTGAGTATGCAGCTGTAACTGAAGCTGTGCTATGAACCTACAAGGGCTATATAATAATGAAAAATCAGGTCCCAGGTGTCTCAAATTGAGCACCCAAAGTAAATGGATACTTCTGATCATCTTTCTGCGTCTCAGCTTCCCACCTGTAAAATGGGGCTAATAGCCCCTCATCTGACAGGGATGTTTTGAAAATAAATTATTTCAGTTTGTGAAGGACTCAGACACTATATTGATGAGCATCACAGAAAAAGCCAAATAGAAAATTAGTAATTCTGCCTCCATTGTAGGATTTGAATAGTGTTAGGGAAAGAGAGCATATGGCCATATATTTGACAACGAGAATACAGCAAAATATGAAATAGCTGCTCATTAAGTGAGTGCCATTCATTATATGCACCAAATAAGACAGGCACCCTGTGGAAAAATGATATGTGATCATGTAACTGAAGACTATCATAATGGACAAGGGAATTAAATTAAGTTTTTCAGGCCTCCTAATTTGGCATTTTTTAACTCCTGACTACTTGACTCTTCATAATGTTTTAATGTATTTGTGTGTGTGTGTGTGATATTTACAAGATTTTTTTCTGGAAGAGGAAGAAAGTTGTAGTGTACCAACAAAAAATCATTTTCAGAACAAATCTAGGTTTGAACTTCCTATCAACTAGATAAGGCTCTCTCATCTCTGCTACAGGAGTAAGGTTATAGCAGCATTGCCATGAAGCACTGTTTGGTCAAGTAAGCTCTCTGTGCCAAACAAGTAGTGCAGCTGGCCGGCAAGAGGCTTTTGCCAAATGAGGTCTCTCTGTAGCCTTTAATGTTAATAAAACAAACAAAAATTGCAATCTATCTTTCCCCTTCCTTCAGCAGGTTTCCCCTGAGGGTGCCTTCAGTGGTAGCTAAGTAACTAAGGCTTTTGCTAAACCATTTTAAGGATTTAGGAGTAAGCACTTCACACCACCTTTAAATCCTCAAAGTTACGTCAGAGGCTAGAGGCACAAATTTGCCTTTACTGCTAACAGAGCCTATAAGCACTTAAGGTGCTTTTCAGGGGAAAATCCTGTTACCTCTCTGTCCAGCTCTGTGATAGCAGAGGGCCCTGACTGCAGTGGATTCAGTTTGTTTCAGCTGTGCAGAGTTGGGCAGCAGGATAAAGCTCTATTTTGTCTATTTATATAGTAAACTCTTCAGAGTCTTACTATATGTTTCAACAACATCCAGCAGAACAAAGATCCAGGCTTGGTCACGGTCCTACTCCCCAAACGTTAATGTATCAATGAGAATAATAATAATAAATATTATATATTAACTGGAGCATCTGTTGTTTACTGGAATAACTGGATTTAACATGAAATTTAGAACTCTCTTAGGTTCTACAGCAGGGGTGGCCAACCCATTGGAGATGAAGAGCCAAAATTGCGATGGACAGAGTGCAAAGAGCCACGTACCCGGGGGGTGGGGAAGGGTTGTTGAACAAAAAACAAAACAAACCATGCTGGGGGAAAATAGGTGCCGGTACACCGTCCCAGGGCATACCATCACAAAAAAGTACTGGGATGGGGTGAAAGGGGCAAGCTCTGGAAAGGAATTTGGGTGCAGGAGAAAGTAAAGAAGAGGTTTCTGGCTCAAGGAGGGGGCTCCAGGCTGGAGAGCGTTGGGGTCAGGTGGAGGGTTGGAGTGCTGAGCAAGCCGCAGGCTTGTGGCTGTGAAGGTGCAGGAGTTTGGGCTGGGATGCATGAGGGGCTCAGGGCAAGGAGACTGGGAGTGTGATGGGCTCAGGACACAGATTTGCAGTGTGTGGATGCAGCAGGAGTGTTGTGGCAGAAGACTGGAGATGTGGAGGTGCAGGTGTTTGGGGATGTGAGAGGCTCAGGACAGAGGGTTCCAGTGTATCATAGGCTCAGGTTTGGGGTCTGGTGGGGTGCAGGAGTGTTATGATACTGCAGCCAGATGAGGGGTTGGCCCCCATTGAGGGCTTGTTGGCCAGGATTCATTTTTAAATAAAATATCATCTCAAACACAAACTGTTTCAGCATTGTCTTTATTTATGAGAGGGGTGGGGAACCTGTTCTGAAGCAGGGGTCACTGACCCACAGAAAAGTCAGCCAGGGTCACACAAGTGAGATGCAAAAAAACAACCGCTCCAACCCCCCCCCCCCCAAGCCTCACTAATATGGCCCCAACTGTGCTGGGTGGGGGCAGAGTGCTGGGGCAAGGTGCTCATGGGGAGGGATCTGGACAGGGGAGGGGAGAACAGAAACAGCTGGGGCCTGTACCTGGGGATCCCGGGTTTCAGGAAGCACTCTGGCTGCTTTTCCCCTCTCCTTCCCCAGGCACCCCCTGCTCTAACCCAATCCCCCTCCCCTTCCCCAGAGCCAGGCACCACCCCCCAACCCAATCCCCCTCCCCTTCCCCAGAGCCAGGCACCCCCCCCAACCCAATCCCCCTCCCCTTCCCCAGAGCTAGGCACCACCCCCCTCTAACCTAATTCCCCCACCTCCCCGCTGCTCAAACCTAATTCTTGGGTCCCGGAGGCGGAGCCGCCATCACCGCTACACCCACGTGCGTCTCCCTCCAGGCGCTGGGGCGTGTGCGCCAAGTGGCTGGCCTTGAAACGTGCTGGCTGGGACGCCGTGTGCACCCTGCCCCTACCCAATCCCCCTCCACTCCGCTCCCCTGACTAGAGCCAGGCACCCCCCTCCCCTGCTCTAACCCAATCCCCCTCCCCTTCCCCCCGTAACCTAATTCTCTGGTCCCAGAGCCACCGCCGTCGCTACAGCTGCATGTCTCCCTCCAGGCGCGTGCGCCGAGCGGCCGGCATGCCATGTGCACCTCCCCAACCCAATCCGCCTCCCCTACCCTTCCCTTTCCCAGAGCCAGACACCTCCCCTCCCGCTCTGACCCAATCCGCCTTCCCCCCTCTCCCCACCTTATGCTCGGGTCCCGGAGCCAGAGCCGTTGCCACCGCTATCACCGCCAGGTGCACCCCCCGCTGCCCTTCCTGCCTCTCCCCCAAGGCCAGGCATCTCCCCCCAGCTCTAACTCAAATCCCCTCCCCGACTAACCTTATGCCCAGGTCCCGGAGCTGCCGCTGCCGCTGGCTGTGCCGCTGCACCCGGAGCCCTCGCAGCTGCCTGCGCTCAGCAGCCGGCAGCTAGCAAGTGCAGGCTGAGACACTGTGTGTGACCCCGCCTGCACGTGCAGGATATGACGCAGTGCGCTGGGGCCCGGCCGTAAGCACGCATGCAGCTCACAGCGGCCCGGCCGTGACGTGAGCGGTTCCGGGGTCTGTCCCAGTTCTGCCAGGAGCCGCAATTTTTATCCTGCGGCTCACGAGCCGTGGCTTGGACACCGTTGTTCTAGAGCAAGAACAAAATGATGCTTTTAAAAAACCCTGTGGTTGTGCAGGCTGTGGACCAGGTAGACTTCTGCTTCTACCTACTACATAATGCCCTCACCTTCCAGCATCAAGACCTCTTGTTAAATAATAATAATGAGCTGCTCAGGCACCGTTGACGTTATTTAATTGTGAACATCAAAGCTGGTTCTCATCCTATTCTTTTGCCTGAAATACCCTAAGTGTTGCTAATAAGAACTTATTGCTAAGGCTAAATTTATGAGCATGATTATTTTATTTTAAAATCCAGACCCATTAAGAGTTAGATGAACCCACAAACATCATCTTCAAATGCAAACTCTGTCAATCATTAATCATAAGTTAGGGGGACAATTGTATGACATTTTAAAAATATAAACAAGCCAAAAGATCTGGAAATGAGGCGCATTTGTGGTTTGTTTCAGATAAAAATTGAGGGCTAAGTTATAATAAATTACAGAAAAATGGGAATTAACCAATGAGGAAAAAACGCAGAGATTATGATGGCAATAGCTCTGCTGTAATTTGACACTTCTGATTTAAGAGTTTGCAATAAGTGTTGGTAGTGGGCAATATTGTATAACTGGACAGTCATTCTTTCAAATTCTCAGAAGGGTAGCCATGTTACTCCGTAACTTTAAAAACAATGAATAGTCCTCTGGTGCCTGAGACACTAACAAAAATATATAGACTTATGAGTTTTTGTGGGTAAAACCCACTTTACCCAGGAAAGCTCATGATTCTATATTTTTTTGTTAGTCTCTGAGGTTATGTCTAGACTGCAGTCGTCTTTCGGAAGAACCTTTTTTCAGAAGAGATCTTCTGAAAAAACTTCTTCCAAAAGAGAACGTCCACACACAAAACTGCATCGAAAAAGCAATCTGCTTTTTTGAGAGAAAGCATCCACACTGAATGGATGCTATCTCACATTTAAGCTGTGGTTACAGAGCTCTTTCGGAAAAAGGCTTCTGCCTTGTAGAAAGAGGATTACCAACACCAGAAAAACCCCTCTGTTCTTTCAATTTACTTTCAGAAGAATGCAACTGCAGTGTGGATATTCTGCAAGTTTTGTCAGAAAAACAGCAGTTTTTCCGACAAAACTCTGTAGTGTAGACATACCGTAAGGTGCCACAGGATTACTTGTTATTCTTTCAAAGAACGGTCTAAAATTCCCAAAGGGAACATTGAGTAAGGTCAAGACTAGGTTATAGATATTTGTAATGTAAACTAATAGAACCTCATTAGCAGCCCAGTTAAAGTTGATGGCAGAATTATTTGTATGGGTATTACCCGATTGTGGTCCAGGAGCCCATTGTGCTATGCACTATGCAAACACAGAACACAAGAGGCTGTCCCATCCCCAAAAAGTTTACAATGAAACTCATATGCTTTTTCACATGTACGGCAGCTCAATCAAATGAATTGTTTGAAAATTAGGCTATGTAGAGTTACCGCTCAGCAAGCAGCACTGCTTCCCACACAACCTGTAGGACACTATCAATATAGCATAAATATGGGGGCACCAACTGATCATAATTATCCATTGTGGCCAGGGATGAAAGTAAGCCGGCGCCACTCCAGAAAGAAAGAGCCAGCCAGCTAGGGCACTCAACTGCAGGAGGACACAGTGTGCACTCCCAGCCCAGCTCCCGGGGCTTTCCTGCTGGCTTCTGCACTAACCCTCTGCTCTGAGGCTCTCCTCACCCCCCAACCCTGACTCCCGCATCCCCTACATCTCTGAGCCTTCCTGCCCTGAGCTCCCCACACATCTCCAAGACCCTCCTCTGGCTCCTGCACTGTCTCCCACATCTTCACCCTCTGCCCTAAGACCCTTATACCCCAACACTCCTCAATCCCCTGCCTTGAGCTCCCTGCACTCCACCCCACACTTACATTTCTTACAGGACCTGTCATACCACAACCTGGGCCCCTCTCCGGCAATGAGGGGGAGGGGAGAGATTTGCAATATGACAGCGCCTGTAAGAAATTTAAAATTACTTTCAACCGTTGATTGTGGCCTTAAAACATATGAATCTATGGGAATGAATTTCACAACACAGCTACAGGAATTGCTTTGCTGGGAACTTACATACTTTGTGTGTGTGTGTGTGTGTGTGTGTGTGTGTGTGTGTGTGTGTGTGTGTGTGCGCGCACACGTGTGTTGTGTGAGATACAGGAGACATTTTTTTGCAGCATCACTTTGTAAGAGTAATTGCTGCTTATGAGCACATTTTTCTCTAGGAACACCTTCCTTGCCATGAACTGTCCCCTTGGTAGCAGCTAGAGTTGCCAGATGGCCCCCCCAAAAATACTGGACACACAGTATTTTGGTCAAGCAAAAAAAAAAAAGAGCACAGGATAATAAGTACTGCCTCTCCCAACCACTCTCCCCCCACCCCTTCTGGCCCCGCCTCCCGGCCGGGGGTCCCAACACCAATTGCGGTCCCGCCTCCCAACCTGGGAGTCCCAGCTGGGAGGCAGGGCTGCGATCGGCGCCGGGAGCCTATGATTGCGCAGAAGCCTGGTGGGGGCGGGGGACTCCCAGCCACTCCCCCCGCCCCCGCTAGGGTTCTGATGCGCCAAAAACAGTGATTGGCTGGTGGGGGCGGTGGACTCCCAGCCACTCCCCCACCCTCCACCGCCAGGCTTCTGTGCAATCACAGGCTCCTAGCGCAGATCGTGGCCCCACCTTCCAGCCGCTCCCCCTGCCCATGCCAGGCTTCCGTCCGGTGCGCAGCTGGAAAAATCAGAGAATACCGAACATTGCACATGTCTGGTATTCTCTGATTTTTTTTACCAGACAAAAAGCGCAAATACCGGACTGTCCAGTAGAATACCGGACACCTGGCAACCCTGCTGCACAGGAGCAACATTTGTGATGTTACATCTAAGGGTGGAGCTTGGTGAGGTATCTGATGGGTTTGGTCACTTGGAGTACTGAAATACCTGCCTTCCAGCTCTCATGGGTGACCCTCAACTCTGTCTTGCTGAGCAAGGCCCTCAGGCCTCCTCCAGCAATGGCATAGACATAGGATCACAGCTCCCTGCAGTATAATACAAATGCTAAGATCAGATCAGCTCTGGGAAGACTCAGCTAAAAGGACTTGCCTCAGCACCCAAATGAACAGTCCCAGTAGCACCTGAACCTCAGATAAATCCATCTTGCTCTGAATAAAGTTTTGTACAAGATTACCCTGAGAAAGAGGGTGAACATGAGTTAAGAGAGAGATGCACAGTCTCCTTGACACTTCCTCCAACCCCCGCCCCGCCCAGGTAACAATTACAGGGTTTATTAATAAACAAAAGTGAATTTATTAAGTATAAAAGGTAGGACTTAAGTGGTCAGAAGAGATAGAACAATACAGGTTACTAAACAAAATAAAAAACACAAGCTAAGCGTCATCTTAAAAAATATATATTGGCATTTGAAAAGGTTCAGAAGAGGGCAACAAAAATTATTAGGAGGTTTGGAACGGGTCCCATATGAAGAGAGTAAAAAGACTTGGACTTTTCAGCTTAGAAAAGAGGAGACTAAGGGGGGATATGATAGAGGTCTATAAAATCCTGACTGGTGTGGAAAAAGTAAATAAGGAAAAGTTATTTACTTATTCCCACAATATAAAAACTAGGGATCACCAAATGAAATTAACAGGCAGCAGGTTTACAACAAACAAAAGGAAGTTTTTCTTCACTCAGTGCACAGTCAACCTGTGGAACTCCTTGCCAGAGGATGCGGTGAAGGCTAGAACTTTAACAGGGTTCAAAAAAGAGCTACATAGACTCATGGAGGTTAGGGCCATCACTGGTTATTTGCCAGGATGGGTAGGAATGGTGTCCCTAGCCTCTGTTTCTCAGAAAGTAGGAGACAGGGGAGGGATCACGGGCGGATTACCTGTTGTGATCCCTCCCTCTGGGGCATCTGGCATTGGCCACTGTCGGCAGACAGGATTCTGGGTTAAATGGACCTTTGATCTGACCCAATATGGCCGTTCTTTTGTTCTTAAGCTTAATGCACTGGTTACATATAAGATCTCATCCTGAGTTGTTCTAATAAGCTTCTTTCACTGACTGGAAAGAGCTGAGTCCTTTCCCCTCTTGACTGGTATGCCTGGGCGAAGGAGAACCAGTCTTAGAAGAATGTCTCCTTACCCACATCTATCATCAAGGTTTGCCCTTAGCTCCTGAAAAATAAAACCAACTCAAGTGTGGATGCAATCAAGTAAGGCATTTATTAAACCATGAACAGTTCTAAAACTAGGTAAACCAGAGGTAAACAAGGGACTTGAGAACATAGGTATAGCAAGGACCCCACAACCAAAGGTAAGTAACAAAACAGGTAGTATGCTGACTGTGAAACAGGTGAGTTCCATACCCAGGATGAGACTCAGGCAAGGAAATGGAAGATCAGATGACCACCATGTCCTGCAGCTTGTGGACCCTCACAACAATGGAACAGTTCCAGAATCCATCTCCAGGTGATCCTGACAGGTAAAGAGTAGATCAGGCAACATTAGCCCTGCTCTGGTGATGGCTTGGCTCACTCTCCCTCACTGCTGTATGTTTGTCCTCAGTTAAAAAGGATGGTAGCTGGTGACACACTCCTTGTGTGTAGATGAAAGATGGAAAGCATTAACTCAAAAGGAAAAATAATTGGAAAGCTGGAATTTATTGGAAAGAACATAGGGGGCTGTAATGAAAGTCATCTTGCAAACGTATCTACCAATACAGTTGTAAAAACTGCAAATGCTATCATCCATAAATCAGTCTGCAAAGTACTTTAGAACTTTGCTTGAAAGGCTGTCCACAGATTTATGTTCACGATTAAAATGTGTTCTCCAAAGCATTGAAGATAAATCATCATCATGCTCATGAAATACCCCCTTGGTTGGCATCTATAACCTAACTTAAATGATCTACCAACATATAATCACATGGAAACATCACAATAGTTCTGATCCTGCTGGGTGTTTAACACCCTTATTTCCCAGTGAAATAATGGATATTATGGGTGTTCAGCACCTGATAGGGCCACACCCTTCATTTTCCACATTGAAATTCCTATACATAAGAATGGTAGAGAATTTAGATGCACTTTGAATAACCTCATGTTTCCAATTTGTATCTATCAATCTAATCAAACATCCAGATTATTTGATGCCGGTTTAAATCAAAGGGAGGTTTTTGCATTGAACTAAGGGAATTAGGTCAGGCTTTAACTTTACTTTGATTTTGATTACTTTTCCTTTAATGATTCCAGCAGTCAGTCATGGGCCAACTTTATTCCTTCTCTATCAGAACAAAAGCTGACAGGGCAGAGATAAAGATATCCCTTAGAATGGAATCTCCACCCATTTTGGCCATGAGTCACGGGCATTCACAGAACACAGAAAAAAAGTTTCTGTGGCCCAGCCAAAATGTTGCTGAATCACTCAGCTAAGTACAGCAGCCAAATCTCCTGCTGTGAAAGACTACAAATCTTTTGTGGAATATAGGCCTCATAAAGCTTAGCTACAAACAGCTGA
Organism: Pelochelys cantorii; assembly: GCA_032595735.1. Taxonomy (NCBI): domain Eukaryota; kingdom Metazoa; phylum Chordata; order Testudines; family Trionychidae; genus Pelochelys; species Pelochelys cantorii. The sequence goes on from CM064339.1 coordinate 15,845,744, forward strand.
CATTCAATGGCAAAAATAATTGCCTGATGATTTTTCCAAAGGAGGTCTAAACAATCCAGCAATGCATGCACATCTCTTATGCCCGCTTACAGTTTTGTCTCTGCCTGTAATTCTTTATTTTGTTTTATTCTGAAAAAGTTTATAGTCCTCCACTGAAATTAATAAAACAAAAAACAAGTGTTAGTCATTTGAGTTCAGTTTTTATGCAGTATACCAAAATAGGTCTAAGTTAAAAGCGATAGCAGTGCATTGAATGAATTGTAAGATTTGTTTTTATCTTTTCTTATTGAACAGATTCCTGCAGTTTACTTTTTTGAGCATCTTATGGCATCTTTGGATCAGCCAACAAAGAAATTCTTTTTTGACACAGCATGCGGTCAAATGAAGATCCAGTTCAAAGTGACATGAAATCAGAAATACTGGCTATATAACAGGTATTGTCTTTTTCTATACCTCTGTTCTTCATTGTCAGTAGTAGCCATAACTGAAGAGACACACTCACAAAGAAGTGAGAAATGTTCAAAGTGGGCAACAGATGCTTTATTAGAAGCCAAGCCTTTCTCTTTTCTCTATTCATTTTATCCTAACACCGGCAGGTTTCCAAGAGGAAAAAAAAGAAGCTTTGAAAGGTTTTTTTCTTTTAAACTGATGATTTTTTTTAAATAGGTCCTAATTTCAAATTTTTTAGTGAAGTCTGACTTGATGCTCTTATATTACAAAATATTTAATGCTTTAATAAGAGGATGATTACCAGTTTCCCTTTTTATTTAGCATTTTTTCTAATTACTAATTGGAGAGAGGCTACCAACCACCATTTCTTGCAGAAATATCCTCATGTAGGACACAGGCTCTACTCTTGGGAGGTATGTAACTATGGTGGACCTTTGACCCAAGTAGCCAGGCAACAGTTCACCAGTTTGTTCCATTCTCCTAATGAAAATACCTTTTACCTTTACATGTTTTGTGAAAACTGTAGTTTGAACACCTGTAATGGGGCTTTTTAAATGGTCTCTTCCCCAGCTAAGTTTTTACTGAAGTCTGCTGGATTTTTGCCTGAGTGCAGAATGGGGCCTAAGGAGAATAATGGCCAGAGCCCCAGGTTAGTGTAAAATCAGATTCCTTCAATTCAAACATATTCCCCCCTTTCAGTGCTCTGTGGATATGCATCATATGTTCAGCATAACGGCATCCCTATAGACCTATTTCACAGAGGGGTCTTGCTGTGCTTTAATGTAATTTCATTGACTTCCCTGGAATTATTGCAAAGATACACCACATAAGAAAGAAAAAAAAAATCACAACTAGGATGTTCCTGATAGTCCATGCCAGTGAACAGGGCTCAACAGACCCACCTTGGAAGCTAATTTATGAAACTGCAGGAATCATGAGGCTACATTATACACACTCATTGTATATATACATGCTCCTTTGTTAAAGCACATAGCTTGACACTTAAAAGACAAGATTAGTTTATATTAGTGGAAGTAGGAAAACAACAATTCACAAACAAATAGTCACAGATGAAAAGATCAGACAATAAAGACTGCAATAAGCAGGGGAAATCGTCACAGTACCACTTCATGTAGCAGGTCCCTTACGATATCACTCCATTGCTATTCTGAAGGAATGCTCCATAAAAATATTCATACAGCATTTCTTTAAATCACACGCATGCACACACACTGAAATGAATGTGTCACTCAAGACTAGATACTTATCTTGCCAGCAGGGGCTAATTGACTCTAAGAAGATGGAGATGGGACCAAGAGTGGCAGAAGGGAGGGAGCACTATATCCACTGAATGCTGCTCTCCTCTGTGAGGCTGTTAAATCTCACTAGTTTGTAAAAGTTCTCTCACTTGACCATCTTGGGTTCTGTGTGCTAGGAAGGAGGATGGACTAGGAGCAACTGGTCTCTATAATATGCTCTCAGAATACAGCAGATATACTAAGGACTTTAATACTGTTGCTAGCAGCTGTAATTTTTTCATTGTGCCTGCCCTGTCCCAAGGGAGGAATTACTACGTAGTCAGAGCCAGTGGCAGCATTGCTTTTAAGAGAAAACTCCCAGGCTGTGTCTACACTGGTGCGATCTCGTGCAAAAGCGGCCGCTCTTGTGCAAAAACTTGCTACCTGTCTACACTGGCCGCGTGTTCTTGCACAAGTAAACTGACATTCTAATGTATAAAATCAGGGCTTCTTGCGCGAGAACTCTGATGCTCCCATTCAGGAATAAGCCCTCTTGCACAAGAGCTCTTCCAGAAGAGGCCAGTGTAGACAGGCAACATGAATTTCTTGTGCAAGAAAGCCCTATGGTTAAAATAGCCATCAGAGCTTTCTTGCACAAGAGCGCGTCTACACTGGCATGGATGCTCTTGCGCAAAAGCACATGCCAGTGTAGACGCTCTCTCCTGGAAGAGTTTTTGCAGAAGAACTCTTCCGCAAAAGAGTTTTTGCGTGAGAACACGCCAGTGTAGACGTAGCCCCATGGTTTCATTGTTTGCATCTATAGGAAAAGGGGGCTTGAAGGCCACCCCACCTGCCTCTTCCATGAGCCCACAAACTGTCCCTCCACGAGAGGAGCCTTAGTCCAAAACTCCATGAGCAAAGCAGTTTCTTGATGCCTCTTCTCTACCTTCTATGGATTTTATGTATGGCTGCTGATTAATCGCAAGTAATTCAAGCAATTAATTAAAAAAATTAATCATGATTAATCCTAGTTTTAATCCAACCATTAAACAGAATATCAGTTAAAATTTGTTAAATATGTTTAGATTTCTTCTACATTTTCAAATACATTGTACATTGTTCAGTGCTCACTTTATATTATTTTTATTACAAATATTTGCACTGTAAAATGATAAACAAAATGAACAGTTTACCTCAGACAAGTGCAATCTCTTTATTGTGAAAGTGCAATTTACAAGTGTAGATTATTTTTGTTATATAATTGCACTCAAAAACAAAACAATGCAAAACATTGGAGCCTACAAGTTCTATCAGTTTGTTCAGCCAATGGCTAAGACAAACAAGTTTGTTTACAGTTATGAGAGATAATGCTGCCCACTTCTTATTTATATAGTGTCATCAGAAAGAAAGTACAAGCACTTGCATGGGACTTCTGTGGCTGGTATTTGCAAGGTTTGCAATATTTGGCAGAATGCTAGTAAAACAGAACCAGACACACAAAATTCTCCCCAAAGAGTTCAGTCACAAATTTATTTACCACATTTTTTTTTTAAATCAGCCTCATCAGTATGGAAGCATGTCCTCTGGAATGGTGGCCAAAGCATGAAGGGACATATGAATCTTTAGTATATCTGACACAAATATCTTGCACTAGTAGATACGACAGTGCTATGTGAATGCCTGTTCTAACTTTCAGGTGACATCATAAACAAGCAGGAGGCAGCATTATTTCCTACAAATGGAAATAAACTTATTTGTCTGAGTGACTGGATGAAAAAGAAGTAGGACTGAGTGGACTTATAGGCTCTAAGGCAGTGGTCCCCAACCTTTTGGGGCTGGTGGGCGCCCGGGGGCGGGGCTACTCACAGGCCGGGCACCCGGGGGCGGGGCCACGCACACACCCGGGCCGGGGCTGTGCATGTGCCTGCGGGCGGGGCCACCCATACAGCGCACACCCGGTGCTGGCGCCACCCATGCGCTGCACTCCCAGGGCCGGCGCCAGTGCCGCTCCTGTGCCGTGCGCCCAGGGGTGGGGCTGCCCATACGCCGTGTGCCAGGGCCGGAACAGCCCATGCGCCGCACGCCCGGGGGCGGGGCCGCCACCGCCCGTGTGCTGCATGCCCGGGGCCGGCGCTGCTCCTGTGCTGCGCACCCAGGGCCGGCGCCACCCCTGTGCCGCTCATCCAGGGGCCGGCACCGCCCATATGCCGCATGCCCGGGGCCAGCACAGCCCTTGCGCCGTGCACCCAGGGGCGGGGCTGCCCAAACGCCGCACGCCTGGGGCCGACACTGCCCATGTGCTGTGCGCCTGGGGCCGGCGCTGCTCCTGTGCCACATGCCCGCAGCCGGGGCTGCCCCTGTGACGTGCACCCAGGGCCGGCACCGCCCATATGCCGCGCGCCCGGGGCCGGCACAGCCCTTGCACCGCACACCCAGGGGCAGGGCCACCCGAACGCTGCGCACTTGGGGGCGGGGCCGCCCATGTGCTGCGCGCCCGGGGCTGACGCTGCCCATACGCCATGCACCCAAGGGGCCGGCACCGCCCATGCGCCGTGCGCCCGGGAGCGGGGCCGGCCCCGTTCACTCGCAGGGTGCACAGAAGTGGCCCGGTAGGCACCATGGCGCCCGCGGGCACCACATTGGGGACCACTGCTCTAAGGTTTTACACGGTTTTATTTTTAGGTGCAGATTTTTTGTACCTAATTCTACCTTTGTAAATTCAGTTTTCATTAAAAAAGATTGTGCTATAGTACTTTTATTAGATTAAAGAAATAATACTTTTCAATCAATCAAAAATAAAAATAAATAAGCACTGTACCCTCTATATTGTGTTGTAATCGAAATCAATATATTTGAAATTGTAGAAAACATCCACAAATGTTTAAATAAATGGTATTCTGTTATTGTTTAACAGTTAAGTGCAAGATTAATTGTTTAACAATTAATTGTGCAATTAATCATGATTCATTTTTTAATCATGGAATTAACTGTGATTTTTAAAATCTCTTTATAGCCCTAGTTTTACCACAGGGTACAGAACACCCTCAGTGATTCGTTACTTATGTAATTTTAAGTTTACTTTTCATGCTAAAGTCAGATAAGAGCACAAAAAGACTATGCAATTACTTTTTTGTTACATGATACATAACATATGCTTCCCTTCCACTAACACAGGTGTGCAGTGAAATATTAACAAACACTGAAGACTTGCACAGGGTAATATGCACAGTGCCAGAGCTCAGCCAATCCTTGCTTCATTATAAAACAATCATCTGACACTGTCACATAAACTTGCCTCTTCATTCTCCATCCTACCCTGTTCTATGTCATTAATCAGAAAGTAATTACATCTAAAAAGCAACTGTTGGGCTATTTACACAATCAAACAAACCCCAGTCCCAAACAACTGTCATAGGATCAGAAGTCCGAGTTTGTTTAGAGCAGTAAAAGTTGGTATAAGAGTAACAATTAGTTATAAGCCACAGAATTAATACTTTTGTCTGATCACTGTTGTTCTCACTTATTTCCAGAGATATCACATTATTATTCAGAATGTTGAAATGCTAGTTTCAGAGGAACAGAAGACCTGTTTCTTTATAGGGACAGTTGCAATTTCTATTCTTATCACTTTTGTGCTCAGAAGCAAGGAATTAAAATGTCAGTATTTATTGTTGTGTCTTCATATTTTATGTATAAAGCTGTGTGTGAATGTACAACAAATAAAAGAAGCTATACTACAAATAAAAGGGCTCCAGTAAGAGGAATAAAGTGAATTATTTATAGAATAAGACCATGAATTTTATCACAAACACAAATGTATCAAAAAAATTTTTTTTAAACATGTGAATCAGCTTGATAGTTTTAAAGGAATCTAGTAAAACTAAACTAGAAAAGTGAGATGCCACTGAATGGCAAGAGGGAGGGAAAGAAAAATAATTAAAAAAGATCAAGAGAGTTAATCTTTAAGTTATAAAGTCAGTGAATAGAGAAACTGAATAGATTAAGAAGCTTCAGGGGGTAGCCAAGTTAGTCTGTACAGGATAAATTTAAAAAAACAACAAACCGTCTGGTAGCACTTTATAGACTAACAAAACATGCAGATGGTATCATGAGCTTTCATGGGCACAGCCCCCTTCTTGGGCTGTGCCCACGAAAGCTCATACCACCATCTGCATGTTTTGTTAGTCTATAAAGTGCTACCAGACCATTTGTTGTTTTTTATAAATAGATTAAATGCACTGATACCAAAACTGCACTGTGTGTTTAAATTTATAAATTCTCCCAATGTTCTAACTCTCCTGATGCCCCATAGTTCTGCTGCCATTTTTGGGGTCTCAGAGATCAAGGCATCAGAATTACCAGAAGATGCACACACATTGTTCACTTTCTTTCATGGAGACCCATCTTCTGTTCCTTATTGTTTTGTTGTCCTTTCAATGTAAAATAAAGGTGTAACCCTTCTGCCAGGTTGGGCCAGCAGCAACCAGGGCTGGGTTCAATATCTAGGGGTCCATCTCACACAGAACCGGCTCGAGCTGCCACCAAGTAGCGTGGGAAATTCACACACCCCTGGGCGCCTCTGAGAGGCAATGCTTCCCCACTCGCAAGCACAGAGTCTGAGTATAGAAAAGAAACTTTTAATGAAAGAGAGAAGTCACATGGCATTAAATTGGGAAAATACCAAACAGAGTTCATAACCACCACTGCCCCCCCTCCCCCGCGAGTAACCGTCCCAGCTCAAAAGGATTGAGCAATGTCTTTTGCCTCTCAGGCTCACTAGTCCAACAAGGTAAGGGTTCCATACACTTACCCAATCTTTCTCTGTGCCCCACTTTAAATGCCCCACTTACAGCTCTGTCCAGTGAGTGCAGACCCTGACACATCATCCTGATGACTCCACTCCTTGAGCCTGAGACCATGCCACCTTTGTGCTGCTCCTGTGGTCCGCTTGCCGCCGTTCCTACCGGCTGCCCCAACCATTCCTACCAGCCGCTCCACTGGCCTCCCCGCCGGTCATTCCCAGCAGCCACTCCACCGGCCACCCGCTGTTCCCGCCAGCTGCTCTGCTGGCCACGCGCAGGTCATTGGTACCAGCCACTCCGCTGGCTGCAATGGGTCTGGCTCCAGGCCAAACCAGTGACTTCAGCTCTTAGTGATTTCAACTCTTTAGCCACCACCTAGGCTGGCAAAAGATTCCAGCTACCACTGAACTAGCAAAAAGACTCCTCATGGAGCCTGCTTTCGATCTGTCCTTAAAACAAGGGGGAAAGAGGCAGGTTGAACCAGTCTTACAGCTCACACTGAGCAGGCTGGCTCAAGCTCTTTCACCCCAGCTCTCTACACTCAACTCTGGAAGGGGGAGGCTTATTCATCTGAGACCTCTTACAGTGATGGTGTCTCTCCTGCAAGCACTGGTGTCATATTTTACAGTTCCCACATTTAGGGGTAGCATGATTTGTGACCCCCACAACAGCCCAAATTTGTTACAATACATCACATTCCATTCCAACACCGATCCTCCATCAGCCCTGGCTGAATTGGATTTACATAACCACACCTTGGATTCCTTCCCCATTCTGGCATGAGCTGTGTTTACATATCAACAGTTAACAGTTAATTATCTTGCAGAGCTAAACAATTTGAGTGAGCACACTCACTCCCAGGGCAGCTCTCTCCTTTTAGCTGGCTGATAGCAAGCAGTAGTTTAGCCCCTGCTTGCATTGGGCATTCTGACAAACTATTTGTTTGGCTTGTGTGTATGGAAAAAAAACCAAGCAGCTCTCTGCAGTAAATGAAACTGGCAGGTGTGGGAAGGAGAATATATTGTAAGGAGGTCTATATGTAACAGTCAGCACAATCCCACTAAGAGGAAACTGAAATATCTGAACAGTGGGTATGAAGGCCAGGTCCTTAAGGCAGTTTCAGCTAGTGAGAAAACAGCAAAGAATGAAGTTAGCAAAGGAATTCTTGAGTGATGGGAAAAGAAAGAAAAGTTAAATTTGCTAGATCATGGGTTCCCAAACTGGGGGGGAGGGGGGCGTGAAGAAATTCCGGGGAGGGGCGTGAGGCGACCCAGCCCCCCTGCCCATGAACTCTTCCCCCCCTAAGTTTTGCTGCTATTTTTGTTTTTCAGCCCTGGTCAGTTCCTTTTTTTTTTTCTTTGCTCAACAAGTTTTGCTGCTGGGGGGTGGGGGAGCATGAGGGTTTCTCAAACATCAAAAAGGGGGCATGATGCCGAAAAGTTTGGGAACCACTGTGTTAGATGAACCCTACATGCATGTCAGCAAAGTAAGCAATTTGCCAGGACGGCACTAGTGGGTCAAACCATGCCCCCGCAATGGGAGGATCAAGGAGAAGAGGGGGCAATTGCCCCGGGGCCCAGCAATTCAAAAGGGCATGAGGTTCCTGCCTACCACCACTAGGCTCTTTAAATCGCTGCTGGAGTGCTACACTGCATGCTCTGGATGGCTCAGTAGGCTCGGGGGACTCTCATCATAGTCCTGGCAGTGCTCCGGTCTGGCTGTCCTCAGCCCCGCCCCTTTCACCTGAGGCCACACAACTTCCAGGAGCATGGAGCTGTCCCTCCCCCATACACACACACACACATAACTTGCCCAGATGCCCAGCGCAGCCATTGTCTCCCCTAGGTAAAACACTTGCCCCAGTGAAGTCAATAGGAGTTTTACCATTGACTTCAGTGGAGTCATGATTTCACACAGTAAAGATACCAGGAAATCACTAATATCTGACAAACGGTACTTCTAGCAGTACAGTGCTTCACACGCTAGGAGTATACACAACACTGGAGCACTGGGTAGGAATTGAGGGTATGTCTACATTACAGGGAAGATCGAAGCTGCCGTTGTCGATCTCTAGGGTTCGAATTAGTAGGTCTAGTGAAGACATGCTTATTCGAACTCAGAGGGGCACTCCAGTCTATGCCGGGAGTCCTGCTTCCATGAGGAGTAAGGGAAGTCGAAGGGTGAGTGTTCTCCCTTTGACTTCCTGCAGTGTGGACACCACCAAAAGTCGAGTTAAAGTATTTTGACTTCAGCTACACAATTAACGTAGCTGAAGTTGCATATCTTAATTCGACCTTATCCTGTAGTGTAGACATACCCTAAGACTTAAGAGTGCGACTTACTGCAAAATTGCATGCATCTGACGAAGTGCGTCTGTGCCCACGAAAGCTTATGCTCCAATACATCTATTAGTCTATAAAGTGCCACAGGACTCCTTGTCACTTTTGCAAAATTTGGGTTTTCCTAGAGATCACCCATCCATGCACTTGCATACTTAGGGTTCCATTTTCTTGTCCTCAGGCATGTATTACACCCTCAGGCACACAGAAAAAAAACATCTCCTATAGTATTTCCCAGGATGTCTTACAACTTCTTATGTAAAAGCTGGACTCCAGAAACAACTAAAAAAAACCTAAGAAAAGTGAAAGTCTAACAAACTTGATATGATAAAATGTTTAGAGAAAGAACATTTGAAGGAGGCCAGAAGGTACTATATTTGTTATCTACCACTCTGAGCAAGCTTTTGGTTAAGTGGAAAGGTCTCAGAATCCTAGAGAAGACAGGCCCTTGCCCTTATGTGATTAGCACCTCAAAATTCAAGCAAAAAAGAATCTCTCATGTGTAAATCTGCTCAGTAGCTGGAAAGACATAAAAGGTGTAAGATTATAGATTTTATTCATATAAAAAAGATACTCTCCATAAGTTTTATTCTTAGGCCACCCTCGACAACACTTTTTTCAAAATTCTCCTCTCAATCTACATGCTTGGTTTTTTTTCCTTAAAAAGTTGTGTATGTTCTTTATGTATTCTACTTACAACAAACAGTGCCTGAAAGGTCTGAATGGACAAATGGAAAGAAAATTTTCTGGCAAGGTTCAAATTTTAAAATCTCTCTGATCAAGCTATTTCTTCAGCAACTCCAGTAATTGTTACTGCTCAGATACTATGATGATGGAAACCATACAAGTATCTAGCCAAATAAACTTGCACCAGATTATGATCAGTGGTCCTCAGAATCTCCTGGTCTCTGTTCAATGTATTGCTGCAATTGGAATGCACAGTTCAGCAGAGCTTTTGCAGAGAAGTAAACCAGAATCTGAAAACAAAACAGGAAAGAACACACATCATCTTAGAAGATTCCCAGTGCTGCTACTCGTATTTGGGGGCGTCCCCTTTTTAGATACTATTGAATTTGTATTTTATATGCATATTCTTGATACTAGCAGTGCCCTTCTACCGTTTGGTGCCACAAGATCTGCCCTTCATCTCCTGTGAGACTCTAACAATGACCATGTAAGACATGTAGCTCCTATATAATTGTACAGTGAGCCATACTTAAATGATTATGGCTTTTTCTGACATTTGAATGATGGGTTATTAGTGGTATTTTAGGATTTCAATGCTGGTGAGATGTGAACCTCTAATTCCCTTCAGCACTATAACTTCAGCTGTTGCTAACACCAGACAGAGCAAAGGTCTGGCCTAACCCAGAAACTATTTCTGGTATCTTTTACATGATAGTAAAATGCTAGCACCCTCTCTACAATACAGTTTTACCATGTTTGCTTCCTCCAGTGTAATTGCACCAATGGAGAATTACAGCTCCGAATCTTTCCTGTATCAATGTGCCCTCAATGACAAGAGCAATTGGCCAATTACAACTACGGCTAAGATTTAGTCTCAGGTATTTTTAGTAAAAAAAAAATATAATAAATGAAAATTCACTGTGACCTCCTGTCCATGACTTTTACTATAAATATTCCTATATAAAAATCAGCAACTTCTAGGGTCCAAGGCACTGCTACTCGGAGGGGGGCCCAAGACTCTGCTGCTGTGGGGACATTGAGGGGCTGATGACTCAGACCCGCTCTGGTGGTGGGCCCTGACTGCTGCTCCAACAGCAGGTCCAGCTGCCTACGGTCCACCCCAGGAGCTCCAGCCAGCTCCAGGGTCCATACCAGCAGCTGGTCCCAGAGCAGTTGATCCATTGGTCCTGGGATCAGCCACAGCAGCACCTGTAGAAATCATGGAGGTCCCAGAAAGACACAGAATCCATAACTTCCAGAACATCCATGACAAAATCGTAGCCTTAATTATAAGGTAAATGGTCTCAGTGTAAACATGGTCATGGAGAATGACTAAACTGAGTTGACTCTTATAGAGCACAAGAATGGCCATACTCTGTCAGTCCAAAGGTCCACCTAGCCCAGGATCTTGTCTTCTGACAGTGGCCAATGTCCCAGAGGGAATGAACAGAACAGGTAATCATCAACTTATCCAGCCTCTGTCACCCATTCCCAGCTTCTGGCAGACAGAGGCTAGAGACATTATCCTGGAATAATATGCACTTTTTGTGGGTATTTAAGAAAATTGAGTAATACCAGGTTCATTATTGCCATGGGTAATGGCAGATAATTTGGTATTTGGGTGATTTCTAATAGAATTTTGAAAGTTCATTTATTTTATATCCAAGTAGTCAGAGGCCTGGGGTGAAATCTGGACCTTACCAAAATCACTGAGAGTTTTTTCATAGTATTCAACTGAGTAAAAGAGTTCACTCCTGATTTTGAAACGGATATCCCATTTTGCACCCACAATTTTGCAGAGAGACTTACAGGCATAACAGATGCCAGACATCTAGCTACCTGAATCTATGAGCATGGTAAATGACATCAAGTACACTTATTTGCACTCAGACAATTATAGCTGAAAAAAAAGAGAAGGAGAAGGAGAAGATTGTTTCTAAAAATCAATCCCTTGGGGGTATGTCTACACAGCAAAGAAAAATCTGCAACTGGCCCATGTCACCCAACTTGGGCTGCACCTCTGTTTCATGGCCAGGTAGACTTCTGGAATCAGCTGAAGCCAAAGTTCTGGGACACTTTCCCCTGGTAGTTACAATTCATTCTCTGTAACCCTCAGGGTAGAGAAACTTCATGCCACCTGTTATTCAGAGCAGGTTGTAAAGTTACAAGCTAGTTCATGGAGAGTATATGATGTGACATGAAGGTTTTATTGGTGTAAATTTGGATGGGACATATTATTCATGAATGACAAATCTACAGATGGGTCATACCAGATGTATGCCATGACACCTATACATCACATCAGACTGCTATGCATTTTGTGAGAGCCACACATGTTACTAAAAAGCTATTCGAGGAATGTTTTAGGGAGCTTTTTTAACAATGCACTGGGACTATTTCTTGTATTGTATAAAGCCAGGTATGTTAGAGGCACCATGAACCCCACTGTGAAGAGCCCAGGGAAAAATTAAAATGTAAAAGTGAAATGTAATGGCTTTCATATATCTAAAAATATCCTTGTTTTAAAGGATTAGAACTCTGATGCTGTCAAGGGAGTGTTGTTTCTCCATGGAAATGAAGAATTTCCCTTTGTTGATGACTAAAGCCTCAGTAAATGTCTGTGGTCACTTTACTTGGTCTGAAACAAGTAGCAGAGGTGACTTTCACTCTGTTGCACCTGAAACTAGCCACTTGTACTGAATACTACATTACTAAATTTGCTTAAAATAAAATGGAAGGACACAAGTCTCTACATACTACTTACTTCATTCCCATCAACTGCCTCTCCTTTGCCTTTCTTTTCCCAGTAACTTTCCACCTCAGGTTAAGGCCTGAATTCAGCAAAGCAGTTCACTACTTACTGAAGTTTAAACATGACCAGTTCCATTAACCAATACTCCTTCATTGATGTTAATCTGCTTTTTATCCCTCCGCCATTTTCTTTTTGTTATCTGTCATCTCGCTAGCAAATCCAGGCTCAACCTGAAAATTTCACATTAGAGTTTCTCTCTTGTCACTTCCCTTTAAGTTTTGGCAATTAAGAGACTGGCTACAGATTGCCCTTACTGGAAACCCCGCATTGCAATAGGAGACTCTCAACAGCACCGCTTACTGGATGCTGCCATGCCTGAAAAAGAGAGAGTTATCTGTTCTCATAACTGGTGTTCTTTGACATGTGTTGTTCACGTCCATTCCAATCAGGTGTACACATGCCACATGAATGAACATCAGAAACATTTTCCCCTAGCAGCTCCCATAGAGTCGTCTGTGGAGACCCCTAGAGTGGCGCTGCTATATTAGTGCATATATACCACTGCCAACTCTACCCTCCCTCAGTTCCTTCTTCCTGGCAGCTCCCAACAGTGGGAAGGAGGGTGGGTATTGGAATGGACATGAACACCACAGCTTGAAGAACACCAGTTACGAGAACAGATAACTGTTTTTTCTTCTTCGAGTGCCTGTTCACATCGATTCCTAATCGGGTGACTCTCAAGCTGCTACCCCAGGGTGGTGAGGTCAGAGTTAGGAATCACGGACTAGAGCACTGCTCTGATGACAGCTGCATCCTCTCTGGAAAATTTATCATTGGCATAGTGAGCCGTGAACATATGGCTAGAAGACCACGTAGCTGCCCTACAGAACTCCTAGAGGGGAACTTGCGCCACAAACGCAGTTGATGAGGTATGTGCTCTAGTCAAGTGGCCCATGACCGGTGAGGGTGGGACCCCTGCCAGGTCTTAACAGGTGTGTATGCTCCATACTATCCAGGATGATATATACCGTACAAAGACCGGGTTCCCCCTCATTCACTCCGCTATTGCCACGAACAGCTTCATGGACTTTCTGAATGTTTTTGTACCATCTATGCAGAAAGCTACAGCTCTCCTTACATCTAGCATGTGCAACACTGTCTGCCTAGCGCCAGAGTGTGGTTTATGATAAAAACTGGGAGAAAAATCTCCCGAGTTAGATGGAATCGAGAAACCACCTTTGATAAGAAGGCAGTGTGGGGCCTGAGCTGCACCTTGTCCTTGTGGAAAACCATGTAGGGGGTTCTGAGGAAAGAGCTCTCAACTCAGACACGCTCTTTGCTGAGGTAATGGCTGCTAGGAAGGCCATCTTCATGAAAAGGTGAAGCAGCGAACACTCAGCCATTGGTTCAAAGGATGGGCCCATAAATTTATTGAGCTCCAAGTTTATGTCCCAAGTGTGTACAGGTAAACTCAGTCCCCTGCTGATCCCAGGCTCCATGGCTTTGAAATGCACAAGACACCCCTCTCGGGACTCTTGTGCATTTCAAAGAAGGCACCTGCATGCAGCCCGGAGTCAGCGGGACTTCCCACTGGCCCCTAGCTGTATGTGGAGTTCCGCGTTCCTCCTTCTCAGTGTGATGTTCTCCACCGGGGGCTCTTGTACATTTCAAATGAGGAATGTGGAAGTGCCTATCGACTAGTCGATGGAAATTCCATCGACTAGTCAATTAATCGCATTTTAACATCCGTACACTGGACGCCTCAATCTCCAAAATTTCTATGAGGTCTTGGGCTGCCTCATAGGTGTTGAAGGAGTGTTTAAGGCTGGGCACCAAACTCAAGTGTCTCTGCGATAGGCCATGTGCTGGACTCGATGGCCCCGATCTCAGGGCCAGAGACGATGGTAAGTCCTGGACCTCTCACGGTGGGGACTATTTCCGCCGCGCATGGTCCTGTCTTGGCCAGGACTTACGAGGAGATCTGCCTCTGTCCTCTTTCCTGCCTCGTGGTGCTGGTGAGGTTGACCTGTGCCTTGGCGCTGCAGTCTTCAGCGCAGGGGAACTCCAGCCCTGAGAGTCTTTAGCCCAGGGGTGGCCAACCTGTGGCTCTTGAGCCACATGCGGCTCTTTGCTCACAGAAATGTGGCTCTCAGGGTTACGGCTCGTTCGGAGCCGCATGCCCGCTTTGTGCACACGCTCCAGTTCCTGGAGGGAGAAGTACGTGGCTGTGGTGGTGGCAGCTCCAGTGAGACCCAGTCATTGGGTTAGAATGGGAGGGGTCTGGGGGTGCCTGGGTCTGGGGGAGGGGGAGGGCATTGGGTTGGGAGGGGTTGGGGGTGCCTGGCTCTGGGGGAGGGATGTGTGGCTCTTTTGCACTACTATCCACAGCTCTTCTGACTCTTCATGTCTAACTGGTTGGCCACCCGTGTTTTAGCTGCACTCAGTTTCAGTGCAGAGTCATGTACGAAGGCTGGAGCACTCCGTACTGAGCTGGCTGCAGGTGCCGATTTCTCGGCCGGGGGAGGTTTCAGTGCTGCCTCCATAAGGAGCTGTAGATATCCATACTCTTGATCCTTCCTGTTACGGGGTTTGAAATTCCTACAAATTTTGCACTTCACCCAAACAGCAAAGGGACACACCATGCGGGTTGCTGTTGGGCACAGAGCACTTGCATACTGTGCACGACTTAAAACCTGGGGGATTAGGCATGCCCTGGAGGGGCTACAGTCTTTGGGCACTCGCCTGCTTTTCCAGCAACAACGACAACTTTGCTATTCACAGAAGATGATGATGATGAGCCAGAAGATGATGATGAGAGAAGATGAGAGCTATACGCTAGGGATTAGGAGCTTGCTGAGGTAAGACAGCCAGGAAGTTCCAATGCCATCGCGGGTGGTAAGAAGGAACTGAGGGAGGGGAGGGAGGGCAGTGATATATATTCACTAATATAGCCGCGTCACTCTAGGGGACTCCACAGACTACCCTATGGAAGCTACTAGGGGGAAAAGTTTCCGATGCTCGTGCACCTGATTGGAATCGACACAAACAAGCACTTGAAGAAGAACAACATTTCAGCTACTTCCTGCAAAATATCGAGGGAAACATGTTCATACCCTTGGCACACCACATGCATCATTTTGGCAGCCCATAGCTATCAATATGCCAAATGTTGTCTGTGATATTTCTAATCTATATACATAAAGATAAGAACAATAACTAGTATAAGTACACAAAGGAATCCAAGATGTCAGGTTTACAAAGTTAAAAAAAATAAAATAAAGAGAGAGAGAGATTTAAAACAACAGTGCACTACTGTAAAAAATAAATATTTTTCTCATCTCAGCCTTGGGTATTCTCCAGTAATTAATTTCCCTAACAGTTGAACTGGGAGGAATCAGAAGTCCAGGAAGACCAACACAAATTGGCAGGCTAGTTTGTCTCATATTCTCTTGAATATAACTTAAAGAGAAACATTTGATCACAACCAAATTTCTAAAGGGAATATCATTTCAGTGTTAAAACTAATGAGACTAGCTTAATCTCATCCCTATAAACAAATCAGCTTAAGCCTAATGAAATCTTATTTTTGTAATTTAATTCACAAAGGAAACAGTTCAGTGTAAACAGACTTGTAGTATACATTGTTTAGAGACTATTGACTTTCAAATTAGCCTGCTTTTCAAACATTTCACGTCAAAAATATAGTCAAAATGCAAATGTAGCATAAACGGCTCTATAATAAACGCTCATTCAACATTTATTCTCTCTCAAATCATCTTTTAAAGCTCTTTCATGCTAATGTCTAGAAGATGTGACATTAGAAAAATTGCTTTGACATGCTAAGGGGCTCCAAGATTAACAAAAAGAGCAAGAACAAGATAAAGCTTTCAAAAGACCTATTTCAGAGGAATTATTACTTCCTTTGAAAATCTTCCAAGGTTGCAGTGCATTTAAGCTTGTTGGCATACATGTAAATGAAGGACTACAAAAGTATTCTGCTAAATTCAACTTGAATTAAATCTTCAGGCTAATGTTAAGGGATGAGGATAAAGGCCAAACTGCAGGCTGGCAGCAACCCTAAAATGTGTTCTTTATTTGCGGACATCACTAAGGGAGAACTATAACAAAATTATAGAATAAAAATGTCAATAGCAGAAATCATAAATGTGATTTCAAGCACAAAATTGCTTGAATTGATGGACTTTTTTGAGTAACATTCTAAGTCCATGTTACTCAAAAAACAATCTATCACGAATCACATTGCAGAGCAGGAATTGCTGTTCTATAATGCTCAGCTGTTTATTGTATCATCTTTTTTGCATGAAAAATGCATAACCACAAAGGCTTGGTTTGATAATGAAAAGAAAGCACGTGGTTCTCATGAAAAAAATATTGCTGTGCTCAGCCATCGAAAGCTGCAGGTTATGCCTGCTCTCATTTGATACCCAACAGTATGTTAACAGCCAGTCACCTTCCTGGTTGCACCCTGTTCTTAAAGCTACATTGGGAGAACACACTGTACCACAGAAGCCATGTACATTACTGGCATGTTCCCAATGTGAGGCTGGCCTACCCTTCTAGAGGCAGCTAGCTTAAACCAAACCAGAGAAAATAGTGGAGGGTGGAAAGGAGCGGGAGAAAAAAGCTGGCTTGTTTGTTTTCTAGCTCTTCATTAGCCCTTTGGGAAACTGTAGATATGTCATTGTGAAACATTTGACATATCTACATTTCGTTTTCCGAGAGAGAATAGATCCAGTGCTGGGGTCCAGCAATCAGGGCTCTTGGGTTCTTTTCCAGCTCTGCCACGAACTCGCTATATGACTTTCGGCACCGTTCTATGCTCTACTATAAATTTGGAACAAGACACTTACCTATTCTATAGGGCTACATCTACACTGGTGGCTTCTTGCTCAAGAACTCTTTTGCGGAAGAGTTCTTGTGCAAAAAATCTTCCACAAGAGCTCATCCACACTGCCATGTGCTTTTGCGCAAGAGCATCCATGGCAGTGTGGACGCTCTCTTGCGCAAGAATGCTCTAATGGCCATTTTAACCATAGGGGCTTCTTGTGCAAGAAATTCATGTTGCCTGTCTACACTGCCCTCTTGTGGAAGAGCTCTTGCACGTGCAGCAGGCAAGTTTTTGCGCAAGAACAGCTGTTCTTGCGCAAGAAGCTGCCAGTGTAGACATAGCCTACAAGTGAGGGTGGGACGCTTAATTAATTCAAGTCTCAAAGCTAATTTGAAATTTTAAAATGTACTATGAAAGCCCTAAGTATTAATATTATACTAGTCTAAAGCTTTAATCAGTATTTAGAAAACACATTATACCTTGCCATTTTAGCATAGAGCTATAGTTTCACAACTAAATGAAAAACAAATCACAAGAGTCAGAGCCAGATAATGTGCCTTTGAGTTTATGCTCAATTAAGTAGTAGTAGAAGGCTAGTTACAACTCCCTGATTCTCTGCCCCATTGCAGGGTGGAGCTCTTAGGGCTGTTTTAACACGTGCCAAGTGGCAACAATCCCTAGGAAACTTTGCACCTCTTGAATATAGATGGAGCATGCTATGCTCCTACACATTTCTCTAATGCCAAATCCCACTCACAATACAGTCCCTGGATTCTGGGCTGTGGGGAAGGTGGTGTAAACTAACAATTCTAACTCTGTGCCTCCATGGGGTCTCCCCCTCACCTGTGAGTGAACAGATAGGGGAACATTCCAGCCTTTGCTCTCTTTCTGCTGCCTGTGTGGCACAAAGAGCAGATGGGGCAAAAAGTCTGGCCTTTTATATTCACAGCTTCCAGTTCCAACCAGAAACATTACTTGATATAATTAAGGAGCTATAGATGCAGTTCTGTAGCTTCCTCTTGTTCCTCTCAAGGGAGGAGGTGAGAGTTCCTGAGATGGCTCTAAGGCTGACGGCATTTGCTTTGGTTGCATTCATACTCCACCTAAACACTGAACCATGAAACAAGTGAAATGCTTTGAAGCATTCTCCCATTCATCTGCCTGTAAAACACAAACGTCTGGAGCAAAGATATCTTCTAAGTGCATATGCTGATAGTTCACCGGAGACGTTACTGAACAGAGAATTAAAGTAGGTCAGCTCCATAAAAATGTGCTTGGTATGGTAGTTTTGAGGAGGCCAACCAATTTTGCATAGTAACCCTTATTAAAAAGTAGTCTATTTTTGCAAGACTTCACATATCATGGGCCATGCAGTCAAAATACCCAGTGATCAGCAATTCCCTGAAGATAATTCACACAAGGGGACATACACTGGAGCACTGGTGTAACTTAAAGCTGCCCCTCTCAACTACAAAAGAGTATGAGATAGCAAAGCATTATGGGGAGAGATTCAGCAATGGCAAAGGCAGGCAGGCTAATTCTGGAGACATTAGCACACTAGTACAAGAGGGTATTACTTTTCCCCTCCCTGCACCAAGTTTGCTAAATTTGGCCCTCAGCATACTTTTTTCTAAGTAAAGCACTTACAGCATGTTCCTATTTGCCCCAACATCCATTTTCAGGAAACAACATTCTTGCTGCACCTCCAGTAACAAGAGGGATTTAAATCATCAGTAAATTGCAATACCATGAAGTTTTAGAACATTCAGATAGTACCTAAGTTATACAAATGTCCCAATTTACACTATCCTTGAGCACAGCAGGCAGACTGTAAAGAATGAACCAGCTTTCACTCTACTCTTAGGACATAGCTGCTTCTCCTCTGCCCTGTCTTCTCTGACCTTCCTTTCAGTAAACCCCGTCTGCCTTCCCTTTTCTCTCCATTTGGCTGATTCCCCTTTATAAATGATGTAATAAAACCATAGAATTAACATAGATGTGTCACCACCTCATTGTTAATTCTGCTGGTGTGTTCTACCACTTCCTTCACCAGGGCTACGTCTAGACTGGCATGATTTTCCGCAAATGCTTTTAACAGAAAAGTTTTCCGTTAAAAGTATTTCCGCAAAAGAGCGTCTAGATTGGTCCTGGAGTTATCGTTAGAACGATGCGCTTTTGCACAAAAGTGCGTCTAGATTGGCGGCGCGCTTTTGCGCAAAAGCAGAAGCCTGGAACCATTTTGAAGAGGGCAAAAGGGCACCAGCCCTTTCCGGGGGCGGGGCTGGAGCTCCGTTCAGACACGTGCTTAAAGGGGTCTTGCCAGACAGCCATTTGTCTCCTGCTCCGTGCGTTAGGACCTCTTGCAGGGACTGACAGCCATAGCAGGTTTGGTGGTTGCCCTCTGCCTTTTGGACACCACCCTTTTGCCCCCTAGTGCTTTTTTCCTGGTTTTGGTTTCTTATGCCTTGCTTTGTCTGCCATGGAGCCATGGGTGGCCATGTGCCTGCTCTGGCCCCTGTCGGCCATTTTCGAGTGCCTGCAACTGGTGCTCCAGGCTGGTGCCCTCGTGTTCCAGGACCAGGAGGCGCAGATCGCCTTGGACTCCCTCACCAGGGAGGCCATGGAGTCCCTGTGGCATCCCCACCCCACTATGGAGAGGCCACTCTGGAGACTGGACACCAGTACAGACTGGTGGGACTGGCTGGTCCTTGGGCAATGGGACGACCAGCAATGGCTCCGGAATTTCCGCATGCGAAAGCGGACGTTCCTGGAGCTGTGTGCCTGGCTCACCCCCGCGCTCCAGAGAGCCACCACCCGGCTGCATGCACCCATCCCCATGAACAAGAGGGTCACCATTGCGCTATGGAAGCTGGCCACCCCGGACAGCTACCGATCGGTGGCACACCAATTTGGGGTGGGAAGATCCACCGTCGGTGTGATCGTCATGGAGGTAAGTCCCAGGGGGAGTGGGGTGGGGGGAGGGTGCTGCACTCCATGCCCAGGGGCAGCCAAGACTCCAGGCTGGGTCACCCAGGGGTTTGGGCCGTCCCTCCCTTGCACAGGCCTGCTGGTGGGTGGGGGGGGGGGGCCGTGGGGTGAGGGGGCCCTGGTGTGCGTGTGCGTGTGCGCGTGAGGACAGAGGGAATCACAGGGGGGGGGGCCCAAGGAAGCGCACACTCACCCCTGCCTTATGTGATGTGTTCCCTTGTGTTTCTCTGCACCCTTCTGCAGGTCGTCCATGCCATCAATGATGTCCTGCTCCCGAGAGTGATCCGCCTGCATGACGTGGACGCTACGCTGGCCGGCTTCGCTGCCCTCGGGTTCCCCAACTGCGGGGGAGTCCTGGATGCAACCCACATCCCCATCCGGACCCCGGAGCATCAAGCAGCCCATTTCACGAACAGGAAGGGGTACTGCTCGATTGTTCTCCAAGCCCTCGTGGACCACTGGGGCCACTTCCTGGATGTCTATGCGGGCTGGTCCGGCAGGCCACATGACGCCCGCATCCTCCGCAACTCCAGACTGTTTTGCAGGCTGGAGGCAGGCACCTACTTCCCCCGGCGGGAGTTGACTGTCAGGGATGTTCCTATGCCCATCTGCGTCATCGGGGATGCGGCCTACCCCCTGCTGCCCTGGCTAATGCGGCCCTACACAGGGCGGTCGGACCAGAACCGGGCCCGGTTCAACGACCGCCTCAACCAGGCCCGAAATCAGGTGGAGTGTGCCTTCGGCCACTTAAAAGCCCGCTTCCATTGTTTGCTCACCCGTCTCGAGATGGGTGAGCGGAATGCAACAGAGGTACTGGCCGCGTGCTGCGTGCTCCACAACATTGTGGAGCGGAGTGGGGAGGCCTTCCTCCCCGCATGGATGGCAGCCGAGGCACAGACGTTTGAACAGCCCCACACAGCTGCCATCCGCCAGGCACACCAGGATGGGGTGCGCATCCGAGAGGCCCTGACGGGCATGTTCGCACAAGCCCCATAGTAGGGTCGCCTCGGTCTCCCCATACAACTCCCTCTCATCCCCTACCCTTCCCCCTCCCCTCCCCTTACCTCCCCCCAATTGTAAAGCATCGGTTCCAAGCACATCAGCCGTCATCGTGAATGTTCGTCGGGTGCGTCGGACGTAGCTAGGGTTTTTCTTTTAGTTTAGGCTAGGGTTTAGGCCACCATCGCCTGTCCGAGCTGTCCCAAAGAACAGGAAGAGGATTCGTGGTTCGTGCAGAAAGCTTGAGTCAGCGTACCCGATTCCAGTTGTCTTCGAGGGATCTCCTGGCTGTTCCTCTCCCGAGGCCCGGAAGGACCAAAGGATTGAGGTTGCCAGCAACACTACAATCGTCCCTGCGTCTATACTATGTACATATTCTTTTGTGTGCGTCTTTTAACCTTTCTTGTTTGTTATCTATGTTAATATAGTTGTGGTTTAAATTTTACTTAAAAGTGTCAGTATTTATTTATGCGCCACAAACCAATGACCACTTAAAGGAACGACCGGTGATAGATACAGAATTTGGTGTCCGCATTTTGTAATCCTCTTAAATTTAGTTGGCTAATTGGCATCTCAAATCATTTATTACAGTTACCTCGAGTAACACAATAACCAACACAGTTTTGTTTTCAACTGAAAAACGTGTATGTTTTTATTTACAAGGGGGAGAGAGGGAGGAGACCTTCGAGGGGGAGGGGGAGGAGGCGGAGACCTTCAACTGGGAAGGGGAGGGGCTACTCCTGGGAGGGGTGGCCCCTGCGAGCGCTCCTGCGGGGGCGGACCTGGATATGGGGGGGCAGGCCGCATCGGGGCAGGCTGCATGGGGAGGTGGGCAGGAGGGGCTATTGCAGGAGCAGCAGGAGGGGGCATTGCAGGGGCAGGAGGGGGCATTGCAGGGGCGGCAGGAGGAGGCATTGCAGGAGGGGGCATTGCAGGGGCAGGAGGGGGCATGGGCAGTGCTAGGGGAGGGATGGTGGGGGCATGGGGTAAGACCATGCTATAATGGATGGCATGGGCTATGTGGGCAGTGAGGGTGGCGATGGAGTCAGCCATCCTGGTGCACTGGGCCTGGAAGGTGGCCCAGGCCTCCTGGCGCCACTGCAGGTCCCCCTCAACGTGTTGCCTAATCGCAGCCTCGACATGCTCGACGGCCTGCACATGGCGCCGAAGGAGCTGGTTCCGGTGGCGGAGCCTCTGCCTCCATGGCTGGGCAGCTGGGGGTGCCGCTGCTGCTGGACTGGAGGGTCCCTGGCTTGTGCTTGGTCCCGCTGCAGGGAAGAGAAGAAAGGATGGGTCAGTCAGGCAGGCCAGCCACTGTCCCCACATCTCATGCCCTCCACCCCTGAGCCCAGGTGACGCCACCGTAGTGTGGCTTGGGCCCACTCGGTTCCCCCCCTGCTCCCAGTGTTGTATGTTTGCAAGGAGGACTGCTCCTGGAGTAGGGTCCTCCTCCACGTATTGTTACCACAGGTCTGTGTCCTGGCCCCGTGGAGGGCGGGAGGGTGCTTGTGTTGCGTTAACCTGTGGAACTCCCTGCCGGTGGAGGCTGTGAGGCTTTGGGCTAATCAGTGGTGTTTGACAGGGAGCGAGCTGCATCCCCACACAGTGCCTGGGAGCACATCTGGCAGAGGTGGTCTGGGCTCTCAGATCCCCATCACGCAGGATAGCTCCTGGACGGAACCAGGAGAGTGACTGGGGGGAAGGCGGGGCGTCCCATCCTTGCAGCAAAACTCAGGCGGCCCTAGGGGCGGCCCAAGCGCTTCCCCCCCTTCTCCCTCCCACTATCCCTCACACACGTAGCCCAGGGACACGTGTGGCCGCAGTGGGGACTTCCCTCGGGGAGCCAGCCAAGGCACCGGGAGCAGGCGAGGGGCTCAGTGGGGGCCACGTTCACAGGGCTGTGACACTGCGGTTTACCCAGGAGCAGCTGGCTGTGCCTCACAGCCAGGCATGGGACAGTGTGCAGTTCTGCGTGCTGCACCCTTGCGGAGGTGCGGGCTCTGGCCTGAGTCCCTGGGGCCCTGGCTGGTTCCCGCCGGCATCCACCCTTCCCCCTGGTCCTGCTGAATGTGTGTGAGCAGCACGGTCCCAGGCATGCCCTGCAGCTGCCTGCCGTGGCCACATGCCGCTCGGTCACCATGTGGTTGCACATGCTGCTTCCTGCCTAATGCTACACAGCGTGCAGCTCACGTGGCCTGAGTGACATGCTCTCCCCCTCCCCCTCCGGGCACCTGGCTCCCCCCCCACCCCCCGCCCTTGTGAGTGCAAAGTGTAAGACTCACCGGTGGATCCTTCCCCGGCCTCGGAGGATACGCGGGAGACGTCAGGGCTGCTGGAGGGGGCCTGCTGGGTGGCAGTGCTGGCCTCATCCTCTGATGCACTTCTGTCATCTCCTTCCCCCACCTCGGTGGTCCCGGTGACGGGGGGGCGCACGCAGCTGTCGACGGGCACGTCCGAGGCTTGTGGGGCTGGCCCAGGATGGCGTGCAGCCAGTCAATAGTGGGGGCAGGTGTCTGGTCCTGCCCCCCGGCCCTCGCTGGCCCGCACATAGCCCAGGCGAAGTTCTTTGACTTTAGCCCGGACCTGTTCCAGGTTCCGGGCTGGATGGCCCTGCTGGGCTAGCGCCTGGGCCATGTGGCCAAAGATGTCAGCATTGCGGCGCCGGGACCGGGTGTCGTGGAGGCCCTCCTCCTCCTGCCACAGGTCCAGGAGGGTCTCCAGCTCCCCCAAGGACCACGATGGGGCTCTTCTTTTCTGGCCCCTGGGGGCCTCCTGCACTGGGGGTTCAGGTAGTTGAGCGCCCGGAGCTGCCATGCTGGGCTGCAAGGTGGCTGCTGGGCACGGCAGGGGCACCGTGGCAGACCTCAGGCCAGAGGTCTGAGGCATGCTCCTGCCACGTGCGCTCAGCAGCCTGCGGCTACTTTAAGAACTCGGGTTACCAGGAAGTCCGGGGCTACTACAGGGTCTCCCAGCGTCCAAACAGCTTTTTTCCGTTTAGCCTGCTTTTTGCACAAAAGTCTTAGCTAGCTGTCTACACTGGCCCTTTTGCGCAACAGTTTTTCGCAAAAAGGACTTTTGCCCGAACGGGAGCGTCAAAGCTTTTCCAGAAGAAGCACTGATTTCGGACAGTAGATCGTCAGTGTTTTTGCGGAAAATCAAGCGGCCAGTGTAGACAGCTGGCAAGTTTTTCCGGAAAAGCGGCTGATTTTCTGGAAAAAGTGTCCAGTCTAGACACAGTCCAGATGTTTATTGAGTCTATTTAGATTTTTAACTCATCCAATACTCCGTGTTTGTACAATACCTAGCATATCAGGGCCTCATTCCTTGTTGTTTTCTAAGCATTACCACAATGAACATGATTAATAATAAAGAATAATTATAAATCTCCAATGTACTGTTGTTGTGCAGACATGCTCTATTTTGGTCTTCCCTTCCATCCTGTATGGTGCGGAAAAGCAAATGGAGAAGTGTTATTTACCCCTTCAAACAGTAACACAATAACTAGGGATCATTCAATGAACTTAACAGGCAAGAGATTTAACACAAACATAAGTTAAGCACTTGTTCACACAATGAACAGTACGTCTGTGGAACTTGTTACCAAGGGATGTTGAAGGCCAAAAGTGTAACTAAGTTTTAAATTAGATACATTTGTAGAGGATAGCACCATCAATGTCTGTTAAGCAAAATGGTCAGGGACACAACCCCATGCATGCTTCCTAAACCTTGGACTGTCATAAGCTGGGAATGGACTGCTTGATAACTGCCCTGTTGTATTCATGCCTACTGAAGCGTCTGGCATTGCTCCCACTATCAGAAGACAGGGTACTCAACTAGATTGATCATTGGTCTGGTTCTGAGGGCTCACAGGTCTCAAACCCAGATCCATGGACACTGCTCAGACCCAGAGTCCCCTGTAGCAGCCACCCTAACCCTCCTATAGATGGGAAGGACCCAGGGAATTATAGGTGTTTGGCACGGCGGCAGCAGAAGTCAGCCTGCCCCACACTCACCATGGTGATGGGACCCGGAGTGGCCCAGCAGCCTGCTCCACTCTGCCATGCAGCCCTCTCACAGCCTGCTGTGCTCAGCTTCTCAGCGGGGTGGGAAGCAGAGCACTCTAGCCCCAGGGTGCTCCGCATCCTGCTGCCATGGAGAAGTGAGGCGCAATGGGCTGGGAGGGTGGCACAGAGCAGGTGCTGGGCTGCTCCAGCTCCTGCTGCCCATGTGTTGTGGGGAGGGGGAGACGACCCTGCTGCCACCACACCAGGTCTCCATAATCCCCCAGGCGGCGGGTTTGGGGGAGGAGTGGAGCAGGGGTGGGGCCTGCAGTGGGGTGATGGCCCCAAGCCGTGCACCCCTCACGATGGCCCTGCTCAGACCATAACCACCACCTAGAAACTCAACCAAACCATTGGAGAAGGGTTTTAGAGAAGCTCTAGCCAGGGCCAGGTCAACTCTTCTGAGGGCCCAGAGCAATTTGATTTTGTGGGGCCTCTTAGGTGGGACCAAACAGAAGGTATTCAGAATGTGGGGAAGGGCTGTGGATTAAGGCAGGAGGTTGGCTGTGGCTCCAACTGGGAGTGCAGGCTCTGGGGTGGTGCTGGAGAGGCCAGGGGTTTGGAGTATGGAGGGACTCAGAGCAGGAGGTGGGGGTGCAGGGTCTGTGAGGGAGTTAGGGTGCGCGTGAGGTGGAGGTGTAACATCAGGGCAGGAGTTAGGGTGCAGGGCATGAGGTGGGGATTGGGGCACAGTATCTGGGTGGCAGTTAGAGTGTGGGAGGGCTAGGGAAGGGGTTTCAGGTGTGGGGGTTTACCTGGGGCAGCTCACCTTTAATGGCAGACCATGGGGAGGGAGGGGAGGGCAGGGGTAGGTGGCGCTGCACACTGCCCCATGCTCACCTAAAGGTACTGCCCCCCGCAGCTCCCACTAGCTACCAGCCAATGGAAGCTGCATGGGCAGAACCTGAAGACGAGGGAAGCATCCAGACACAGCTTATGGTGCTTGCAGCTCCAGCCCAGCAGGAACCAGATGGGGGAATGACAATGCATGGAGCCATATCCCTCCCCCACTGCCAGGAAGAGCCAGAACGTTTTAGAGTCTGAAACCAATGTTCACTCTAGTTTTTTTCCATCCATGTGAGGAACAAATTTTATCAAGTGCACCAAGGCATGTGTAGATGTGCACCACCCATACAAACACATGCTGTTGGCTCTTGGTGCTGTGAGCACTATACTAATCAGCTGGGTGGCACCTGACTCTCTCCTGGTCAGGCATCCAAGCTCTCAGCTTACAGGGAACACTGGCTGCAGGCCCGGCTAAGAGGGCCCCACAAAAAGATCTGCACTTTTGGTGGCCCACAGATCTTTTTGCAGGGACCTGGGCTGCAGCCCCTAAGCCCTTTTGTTAATCTGGCCCTGTCTCTAGCTCTCCAAGATCCCTGTACATGAAACTCCTCACTGGGGAAGATATCCAGCCCTACTGATTGGCTAAGATGTATGATGTAAACCAGAAAGCAGCACAGGAAGTTGTCTGACACACTATATTAATTCCTAGTTGGCTGCTCCTTTGGACTATCTATTTTCCTGGCTCCTGCCTATGCCCCTGTCCCAGCAATAACCCGTTTAGCTACTCTTATGTTCCCTTAGGCTAAGGAATATCTTTTTATTTACTAAATATGTCTTTGGAGGCTCTCTTTATACACAGAGACACACACATACCCAGGGCCGCATTATGACTTTCGTGGGCCCTAGGCACTTTTGCCTTCGTGGGCCCCTTCCTCCATTAAAAAAAATATATTAAAAATTATTTTTGATATAACTTTAAATACTTCAACATTTTATTTTTTTTCTGTTTTAGGCAAAAGTTAATAGATTTTCGTGGGCCCTAAAAGTTTCATTTTTTTCTGATGTGAGAAAAAAATTAAAACATTTTCTTCGACCCTAAAAGTTCATTTTTTTTCTTCTGATTTTAAAAAAAATTAAAACATTTTCGTGGGCCCCTAAAAGTATCGTGGGCCCTAGGCACTGTGCCTACTGTGCCTTAATGGATAAGTCGGCCCTGCACATACCTGCCTTTTCTTCAGCTGATTAGGTCTCTATAGGGCCCATAAGACAAGACATGCAGTCATTGAATAAGCTTTGCATGAATGAAATAACACCTTCCATACTGAAGATAATTTAACTAACTTGAATACTGCACATGTGTGTGTTATGGGGTGAGACCACCCCATAAAGAATTCTAAGCATCAATAAATACAGTCACTAGAAAATAACTTAAATTATGCATAAAATAATCTCTTCATATTATAGAAATTTATATTTAAAAAAATCCCGCATAGGTGGGAATAGTCCTAGAAGACTTGGTTCTTCTGCATCCCTGATTTCTGTGATTCTGAGGCACACAGGTTATACTGTGGAGACATATTAGATGGATAGTTTCCAAAATTCTATTAACATTAGATCTCCAGCACTGACATACACATTGCTGTAGCCTGATCAGGTGCTACCTGCTCTTATCATGAGTAGCACTTCAAAAGAGAAAACCGGAGTTCTGTAATACATGGTACTCTTATGTGACTCATTGATGCTCTTATGTGAGGTGTAGAGGTAATGGGTATTTCGAATTATGGACATATGCTGGAAATATCTCAAAAGTGCATTTAAACCAGGCATGCTGGGGGAGTTGGTTAACAGCTCTGCACTACAGAAAGAAACATGTTTATCCCACCTGGGAGTTACTCCAAAGTACTTTGAAAAAGACAATGAAAATGTATTTATATATTTTGTAAAAAGACCTAGCCAGCTAGCAAGGGATGGGAGATAAACCTCACACTCTCAAGTAGGGGAGAGAAAAGACGGGACTATGCAGCACTTTAAAGACTAACAAGATGGTTTATTAGGTGATGAGCTTTCATGGGCCAGACCCACTTCCTCATATCGAATTGTGGAAAAAAACTGGCATGACCATATATACCAAAGGGAAACAATCAAAAAAAGTGAACACACATAAAATTGACAAATCAGATTTTAGAAGGGGGAGTGGGGGATCAGGGGGGGAGGTTAGTGTCTATGAGATAATGATATTAGGGGTGATAATTGGGGAAGCTATCTTTGTAATGGGTAAGGACAGCATGGTGACTATACACAGCAGGAGAGAGAAGCTTGGTCTGGGTTTCACATTTCAAAGAATACATTGCAGAGGTTTAGTGGTCTGTAAAGACGGGGTAAGCAATTGTGATAAGCAACTGAAACAACAAATTGTACGCAATAGTACTGTTTTATAGGTGTGTATAGAGTGAAGTCTTCTCTGAAAGCCTGGTGATTAATAGGATTGTGAAATGTATGTATTAACACTACAGGCTTGTCTACACTTAAAACACTTCAGCACAGTTGCGCTGCTGCATCTGTGCTGCTGTAATGCTTGAGTGTAGGAGGGAGTCTCCCATCACTGTAGGTAACCTACATCCTGAAAATATGGTAGCTAGGTCAACAAAAGAATTCTTCCATCAACCTCAGACTCCCAGCAGAGTGAGTGGACTTCAGAAGATTGACAGTGTCCCATCAATTATAAACTGGTTCACAGTCTGAGAATTAATATCAGTTCAAAATGTTCAGTATATTTGTCTCTTTGACTAGGAATCACTGAATAGATTTTCACATTCATTCAGAGATGGGTGCCTACTTCCCCTAAACTCCTTTGAAAATCTCAGCCCTTATTTCTTAGGTAACCCAGAAGCACTGTGACCACTGAGAAAGGGAGAATGAAGTCTACTTGGCTTTCTGCTCCTATAGTAGAGCTTCTAAGGTCCCAGGTTCAATCCCACCTGCCGATGACCCAAGCCTGTTGGCTTTATGGGGGAGGGAGACAGGTCTGAGCCTCTACCGCATGAGTTAAAAGTCAACTGATTTTTAGGTAAGGCTATAAAGAAGACTTCACTCTCTTGGCCTCAGTGCCTCTGGGTTATACTTGCATACTCACTTTGATAAATAAATGTTTTTAAGAAGAACAGGCACACATCTTTACCTCATATTCAAGACAACCCTGCACAAAATCTTTCTTTGAAATTCTGTCCCATTTTGCACCTGTTCAGGCATAGGCTGGGGGCTGAGCTCTGAAACCCTCTCTACTCACTGAGTTTCAGAGCCCAGGCCCCCGCCAAGCCCATATATCTATGCTGCTATTTGTAATCCCACAGTGCAAGTCCAAGTCATGCTCAGAGATCTCTGTTGCAGCTTTCCCCCCCCCCCCCCATTCAAAAATACCTCACATGTGTAGAAACACAGCCTGCTCCCACTATGTACCATCCTGGTCACAAAAGGAGAACATATAAACAGTATGTTCAACCTGGCACTTGTCACAAGTGCTAGCAAAGTCACTGTATCGGAGCTCTTAACAATGTTTAGACTTTAGACAGATTTGCTGGGGTTGAATGTGTAATACTTTCAGAGAATCTGCAGAGACATCCCAGTTTTGTGTTAAATGTAAAGATGTTTTTTACCTGCCTTTAAAACTTTATCCTCAGGAAAATGCTTTTGAAAGTTCTTTTGAAAACATGACAGTGCCCTTAAAATTAGAAGTCTGCTTTACTAGTTAAGGTTCCGCGTTCATACCCTCTGATTCATAATACTTAAACTCCAGATGCTGCACACCCTTGGCTACAATTGTTCATACTACTTTGTGATTAAGGTGGAATGTATTTGGCAAGATAGCCTGAACTGGCTTCAATCTCAGAATGGTCAGATTTATCCTGCAATGCCCTCTATGCTGAAATGATCATCTCAGTATTTAGAAGATGGATGAATGAGGTTGTGTATCAAGGAGAAAAGTATTTCACTGAGCCTGAGAAAACTGTGCCCAAGTTCCCTCACTGGGATGACGTTCTTGTTTTAAAGTGGTATAGGAGCCAGCTGTATATAATTTGCATACCAGGAAGATAAAACACAATCCAGTTCAATGTAATGGAAGACGCCCGTGGATCTCCTAGCGCCCCCCCCCCCCCCAAGGAAAGGGAAAAGATTGGCGTTACTATAACCTCATTACGGAATTAAACAGATTGCTAACAAGATGAAGGAAGAATTAGAAGACATCTTTACTATGTAGCTTGATAAATTGACTTCTTTGCACCTGTAAAATCTGAAGGTCTTTGCAAGTTATGGAATCTGAGGACTTGTCTACACAAGGATCTTACATTAGAGCAACTTTAGTCTGTTCACCTTACAGTTCCTTGAATCCACACACAATCTCTTCTCATTTCAGAAGTTCCTTCCATAAAAAATGAAAAGATGTAAAAGCAAAGCTCAAAATCAAAGTGAAATGTTCATTTCAGGGCAAGCAAAATATGTCCGGTGAGTTGACTCAAAACAAATATTTTCTCAACTTTTTTGCCAAAGGTTTCAAAACATTTTAGTTTTGGTTTGGGCTGAAGTTAAGTCTCCCCTTCTTCCAATTTTTCAGAAGAGACAGCGAACAACAACATCATCATGTTATTTGTACAGGTCTAGACTCAAGTGCCCCTTTTTTATGCCCATTCATAGTGAATTCACTTGCCGACGTATATCCATTTTAGAGCAGTTATTGGCCCCAGCTTCCAATTAGGCCTAATCAGCAGGGCTTACAGCCACTGTGGGCCCAGAACAAGGTGTGGGAGGAGTCCTGGCTCTGTGCTCCAGGAAGGTCCAGGACCTCAGGTGGAAGGGGCAGGAGCTGAGGGCAGTCAGCCCTTATTGCTGCCAAGACCGTGGTACCCCTCTTAGAGCCACTCAGAGTGGCGCTCCAGGACTTCTGCAGCAATTCAATGGAGTCCATGGCTCTGGCCGCTGCTGCTGCAGCAGCAGCAGCCAGGAGCTCCAGGCCCCTTGGCCTCTCCAGGCCCCCTTTGCCCTCACCCCCATCAGCAAGCTTGGGCCTAATAGTCTACTTTAGTCCTTTTGGGTAGTGTTTCTGGAAGCAGCTTGATGCAGGGGGTTTGTGCTTTCATTGTCCCAGACCTTTCTGCCTCCTCTCCTTCTCTGAGCTCTCTCCTTTGGTTTCAATGCAAGATGCCTGTCTCCATGACTAACAGTTGTGGCAGCTGCATGGCAGGTTGGTCTGGCTGCTTGCCTGCAGGCATGGAAAGGCTTTCCTCCCCCTTCTGCCTCTGTTCAGTATGGGGTCTGTAGTAGGGATGTTAATGTATAGTCATTTAAAGTGTTAACCGATAAGCCTAGGTTTATCGGTTAATCCTAAAGACTACATGCAATACCCCCCCCCCCCCGCTGCCTCTGTATCACACATTCTACCGTCATTCTGCAGCTATGCAGTGTAATTAAGCTACCTTTCTTGTCCAAGTGTCCAGTACAAGACTTCCTAAGCTAGAAGGTAAGATGGGTCTGCCAGAACAACAGGAGAAATCCCAACCATTCATGGAGTACAACTCCTCTGAAAAATGTCACTAAGGAATAGCTCCCCTCTATCATTTATGTAACATCCCCTCCCAGTACCCATTCCTAACAATATGCAAATATATTCTGATCATTTCTTTGGTTAGTATACTCATTGCCCACGACTATCCTGCCCTCGAGAGAGCAGTGTAAGACAGCCCTAGTTATCTCATTCCAACAAAGAACCCTGAGATTCTAAAGATCTTGACATCATAAATAAACAGGGCCACCTCGGGAGAGGAGGAGGGAAAGGGGGAAACTGCCCCAGGGCCTGGTGATACACTTGGAGCTCCTGGCCACCACTGCCAGAGCCCCAAGTCCTTTAAATTGTTGCTGGAGCATGCACTGTGCACTCCAGGCAGCACTGAGGACCCACCCCTTCTGAGAGCATGAACCAGGGGTACCCCTGTCTTGGTCAGGGGCCCAGTGAGGCTGTCGGCCCCACTGTAAACACCCCACCCCACACTGGTATTGGCGAACTTTCTCCTTGATCAAGCAGCAGCATGGAGAAATACTCTTTCCTATTGGTAATGTCTTCAGCCTGGCATGGGAGCACAGCATAGGCATGTGGGTCCATCAATAGACACTATACAGTTTGAGAATCCCAGCCTTGTAAAGCCATCCATAACCTTGTGTGCATTACCGCACTCTGACTTGGCATACCAGAAGCCTCCTCAAAGCATTGTAAATCTCCATGACAACAACCCTGACAGTTGATCTACCAATGCCAAAGTGGTAAGCTGCTGCCCAGTAGCAGTCAGGGTGACATGTGACAAGTTTCCAGATAAGCTCAGCAGTTTGAAAACAGCACTGGAAAAATACAAATGGATTGGGGAAGTCTGGTAGTATGACCACAAGTCCCAGAATTTCTGTGGGCATCTACAAAGCACTGAAAGAAAAGACCTAGAGCATAGAGCTGAGCAGCAGAACTTCACACCTTGGGATATCTGCCCAGAATGCTGCATGGTTAATTTGAGCAAGCACAGAATTGTGTGACACAATGATAACTAGGAAAGTACCTTAAGCCGGACTAACAAAAGCAGTGTAGATGCAGTTCAATTCAGTGTAGTTAAATTGGTATGCTTAGATGAAACAAACTAATCCAATGTAACATCCCCATGTAGACAAGCTGTGACATGTAGAATTAAAACCCTGTGGGATTTGTAAATATTTTATGAATATAGAAGAGGGAGCAATTACAGGTTTCCTGTACACTATCTATTCCGTGTCCAATGAACAGGACTTACCAAATTCAGTGCCAGCAATTGCTCTTTATGCCTTTTTCTAAGATGAAAGCCAAAAATGCTTGATTATAGAGGAGAATCTGGTTGCTTTATGAGTCAGCTAGGAATTTAAAGGTACTAACTGCCTAACATCTTCCATCCTCATGGTACCATTAAAAAGGTCCTGTTTAAAAAGGAGGAATTGAGAGAATCTGTACATGCTCAGTATTCTGGTAAAATGAGGCAAAGCAGTTTGAAGATTGCTTGTTTAGATTGGAATAAAACTATGAATAAAAGCTATGTTACTATCCTTGTCCCAGGCACTTTTTACAAGGAATAAATACAGCTAGTGAATATTGAAACAGCATCTTGGAATACTATAATGTTTTGTCTATATATTGGTTTGTTTGACAAATGTAGAATGAGGTCTCTGGGGCAATCACTTCTAGATACAGACTTACCGGTGTTTTGTTTGGAGCAAAAGAAATAGAGGAGATGATTTTCAAAAGTTTGAGGCATGCAAAAATTTTTTAAAACAGAAGAATTTGTCATCTAATATGTATTACCCAAACTATTTCATACTCAGATACTGCAGTGATAGGCAGTAATGTAAAATCCTAAAAGACTAGACTGGCGAGGGCATGGAAGCCAATGGTATTTCTCAATCATGTGAAAGCGAAGCAAGCTGCTTTCATTTCCCACTTTTAGTAAGATATTCTTTGCCTAATTTTCTATCCATTCCTTTTAAGTAAATCCAGCTATCATCATCCTTATAGCTTTTGGGTAGTTCCTTGCCATATCCACCAACTGCTGCTCTGACTGGCCTCCAAAGCAAAAGTCCATCACACTGTCAGTGTATATGCTGCATGATAAAGCCTTCTTGTTTTTGGGGAAAGAGGGAAGGGCTCAGCATGCTGATTGATGTATTTTAGTGTCCATTTCTGAAAACCAGTAATCGGAAAGTTATAAAATACTTCAACCATAACAAGCTCATGGCCCAATCATGCAATTTGATTCATGTTGGTGAGGATTTGCTCACACAAGTAATCCCACTGCTTTACCTGAGAAAGGGTTACATAACTTGGCCCTAAATTTACTTCCTGCCAAATTTCACCTTTTTTCTCCTGAGAGGGGTGGATTGGGAGGAGCTGAGGACCCAAAATGTGTTTTGGTCTTTTGAGTTGTCTTTTGAATATGTACTTTATTTCAAAGATAGTAGGACTTTTCTTCATTGTGTGTTGTGGCACAGTAAAAGAAAGCCATAGAAAGGCAAAGCAAAGCAAAAAAAAAAACAAAAAAAAACAAGCTCTCACATCAGGAGACATACTGGAGGGCTCAAAAATGTGTGAACAGAACATAAAAAAGAGAAAGAAGAGAACCACGAAGTATTTTAACACTGAAACTTGTAATAAGCTACAAGGGATTCAGACAGGAAAAGCTACAAAGGAAAGATGCTTTTACTGCACAACTTAGCAAGAAATAGAGGGATACCATATACATAAAAAAGTTTTCCCAAAAAGTTATACAAGTTTGAAATGGGGAGTCATTGGGAGAGAAAGTGATGTGAATCTGAACAATATAAGAAAAGTCTTCTATGTTCATTGTGCTGATTTGATGTAAAAGGTAAATTATTTGTTATATATATTAACAGTAATGGTATTTCAGGACATACTTTCCATGACCTATGTTTCTGTGGAACACAAATGGACTTGTAAAAGGCATGTAGAGTAAGCTAAACCACAGAAAACGACAAAAATCAAAGTTAATGGTATCTTAACCAAATTTGCTTATGAAATTACATTATGTAAAATACTAGCACATTAAAAGCATTTGAAGAATGGTGAATATTGTAGAGTGGTATGTCTATTCATTCTAGAAGATAATCCACAATGCTACAAATAATAGCCAATAAAGTTCACTTTATACAAGTTATTCAAGCGTTTTGTACCAGAAATTCCAGCCATTTTCCATAGCAGAAAGGCAAAACCCAATTCCTTAGCACATTATAGTAACGAATAGCTATTCATATATTTATATTATATGTAGGCTTTTTACAGAAAAATAACTTATTAGCATGAGAATAAAAATAGTATTACACATATTATATCTGTATCAGCAGCTGTTGATCTGAATCTCTTTAATGGCCATGCTAAATTAAGTTCCAAAACACAATCCTTGTTAAATACAATAGGTCTGTGGAGCAAATGGAGTATCTTAGCCACAAAAAATGATGAAGTGATGATTATCTTTTTCACTCAAGAGAAAAAGTTTAATAACTTATCAGTCCTTCCTATTTGTGAACAAAAAAAAACAATCATCACTTGCTATAAAGTAAAATATCCTAATTTTCTACTGTGCCTATGAGAAAAGGGATGAAATAATGAGAAAGCAAAGACAACACTTCTGTGGAAGGCAGATATAAGACAGTTCCATCGAGTAGAAGCACTGCTGATAAATGACTCTCTCTTTAGTCCTTTGGGTAATTTTCTTAAGGATGACAGTGTATGGCTGAAGAATACACAAAAAGGAAATTTGTCAGTTGAATGCAGACACAGTTTAAAATGACTGTGTGAAAAGGTTCCCAAGTACTTTAGCAGTGCAGTTTTGTTATACTTTGAATGTACTTTTGACAAACAAGATGATTACAAATAATAGTAGCTTTGCCCATATACAATAGGCGTTTGGGTCACTGTTTGAATTGACAGTTTTGTGCCTTTTGGAATACTACTTACTGTGCCATGGCAACATCAAGGAAACAGAATAATTGTCAAAAGAAAAACCAAAAATATCCAGACAGCTCAAGTCATATCAAACCTAGTATAGATCTAGTTAGTTATAAAAAACATACCATGCCGATACCTGCACAGGCCAGACCATGACTTCACTAGCATGCAGCAGCACCAACAGCAGTAAATGTGTACTACTCTGGTAATCAGGGCTTGCTCCTGTACAGTGCCAGGTGTTGTGTGTATAGCCCAAAGGAAAGGGTGATGAGCAGGTAGAGCAAGCAGGCAATGCAACTTTACGTAAAAGAGAGCCCTGTGACATTGCTCTCAATTCACTCTTGCCTAGGAGTAAGATTAATGGCAAAGACAGAAGCGTATAGCTAAGCACCTCATTTGCACGTTAAAAATTGCACTTCATCCTACATCTTCTGAAACAGTCAGACACTCCCTCTCTACGCCCCATCACGTTTTACCCGCCCTTCATGGGAGTAAGGGAGTGGATTTGCAAGTGGTCTGAGCCTTCCAATAAGTACAGACTTACACCAAATATTTAATCTACTCAGGCCCAGTTGTAAGGTGACCATCAAGGTACCTCAAGAATAGAGGACAGTTGCACTTAGTGCATCGGGGGCTAGAGGTCTTGGGGAGAGTGTAGGGATCAAGGGCACCATTTCAGGAGGGCAGGGGGAGGGGACAGCTGCACATATTGGGTCGCTGCTGCTCTTCTTCCTTTTCCTCTGACTCTCAGGCTACATCTAGACTGCAGGCTTCTTTCAGAAGAAGCTTTTCCAGAAGAGATCTTCCAAAAAAATTTCTTCCGAAAGAGCACGTCCACACAGCAAAAGCACATAAAAAAAGCGATCTGCTTTTTCGAAAGATAGCGTCCTCACTGAATGGATGCTATCTCGCATTTCAGCTGTGATTACTATGGACGGAGTGGCCACCAGGGCACCTGTGCTGTTTCCTCTTCTTTAGAAAGAACTCCCTCTTCCCTATCCACACATGTCTTTTTCCGAAAGAGCTCTTTCGGAAAAAGGCTTCTTCCTTGTAGAAAGAGGTTTACCAATGTTGGAAAAACCCCTCTGTTCTTCCGATTTTTTTCAAAAGAACGTGATTGCAGTGTGGACATAAGTGAAGGGGTTTTTTCGGAAAAATGGCTGTTTTAAAAAAAAAAAAAAAAACTCTTCAGTGTAGACATACCCTCAGGGAGCAAGGGGAAAGTTCATAGCCTGCAGCATTCTTCCTCTGCCGTCCCCTTGTCAGCTGGGAGCAAGAGGAATGCACAAGATGAGCACTTTCCCCTCACTCTGTGATAATCAGGAGAAGAGGAAGAAGATCTGGTTGCAGCCCCCCCTCCCAAAAGAGCACTGAGGGGGAACTAGGGGCTGTGGCAGCCCCAGACAGAGGGCCACTCTATGAGTTGTAGCCACCACTTACACTACACTGCAACAGTTGTTTACTTCCTATTGTGCACAACAGGAGTACCTGCAAGATTAAGGCCCTAAAATACATTATGGAACTTGGTATGTTTTTGTTTTATTAAACTACATTAGAGGATCATTGTAAAATTTGTTCTAATTACCTCAGTAAAATGTATGTGTGTACTTGTCTGCATCCACAAAACCCCACATAAGGTCAGTAGTGTATGTACACGTACGTACCAGGCCTGCTTCAACAACACATTATGCCAATTTTACAATGGATAAGTGGATTAGCCTAACAGAGAATCAGGTCAAAAAAGCAAACAGAATGTTGGGGATCATTAAACAAGGGATAGAGTGTCAGACAGAGAATATCTTATTGCCTCCATATAAATCCACGGTACAGCCACATCTTGAATACAGCAAGATGTGGTTGCTTCATAGTAAAAAAACAAAAAACACAGCATTGGAAAAGGTTCTGAAAAGGGAAACAAAAATGATTAGGGGTTTGAAATGGGTGACACTGAAGAGAGATTAAAAAAAGACTGGGACTTTTCAGTCTAGAAAAGAGGAGACTAATGGGGGATATGATAAAGGTCCATAGAATCATGACAGGCATGGAGAAAGTTAGTAAGGAAAAAAGTTATTTACTTGTTCCCATAACATAAGAACTAGAGGGTCACCAAATGAAATTAATAGGTAGCAGATTTAAAACAAAAGGAAGTTTTTCTTCACACAGTACACAATTAATCTGTAGAACACCTTGCCAGAGGTGATTGTGAAGACCAGGACTTTAAAAGTGTTCAAAAAAGAACTAGATACATTCATAGAGGTTAGATCCATCATACTTATTAGCCAGGATGGGTAGGAATAGTGTCCATTTGTCAGAGGCTGGAAATGGGTGACAGGAGAGGGATCACTTGATGATTACCTGGTCTGTTCACTCCCTGTGGGGCATCTGGCACTGGCCACTGTCAGAAGACAGAATACTGTGCTAGATGGATGTTGGGTCTGACCTAGTACAGCTGTTAGGTTCTTATGTTCCCTCATATTTAAGTAAGTAAATGTGTAATTAAAAGTCTACAGTTAATCAGTACCCATATATAACTGGAGGATGATTACCGATGTATGCAAATAGACGTGCCTAGAAATGTTGATAAATGCAGAGTAATGCACATTGGAAAACATAATCCCAAACATACATATAAAATGATGAGGTCTAAATTAGCTGTTAACACTTAAGAGAGAGATTTTGGAGTCATTGTGGATAGCACTCTGAAAACATGCACTCAGTGTGCAGCAGTAGTCCAAAAAGCAAACAATGTAGGGAACCATTAAGAACTGAATAAATAATAAAACAGAAAATATCATATTGCCTCTATATAAATACATGCCACATCCCCAGCATGAATACTGTGTGAAGATGTGGTCACCTCATTAAAAAAATATATTGGAATTTGAAAAGTTCAGAAAAACGTAACAAAATGATTAAGTTCATGGAACATCTGCAAAAGGAGGAAAGATTAATAAGACTGACTTTTCAGTTTGGAAAAGAGAAAACTAAGGGGGAATAAGACAGAGGTCTACAAAATCATGACTGGTACAGAGAAAGTAAATAAAGATGTATTATTTACTCCTCATAGCGCAAGAACTAAGGGTCATCAAATGAAATTAATAGGCAGCAGATTTAAAACAAAAAAAAAGGAAGTGTTTTTGCACACAAACCACAGTCAACCTGTGGAACTCTTTGTCAGAGGATGTTGTGAAGGCCAAGACAGGGTTAAAATAGAAGTTGATGAGTTCATGGAGGATGGGTCTATCAATGGCTATTACCAGGGATGGGCAGGGATATTGACCCTAACCTGTTTGCCAGTAGCTGGGAAAGTTTGTCAGGGGATAGATCACTTCATTACCTGTTCTATTCATTCTCTCTGAGGCACCTGGCATTGGCCACTGTCAGAAGACAGGATACTGGGCTAGATGGACCTTTGGTCTGACCCAGCATGGCTGTTCTTACGCTGTTAGTGCCTCTCTAGAGGGCTCATTTGGAATATAAGGACCAAGATTTCCAGAAGTGACTAATTTTAGGGATCAATTCTCGGGTGCCCACTTTCAGTCACTTATTCTCCAAAAACCAGACCTCCAGGTTGAGCACCCAAAAATTGCTTGCACTGGGAGATGTAACTTGTAAGTTTGCATTACATTTCTGAAATTTTTGGTCACAGCCAGGGTTCCCTCTAAACTACAAGAGCACAGCTTCACAGGTGATTATTCAGCCCTGCCCAGTCAGAGGCTCAAGGCTCCATGCACAGAGCTGACTGACTGGGCAGGGCTGATTAATCACCTGTGAAGTGGGTGCTGCCAAAGCAGCTTAGACTGGAACACTGGTCATGGGCCTATTATTTCTACCACATATTGTGAATGTAATGAAAAGAGGCTAACAAAGTCAACATTTGTTGTTATATTCGTTTCAAAGCATTGTGTTGTTTGTAACTAAACTTGTATGATTATATCATAGCATCTCCCATTTGTCCTTACTTGCAAGGATAAAGATTTCCCTTCATTAATAAATCAGTTGTGCATTTGCAGCAATAGCAAAGCATTGGCTGACTCCTAGAATTTTAAGGGCATGACCATCCAAGCAAACAGACAAAGTTTTAATGAGCTACTGTGTCTCTAACATAGGCCATCACCTCCCACACTCATCCCTCATGACCAGAAATCACCCTGCTTTCATTTTCTGCCCTTTTAAGTACCTCTAAGAAATCCTTCAGTTAAAAGGCAGTTCAAATAATCCCTTCATGGAAGCCAGTTTATTGACTCCTCTAGTACATATTGACTCTCTCTAGACTCCAACCCCAGTTGAATATCTCTCTTCTAATAATCCACAATAACACAAAGTCTTTCAAAATAGGACAAAAACTCACAGTTTTCACCTCAATTTTAGCTGGTAACAGCCCTCCCCTTAGTCCCCATCCCTGCAACTGATGGGACTACTTTCCTAGCACCTCTTGAGTGGTCAGGCCGGCCTGAGCCATTCGTGCGCCCCGGGACTCGGGAGCACGGCCCCACCCCCAGGAGTGCGACGCATGCGCAACGCCACCCCCAGGTGCCCCGCACATGCGCAGCCCCACCCCCGCAGCCCCACCCCCCCGCCTGGCCCGGCAGCCCCACGCAGCGCCCCCTACAATGGAGCGCCCCGGGCGGTAGCCCAGTTGGCCCATACCTTGGGCCGGCTCTGTGAGTGGTATCTGTCCTTATCCAGAGACCTTTCAAGTTGGGCTCACCTTCCCCCACTCTTTTCTTCTTCTTGAGCTTTTCCCTTGCTGACTCAGGCCCCCGATGAACCTTCTTTCTCCATGCAATGTCTATAGACAAAATTGCAGCTCACTAACCTTCCCCACCCTTAGCAACTTCCTGCTTCCTTTGTACTGGACTCAGTTGATTTCTATCAGGTGGGGTATTTCTGTAATCAGGACCTTCTGGGGATAGCCGAGTTAGTCTGTTACAGAAAAAAAAGACAACAAATGGTCTGGTAGCACTTTATAGACTAAAAAAACATGAAGATGGTATCATGCGCTTTTGTGGGCACAGCCCACAGGCTCTCCAGCCTATGAGCCAAACTGCCCTGCTACAGCCTCCCCATTATTCAACCTCTCCTAGTTGGAAATGAAAACTTTTCTAGGACTTCTATATGGAGGTCAATTTCTTACTAAGTAAGGGAGCAGGCATTTTTCACAGCCTTCTCTCAACACTTCAACCAGGAAAAAGAATTACTAATGTAGAGACTCATTTGGCAAGTGAACAAGGTAGTCATTTCACATGACTAAAATATAATATTTGTAAAGCCTATGAAACATACCTGAGATTTCCAGAGAAAGATTTGAATAATTGTTGATTAAAGTGTGAAAAATCCATTGTAGGCATGAAGGAAACCCTCTTTTTCAAAGGAAGAGGACAGCAGCCATTTGGTCAGTAGCTTGAATTAATTAAACAGCAGCCAAATAGTGGAACCAGAAAGAACTGACAGATCTAATCTTTTAATCCTGTCTTTTTCTTCTATCCATTTGTGTATGGAATAAAGGAAGAGGATAAGCAGCCATAAAAATGCATATGTTGCCCAGCAGGGTCCCAATGTTGGCTAGTCTAAGTCCCAATGGAACTGTGATTTCCTCATCTTGCAGACTGCGAAGTGGTGGAACTCTTCCATTTACTGTGAGAGAGTTTAGTATTCTCCAATGTGACTTTCCTTTGATACTTGGGCAGAATGTAAAGACAACGCACAAATCCACAAGAGAGGAAGGGAAAGAAGAGGATAAATTAGCACATCACATCAGTTCACAAAACACAAAAATGTGGGTAACAGCACTTATACAGCACTTTGCTGGAGTTAGCTGAACAGGATTTGCATCATTTGCACAAAGAGAGAAAAATCATGGTTTGTGTATCTTCCCATAGTCGAAAATGTGGTGTTTGGTCAATGAATTCTTAGCAATTACGAGAGATTGATATTTTCAAACTTCAAACACTCTAGCCTACTAGACTGAAAAAGGATGTATGGGTTAAGTTTCATCGGCCTCATTAGTCTATTTCATCTGCTCACAGTAATAGCCTCCCCCAGATAGCAAACTCTTATTATGGCAGAAACTAATATGTAGTATGTGCAGGTCGTTACATGGAGTCATTCCGGCCAGTGATCTGCCTAGTCTGGCAACATTTGGCAATATCTGAATCCTCAAACCTTTATTAAAAACAGTTTATGGCAAAGCAGTTACAGTACATATTTTAGTGTTGGGCTTCAGCTCCATCTTTACTGCAGGTTGTGCTGTGTGTCATAGGACTAATAAGCAATTTGTTGCCTGCCCAATTTTTCCAGATGCAATTTTCACCAAATCCTGCCAAGTTTAAATTAAATTTCCCCATTTTGATGTGAGTGGTTATTATTCTTCCCCCAACTGTAGAAGGGAGAAACATTTTTCTCCATCTTGAAGCGTGGCTAGTCATTCTCTCTTTCCATTTAAATTCCTTGGTCATTTACAAAAAAGTATGCAACATTTAATGGGGAAATGTGTTCCAAAGGAATGGAGCCAGTTTCGGGAAAGATGTGTCTTCCAAAATGTTCAAATGCTTTACCTCTTGTGTTTGACAGCTCTGGAAGAACATTACTGTCATAGAAGTTACTGGTGCCAGAGAGACATGGGGTTTTTTTGGTAGCTTGGGCTAAACCAACAGAAAGTTTTAGAGATAAAGACCAACCGTTTGAATGTTACCAGGTGTTCAGTGGACTGAGTGAAGCACTGAGTAGAGCTGACTGAATAATGGATTTTTTCAATGTAGGGGCTAGAAAAACATCTGTTTCACGTATGCATACGACTTCTACATATGGTGTAGAGTTTCACAGAATATGAAAATTATAACATGGCACAGTGCAGAAGTCGTATAGATACATGCGCTTCCTTTGCTTTTTTGCGACAAGGATAGCAGAATTAGTGTTTGAATAGAATTAAGGAATGTTTTCAAGTAGTTCACTAGAAGAGGAGTTTTCTTTTAATGTGCAGTTCTGCTCTGAATAGTGACTATGTAAAAATGGCACCTTTTTACACAACAGATCTGCTACCTGTATATACTGAAATGGCCTCAAACTTGAATGACAAATTATTTTTTTCTTCTCTTTACTCCTATTAGTGCTTCAGGGACAACACAGTTAAGACTGACTGAGCTGGATTCAATTCCGATTTATGAATCAAACAATTGTTTGCTAAGTTTTTGGTAGACTATGAGTTTGTACAGCAGTCTCTTAAAATATTAGGTTTACTTCAGTGTCCATGAAGGCAATGTTTTACTTGCAGAATCTTGTTGCAAAGTTTGCAACTGAACATTGGACAGAGGGAACTAAGAAACAAGACTGAATACAAGAGGCAAAGGGTCAGAGGCAGAGAAGTTTGTGCAAGCATCTGGAACTAGGTTTGGTGTCAGCTGAAGACACTCTTTGGGGCACCCGTCAACCTCCTCCAGTTTGCCCACTGCTAAGGGACCCCACTCCTAGCAGTTAAAGTCTCGGGTGTATAGCTCACACACACCACTCACTGCCCTGACCACCGGCTGACAGTATCCCACGTCAAATGCCCCACTTACAGCTATGTCCAGTCAGTGCAGACCCTGACACATCATCCTGATGACTCTACTCCTTGGCTACGTCTACACTGGCGTGTTCTCACGCAAAAACTCTTCCAGAAGAGAGTGTCTACACTGGCATGTGCTTTTGCGCAAGAGTTGTGCTTTTGCGCAAGAGCATCCATGCCAGTGTAGACGCGCTCTTGTGCAAGAAAGCTCTGATGGCCATTTTAACCATAGGGCTTTCTTGCGCAAGAAATTCATGTTGCCTGTCTACACTGGCCTCTTCTGGAAGAGCTCTTGCGCAAGAGGGCTTATTCCTGAGTGGGAGTGTCAGAGTTCTGGCGCAAGCAGCCCTGATTTTATACATTAGAACGTCAGTTTACTTGCGCAAGAACACATGGCCATTGTAGACAGGCAGCAAGTTTTTGCGCAAGAGCAGCCACTTTTGCGCGAGATCGCACCAGTGTAGACACAGCCCTTGAGCCTAAGGCTATGCCACCTTTGTGCTGCTCCTACCGGCCGCCCGCTGGTTGTTCCCGCCAGCCGCTCCACTGGCCCCTGCCGCTGCTCCTACCGGCCACCCGCTGGTCGCTCCCGCTAGCTGCTCCACTGGCTGCAATGGGTCTGGCTCCCGGCCAACCCAGTGATTTCAGCTCTTAGTGATTTCAACTCTTTAGCTACCACCTAGGCTGGCCAAAGATTCCAGCTTCCACTGGACTAGAAAAAGACTCCTCATGGAGTCTGCTTTAGGTCTGTCCTTAAAACCAGGGGGAAAGGGGCAGGTTGAGCCAGTCTTACTGCGCACACCTGGCAGGCATGAAGTAGGCTGACTCAAGCCCTCAAGCCCTTTCTCCCCCAACTCAGTTCACTCAACTCTGGCAGGGGGGAGGCTTGTTCCTCTGAGACCTCTTAGAATGATGGTGTCTCTCCTGCAAGCACTGGTGTCATATTTTACAGTTCCCACATTTAGGGGTAGCATGATTTGTGACCCCCACAACAGCCCCAAATTAGTTACAATACACCACATTCCATTCCAACACTGATCCTCCATCAGCTCTGGCTGAATTGGATTTACATAGCCACACCTTGGATTCCTTCCCCCTCCTGGCATGAGCTTTGTTTACATATCAACAGTTACTTATCTTGCAGAACTAAACAACCC
This sequence comes from Pelochelys cantorii, assembly GCA_032595735.1. Classification (NCBI taxonomy): domain Eukaryota; kingdom Metazoa; phylum Chordata; order Testudines; family Trionychidae; genus Pelochelys; species Pelochelys cantorii. Next base: position 15,889,918 of record CM064339.1, read on the forward strand.
ACCCCCAGGGCAGCTCTCTCCTTTTAGCTGGCTGGTAGCAAGCAGTAATTCAGCCCCGGCTTACATACAGAACAGCTAAACAGGAAGAAGAGGTGGATGAGGCTTTTTTTTTTTTTTAAGTGTCATTCTGGAAAGCATAGGACTTGGTGGTGATGGGGGAGTTCAACTACCCAGACATCGGTTGGAAAAATAACACAGTAGAGCACAGATTACCCAACAGATTCTTGGAATGTACTGGAGACAAATTTTTATTTTACAAGATGGAGAAAGCTATTAGGGGAGAGGCTGTCTAGATTTGATTTTGACAAACAGGTAGAAACCAGTTAATAATTTGAAAAGTGGAAAGCAGTTTAGGTGAAAGTAACCATGAAATGGTAGAATTCATAATTCTAAAGAATGGCATGAGGGAACCCAGTACAATAAAGATAATGGATTTCAAGAAGGCTGATGTAGTAAACACAGGAAGTTGATAGATGAGATCCTTCAGGAAGCAAGTCTAAAGGAAAAACAGTTTAAGATAGTTGGCAGTTTTTCAGAGACATTATTAAGGCCACAAGAACAAACTATCTGTGAAAGGGAAAGATAAGTATAGCAACAGATCACTCTGGTTTAACCAGGAAATCCTCCATCATCTGAAATGAAAAAAAAAAGTCCTTTCAAAAAGTAGAAACTAGGTCAAATTACAAAAGTAGCACAAATATATAGGAACAAAACTAGAAAGGCTAAGGCACAAAATGAGATCAAACTATGAAGAGACAGAAAAGGTAACAAGAAAACATTCTACAAATTAGAAGCAAGCAAAAGACCAAAGAGAGAGTAGGCCTGTTACTCAATGAGGGGAGAAAATAGGCACCTGGAAATGGCTCTTTGTGTCAGTTTTCCCCAAAAAGGTTAGTAGTGATTTGATATCTAACATAGTGAATGCCAGTGAAATGAGGTTGGATTAGAGAGTAAAATAGGAAAAAATATTTAGACAAGTTAGATATCTTAACACCATCAACGCTGATGAAATTCACACAGAATACTCAAGGAGCTGACTGAGGAGATACCTGACCCATTAGCGATTATTTTCAAAAAGTCACAGAAGATGGGAAAGATCCCAGAGAAGCGTGACTTTGGTGTTTTGGACACACAGTAGGATGAGCAAAGAAACCACGTGAAGATAGCATGATAGGAAAGAGACATTGAGGAAGAGATTGATGAGTTGCGTCGTAAAATATGGTAAGGCCTAAGCAGTTGGATCTTAGTGATGCATCAGAGAAATGAAGGAGGCAGATGCTTACATGATGATACAATCCCAGATGATGAGATAAGGGGAAGAAGAACCTTTATTACTTTCAGTGAAGCATAAAATGAAGAGAATCCAGCTTGATACTCAGGGTGTCTACACTGCAAAGTTATGTTGACAAAACTCACGTCAACACCCAAAAGTTTACAAAATAAAAATCGCCAGAGGGTGTTCATACTTATTCCCTAGGTCAACTGATCATGTCCATACTGGGAGCACCATCATCAGTGTGAGTAATGCATTGTGGGTATGTATCGCACAGTGCAGTGTTGTGGTATCCTGGAAAAACTCTGCTGCATCCAGGGAACGTGTCTGCTCTTCTGCTTTTTTTTTTGTGGAAGAGCAGACTCGCTCTTTTGGAAGCCCTGCTTTTCTCCTTCCATGAGGAAGAAGGGCTCCTCCAAAAGAGGAGGCTTTTCCGAAAAAACTATTGCAGAGCGCAATTTGCGTACCTTTTTCCGATAGATCAGTGTAGTCTAAACATAGCCCCAGTGGATTATGACATGAAGATTGACAGGTTACATGAAACAATTTGTCCCAAGCATTTTTGTGTTCATAAGTCCATTTCATAAAACATGGGGGAGGGAGTCCGTCACACCAGCAAAACAAACACTGGCTCTTTGCCAACAATAAAGGGAGGGAAAAGGAAAAAGTCTCGTGCGGGGAAGGGCGAGGATTTTTTTCCGGCACAAACTGCATTGCAGTATGTACGCTTTCACTGTTTCGTCATCAAAAGGAGGTTTTTGGTGACAAAACTTGGTAATACAGAAAAAGCCTCAGAGTCTAGCCTCTGTTTCTAGAGTGGCCAGTTATTAAGAGAAACTTTTTTTACTTGTAAACTAAAGCAGATTTTATATGAAAATCACTGTGTACCAATAAGCATTTTTAGAATCACTTTTCAAAGTACAATAAAATGACCATGTTTTTGCCATCCTGTTTGTTTATTTCATTATCCTGTATTTATTTACTAACTTTTGTCATTTCAAACTACGTATAAAGTCAACTTGATTTTTTATTTTATTTATTTAAATGAAACATCTTGTGAGCTTTTCTTCCCAGTAGATCATGTCTGAATAAAGCGGCACTAAAATCAAAGCATAAAAATCACACAAATATTTGTTTGTTTCACATTATTTAACAAACTTGTTACTACGAGTCATCTCACCATGACCAGGCAATACTTATCTGAACCATCTGAATGTGCCAGAAAATGTAAAAAATACTATATGCATAAGATGTGTCTTTAAAATGAATGACCATAGCATTGGTAAGTAAAAACAGGTATATGCCAATTTACATTAGCAGAGGATTTTATCCTCAGTGCATCACTAATATTTAATTTACAAGTAAAAAATAAAACTGTGTAATATGTATTCATTTCCAGGCACTTACCTATTTTAGGGGTACAGAAATTGTCCTATTCCATTTTTAAAATGCTCATTGTAACTCTAGTTTTCTGTTTGTCCTTATGATCAGTCGGCCAATTGCCAGTCATTTATTAAGATTAAGATGTTGAAAACAGTCCGAATTCCATATTTTTTTAGCCACAGACTGCTTTCAGTGCTTGAGACACTTTTCCAACTGTGGACAGCTCGTCCCTTCGGGAGTGTCAAAGTAAAATCATGGATTGATCCTCAGCTGGTAGAATCAGCCTTGTCCATTGGATTTAGGATCGACTACAACAGACCTGTGCCAATGTGCATTGGCTCAGGACTTGGCTCAAATGATAAAGTTTCAGTCCACATGCAGCATTCTTGCTGTGCCAAAGTTCTGTTTCATCTCCACCTCAGAGAAGATTGTTCTTATTTCAAAAGTCAAATTATTCTGAATTCTTGTAAAAATTTCCAGAAGAGGGAGTAGAGGAATTCACACTGCAATACCGCACAGTGGCTTGAACATGAAACCAGTGGGGGTTTGCAAGGTTTCAGATTTGGTTGTCAACATTTCACAATGCTACCTTCAATTTTATTAACTGCTTAAAATATTTGACTACAGTTGATTCAGAACGTTTCATTTCCTTTTCATTCTTGCGAATTCAAACATATTATTTGTGTCCTACATTTTCAAAATTAAATTAGTGACTTTGGGTGTTTCCATTTTGGAGGGTCAATTTTCATGATTTTCAGAAATTGGTAGCACGTTCTGAAAATCAGATCCCTTTAAGGTAACTTACCCAAAACAATGAGCCAACTAGTAACTCTGGACAATATTGTTTCTTGTGCTATACTTTGGTCTACATTTCCTTAAGTCCAGAGGCGACTGGTGCCCACAAGGGCAGGGAGTCCAGGGAGGGCCACACAGAGGAAGAGGGAGGGGGCATGAAGGAGCACCCGATTTAGCAATCAAAATTTTGGTAAGTGCACAACTTAGGTTGGCCTAGCTACATCACTCAGGCAGTATGGAAAAAAATAACACCTTTCAGGGTCACAGGTAAGATAACTTAAGCCCCAGTATAGAAACCACAAGGATGACACATTAATTCTACTGTCTTCTAGCTACTGCTTCTTAGGGTGGATTTACTACAGTGACAGAAAACCCCTTTTGTCACCCTAGCAAGAGTCTACACTACAGTGTTACATCCAGGAGACCCAACAAACTTGCCAAGTCCCTGGACAAGGGAGGGGGGCCAGTTCCATGCCCCCAGAAGGGGCGATGTCTCAGGTGCAAGGGATGGGGCATGGACAGCCAGACCTCAGCACCACCTGAAACATGTCACCGAGGGCTCTGCAGCATGTCACATGGGGTTCTGGCGGTGATTTAGAAGGCAGTGGCAAGGAGTCTTGGGGCCTCTCTGAATCGCTGCAACCCAGGGCAGGACCCACTCCCTCAGTGGGCCTGGCTACAGCTACAGTAGCCTAGACATAGCCTTGGATTACAAGCTCCTTAGGGCAGGGATCTCCCTTTTTTTCTGTCTGTACAGTTCCATGAGGAGGGCTCCTAAGTGCTACAGAAATGCCAATAATAAATAAAACATTCTAGAATAGGATACTAATCATCATAGCACAGTCTGAAGAAAGCATACGGATTGAAAACTACCAGAAGCACTCACTAGACAATCCATGTTTTAAACTGTGCATGTATTACTAATAAATCCAATGTTATTTTGATCTTTTCATTATTGTTTAGAACAAGAAAATATGTCTGTTAGTTAATTATATATACACATGGTTTCTTCTCCCTCTTTAAATAGCTTCAAAATCTAAACAATCACAACAGGAAAAAGTTATTTGATGCACCAGCACAGAGGGAATATATTCAGAAAGTGGAAAGGAAATAAAATCACCATAACATGAGAGCACAACCACTAATTTCAAATAATGCTTAGTTTATACTTGGAAATCCATTATGATTTGGTGATATTTGGAAAGGCTTTTTGTAACATGCTTCCAAAATAATTTGTAATTAAAAACCAAAGCTTCCCCAAGACAAACATAGGGTAAATATAAATTATGGATAGGATATATGTTGAATAAAAAACTATACAGTTTATATATCAGAGCTGATGACAGACACAATGCTACATGATTCCAATGTTTAACGAAAGATGTTCACTTACAAGAATGAAACGTATATAAGACCCTGTTTTACAATTCCAAACTGTGCACACTGCTCCATTATTACTGTGATGGTTAAATGAGCAGACTGAACACAAAAAATTATATTAAAATACAGTAAGGTTTCAAAGATAGAAACACTCAAATTAGGAAATGCATGAAGGTTGCCTATGCAACCTTAATTTGGCCTTCTTGTGTTTATGCCTTTAATTACATTATACACCATTCTTTCAGCCCTTCCCTTCATCCCACCTTGTTCCAATCTACTCCCTCCACCTTGCAAATCCAGCTCTTATCACCACTGGATCCACATTCAAATCATGCAGCTTCCTTCTCCAAACTGCTTGGGCCCCCTGCTGTCTGTTCCAGTGCCTGTGCAACCCCTGTCTGCATGGTGTGGCATTCTGTTCCCCTCTAGTGGCAGCTAGACATGCTAGAGCAAGGTATCCCACCCAACCTGTGGGTCGGGACCCAAATATGGGTCGCCATTACATTTCAAAAGGGTCGCCAAGTGTCTCCCCAGGGGCTCTGCCCCTTCTCCTCCCCCTGTTTTTGAATTGCCTTGGGTCACCAAGTCTTCCTGAATTGTCAAAATGGGTCCCCATCTGGAAAAGGTTGGAAACCGCTGTGCTAGAGAGATTGATGAACCTGCCACAACCATAGCTAAAAGACATCTATTTTAAGCTCATATAATAGCAGGTCATGCATTAAGCTCCAAAGGTCTCGAGTTTGATCCCAGACATCACAGGAGAAGAGTAGTCACACAGCACAGAAAAATGCACATCCAAATTATAAATATGTCATTCTCCAATGTAGTAGAGGACAATTAGCTGCTAAACAAAGCAGTCCATGCTTCTTGAGAAAGCATAGTTAAATACTTTGAGCACCTAAATAGTGTAGGGATAACATATTAAAGTATTAAAAATGATTCCCCAAGTAGAAGAAGCATATAAGTGTTTAGATTTATTCTTGTTAAAGTGTTTAGATTTAGTGTTATCAAGCTTGATAAGTGTTTAGGTTTATTATTATTTGTTAAGATTGTTAAATGTTTAGATTTATAATTATTGCCCCTCTAGAATATAATTTGTTAAGAATATAATACTATGTAGCCAGAAACAGCTCCCCTCTCTGTGTCCCAGGGCACGCTCAAACTTTTGCAAGTGGCTGCTTGTCAAGCCACTAACTCTGCTCTGGGAGCCAAGCCCTATAATTGATTAAGGGCATTGTTACACAATTGACACCTGTTCTCTTCAAAGCATTGTGAACCAATTAACCCTAATCGCAAAGTGAAACATTTTAACTATAACAGTAACTAACTCAGCACTCAGAGAGAATGTTTTAAGAAATGCCACCCAGAAACTTTTGTAACTTTTTGTAACTACAACTCTTGTATATGTAAAATTATTATTATACAAAATACTGTATGTGAAACATTAATTAGGGAATGTATGTAAGAGAGAGAGTGCTTGGACAATGAATGAATGGTTTGAGAGGTGCCAGCCTGAGAATACAGTATCAAAGGGCTGAAGAAGGCATCAGGTGCCAGTGCAACCAAAAGGTGTCAAGTGGAGAAAAACTGGAGACTGGAGGTCCACCCTATGAGATCACTGATGAGCATCTGGCAGCCACCCTGTAGACATCAGCATGACACAGCAATTCCCATAGACTGGCATAGGAAGAAATTCCTATAAAGACTGGACCAAAAGACTATGGAGTCAGAGTCCAAGGTTCTGCTGCCAGCCTACCAGGAGCTTCAGATGCGCATCTGATCAGGACTTCGCTCTCCACTACCATCACTTGTGTATGGAATACCTGGCCAGTATTCTGTCACAAGCAACTTCCAGGCTGGTAACTATAAGAACTACGCAGAACCTGAATGAATGGATGAATGATTGAGTGAATGTTTATATGTGTGTGTGTGTGTGTGTGTGTGTGTGTATAAGGGTTAAGTAGTGATAGGAATAAATAGTTAAACAACATTGTTTGCGTCTATCTTTTCTTTATTCTTTATTATTATCTTTACAATAAATGTGGTTTTTTGCCTTATCCCCCTCATAAGATCCTGCTTGCTTTTATTGGTACAACAATAGGATGCAGGAAATGCTAGAATTTTAGTTCTGCCTCTGACATTTCCTTTCACTCTGCCTTTAGTAAAGCAATTTAAGCACTATGACTCAGTTTCCCTATCTACAAAATGGGGAAGGGAATTGGGACAAATAGGGTAACCATTGCATTATGTACGCTGATATATTCATTTCAAGGGTCACTGAGTAAAAGGTGTTAAATTCTTCCACTGTCCAAAAACAGTGATACAAAGAGGTCTGGGGGTGGGGGAGGCTTCCACAGAGACCTCTGTTTACTCAGTTTCTTGGCCAACACTCAAAATACTCTCAGTAAAGTTGAAAGTTTGACCAATAAACACAAGAATGAACAAGAAATTAAATCATTTATACTGCAAATGAAATGAGTGATCTTGCAAAATAAACTTAATCAGAACCTTTTAAGTCTCTCTCCTGAAAGCAAAATATCAGAGTTTCTTATTTTTGGAATAACCTTTCTTTGATGAAAAGGAAAGAGTTAATTTTACTTGCAATCCTGATGTGAAAAGTATTAATTTTTGTTTCTAAAAGACAGACTCAAGGCAGAGGAGAGCTAGGATAGAAAAGGTCGAGGAAATACAGCTTTTGTTGATCTCTTTGGAACCAGGGGTGGCTAAATCAATCACAAATGTGTGTTTTGGGAGTCTGGTTTCATAGAATCATAGAATCATAGAGCTGAAAGAGACCTCAGGAGGTCATCAAGTCCAGCCCACTGCTCTAGGCAGGACCAATCCCAACTAGATCAACCCAGCCAGGGTTTTGTCGAGCCGAGACTTAAACACCTCTAGGGATGGAGACACCACTACTTCCCTAGGTAACCCATTCCAGTGCTTCACAACTCTCCTAGTGAAATAGTTTTTCCTAATATCCAACCTGGACCTCTCCCACCACAACTTGAGACCATTGCTCCTTGTTCTGCCATCCGTCACTACTGAGAACAGCCTTTCTCCATCCTCTTTGGAACCTCCCTTCAGGAAGTTAAATCCCCCCTCACTCTTGACCACAAATCCCCCCTCACTCTTGACCACAGTATCTGTTGCTTAGGCCCTTTTTACATTCCAGCTGAGATGACATCTGTTGGGGTTCTTTCTCCTCAGACAGTGTAGGTTTGGGTTGATGCAGCTTAGTTGATTTCAGGATTCAGTGAAAAGCTAAGAACGGAGAGGGGGGGAAAGAGGAGAGGAAAATACAGCAGTGCAAATCTAGTATACATTTGAGTTTGTCTGTTTGTTCAAGAACTCCTCCTAAACCATAAAAGCTAGGATCAGGATCACCAAATTTGGTATGCAGTTTCCTCTTATCGTAACTTAAAGCAAGATAAGGGTTTGGTTATTCCGGGAAATGGAATGTACCTAAAGTGGGATTGCTTCTCATAAAGCCATGTGGAAAAGAGACAGAATCATCAGGCAGGTGAAAAGGGGATGGCTGGGGACAGATGCTCCCCTCTCTCTGGGATTGCCCCCTCCGGATTCGTATGCTTGCTGTTCCCTTCCATCAGGGAGCAAGGGGAAAATGCACAGCTTGCTGATTTAAATGAAGTATGTACATTTTTTCCAAAACCCCCCCATAAATTAATCGAGTTAAGGACCCAAGCAACACTTGGTAAATCTTCTAGTATTAACATAAAGGAAAGGGGGGGCTAAGCAGGTTTTAATATATCTCTGCAGTGCTGGCAATTAACTATCGCAACTGATGTGCTCAGGACTGAATGTCATGATGATACGACTTTCAGTACTTACAGGTGAAAGTATAGTTCCTTGAACAAGAGCAAGGCTAGCCGGCCTTCCTCCTGGGAGAAATTATTTCAGTCTGGTTCACTCCTAGTATCTTGGGGTTAGGGAAGATGAGACAAGATGAGCTGGGGTGCCAGATGGGACAGGAGATGACACCTGATTTTCATGGTTAATTTCCAAGCAGGCAAAAATTATAGTTTTGTGGACCAAATAATCACAGCATCTCTCACTCACAGCCTTCAGCTGTAATGCCTGTTTTACTGGTAGAAAAAATATCTGTCAGGAAATCTTTCAGAAACAAACCATGGGCTCTTATCCACAGCCTGGACAGACTGAAAAACCTTAAAATCTTATTGACAGGATATACCTTTAATAGAGCAGCACTCACCCACAATAGAGAATGACTGTTATTCCTGGTATGTTACATAGTGCTGTTGTAGGCATGTTGGTCTCTCAGGATATCAGAGAGAGAAGGTGAGTGAGGTGATGTATTTTATTGAACCAACTTCTGTTGATGAGACCCAAGATTGTGAGCTACACAGAATTTTTCAGGTGTGGGACAGGTACTAAGAGAATCACAGCTATATACAAGACTGAAGAGATAGTCTATGTGTTAACAGACCTTTCAAGTGGCCCTTAACACCTCTGCATGGACAGCAGGTAAACCCCTGCTTCGGGGAGACTAGTCCACAGACTCCCACCCCTTCCCCCCAAGACCCTGCCCCCCACTGAACCCTGAAACCACCCCTCCCCTGTAAAAGGAAAAGCCCTGAGCCCTCCACCAAAAGAACCCTGATCCACCTGACCCAGCCACATTGGGCCGAGCTACTACTGACAGCATCCTTGAACCCCAGCACCAAACCAAAACTCCACTCCCGAGGACCCTGAGCGTCAGGCAAGCCCCAGCACCTGGCTGAACTGGTAGCCTGAGTGCCAGGCCAATGCCAGTGCCACCAAAATTGGGCTGGCTCAAATGCCAGGCTGGGCCTTAGGTCTGGGCCAGTGGCTATCAGAGGCAGGCCAGCCACAGCACTAGGCTGAGCAGACAGTCTCCCCAAGCTCCAGCCCCAGCCAGCAGCCTCCCCGAGCACCAGCTCCTCCTGCCCTAAAGGTTCTGCCCCCCTCCAAGCTGCCAACCTCAGCAGCACCTGGCTAAGCCTCCTAAGTCTGCCGGCTCGTGGCTCTCTGAGAAGCAGGGACATGGTGAGTAGAAGGGACCTTCAGGAGCGGTGGGTAGTGTGGAGAAGACAGTGTGGTGCTCAGAAAAGACAGGCAGGCACCGTGGCTCAATTGTCTGGCAGCAGATTGATGACAGTGCCTTCCCTGTTTATTATACCTATTGCCCATCCACCTCTAGAGTCATAGGACAAAAGCAAAGGACTAGCAGGTTACATAAATCCATTTTCTTCTATATTCATGATTTTTACTGTCTAGCAAAGGTTATGAATTTAAGCTCTTAGGCTTATTTTTTAAAATTATCGTTCAGGTTTTCTTTGAGAAAGTGAATTGATAGATCAGATATCGAATGACTGCCTTATGGAAAGCGTCCACCCACAGGTGATATGATGCTTTTCTCTTTTTTCTAATTTTCTTGCGCCAGCTCATTTGAGAGCATGTGATTGTCTGGTTTCATCCACATGGTTGTTACTAAGGCACTTGTTATAGGCATGGTTGACCATTGTAATAATGGAGATAGATATCCAAATTTTGCATCTGTTGCTCTGGCAGGGTCTGGTGCCACTTTGAGTTCATGTGTCCTGGTCCATGAGGAATTTGCTACTCATGATACGCTTGGAGAAGTTAGTGGGTTATTTGAAGGAAAGAACAGGAGCAGGGATCACAAAACATTTGTCTTTCAGGATGGGCTCCCCAATGGAGTATGGGTTGTAGTTGTTTGATGATACCCCACAGAGGTTCCAGCGTGAGGTGGTATGTGACAACTAGTGGTATACAGTTGGTTTTATTGAAGAAGGTTCTCTCAGGGTATTTGGGTGGTCCATTCCATGATGCAATCTAGTTCATTGGTGAAGATGGAAAAGATGGTTTGGAGTTTTGAGTATAGGTTTTGATTAGCTCAGCTCACCATCTGTAGCTCTCTTTTTTTATTCCTTCATTATAGCTACTCGTAAGTGCTGCTTGCATTATGTTTAAAGCTGATAAACTCTGTAAAAAGGTACATGTATTCCACATACTGAAAGGACTGGGATTTCAGTATCACGTTTCCATGTTACCACTCCAATCCATATTTTATGGTGCATAACTTATTTTTCCTTGTGTAGTGTCATTAATCTGCTCCCTGGCTGTGCAGAATAATATCCCTCAAGAGCAGGCTCCTTTTTGAATATTTTATTCTCTCTCTTTCCAATTCCAAACTAATATATATTTACAAATGCAACCTCCTACAGGCAGGACTATATTGTTTTCTCTGTGTCTGAGAACCAAGGCACAGACAACGCATATAAATAGAAAAATCTATACACAGTCATTTGTGTTGAGAGAGAGAACCAATCACATATCAAGCTGTGCAAGAAAAGGAAAAAAAAGATTTGCATACTGCAACTAAAAAAAATGGTGGGAGATGTGGGGACACAAAGCCACTATGTTCCTGTTGGAAGACATCTTTGCATTTTTCTGAAGGGCAACTCATCTGTTTAGCACTGTCATTATCCTCTCTGGATTGTCAGTCTTAGTGGGTGAAGGTGCTTTGCTAACAATGTGCAGTAGCTTTATCTTTTAAAATGACAACTGAACTGCATTGAAAATTGCAATCCCCACTCTTCCATTCATCTTTATCAAGATTCCCTTTCTCATTACATTTAGGAAACAGTAATATTTCAGTGAGAATCGTTAGGGAGCATTCACCTGTCAGCAAGAGGAGTAAAGAAGGCCTCCAAGACAATGAAACAGTGATGGTTCCACCACAGAAGAGTGTGAGGCTGCAGAGCAAAGAGACACAGGCATTCTCTTCCTTCCATGCAAAATATAGCCCCAAGACTATTCCATATAAGGCAATGATGTAGCACTGTACGCTCTGTCTGTAACTATGCAAATACAGTGACATGTACTCCCATAAATGAAGAGGAGAAAGATTTTTTCTGATAAGGCTCTGGATAAAGGAGTAGAGTTGAGTGAATAATGGTTTATTGGTTGCCTGGCAATTCTGGGGGGGAAAAAAGATCTGGTTAAAAACGATTTCTAGCAAATTGAAAAACAAATTGATTTGGGTTGAATAAAATATTTAGTTTGACCTAAAGCAAAAAGTTTTGATTTTGAGCCTTTTTAAAACAATTTTAAAAAAATAAATTTAAAGTCTGAAACCTGTTTAATTTCAAAAATGTCAGAACAAAATTTTCATTTTCAAAGAATTTTTAGGGATTTATTTTTTCATGAATTTACATGATGTTTCAGTGTTCTCAAATCTGCATTTTTCACCAAAAATGTTTTAATAGGAAAAGTTCTACCTGGCAGTATAGGTTATTGTCTTGGTTCTCCCTCAGATGCTCTGTGTGACCTTGATGCTAAAAGTCCCTTTTTGCCTTAATTCCCCATAAGTAAATGGCAATGCCTTAGCTCACAGAGTTATTGTGAGGATACTCTTATTAATGAAGTCATAGGCCCATATACATAAATTGAGTGAGGGGGGAATGTAACTATTTCATTTAAATCTGGTATCAGCTTCCCATTTAGCAGCCAATTTGACAAAGACAGACAGACAGACAAGATATACAAAGTTTGCAGCCCCTATTGCAGCTCAGAGGCCAAAATAACTGCTGTAGAGGGACTTCTGAGGTATCCCAATTTGTTCCAGTGGCTGAATGAAAACTTCCACCTCAACAACTTCCATCTTCACGTTGCACAAAGCCCTGTTTCCTCAACAAATGAATTTCAGCTTTAACAAGAATTAGTAAAACTTTATTTAACACACTACTGTCCAGCCCCACTGATGGAAGAGGGGAGGGGCTGTTGCCATAGGGCCCTGTGATTCAAAAGGATCTGGGGATCTTCCACCACTGCTACTCCAGGAGCAGCAACATCTGAAGCCCCAGGCCCTTTGAATTGCCACTGAAGCACTGCGTGGTGTGCTCCAGGTGGTGCTGAGGGTGGGAGGTGGCACGGCATGCTCCAGGTGACACCCAGAGCTACCTGCCCCAACACTGCCTTTTCTTCCCAAAGACTTTCTGGGAGCCCAGAACTGCCCCCCCTACCTTGCCCAGGGGCCCAGCAAGTTTGTCAGCCTCCCTGCTATAATACATAGCATTTGGGAAAAAAAATATTTTGAGCATCAGAGCCACTGTTAGATCTAAGTACTGTGATCTTATGACTACTAACTAAGATATGTCTATTTTCAATTAAGCAAAAGCATGCCAAAATAGATCCATGTGATATGTAACTTTTTTTTTTTTTTTTTAAAAAGAGACCTGTCTTATTGTTCTTATTTGGGTATTACAAGCAACAGATTTTCCTTTACTTTAATCCAGACTAGATTTGAAGCTAAAAAACTAGTTCACAGATGAAAATGTTGTGTATTCTATTCTATTACAGGTACTGACCAACTGAACAGTATCTTTATTCTTCTTCTGTGCAAATGCAGGATATGTGATAATTAATATAAGAGACATTGTCAGAGCTGACAGACCCAAAATTTGAAATCAGTTTCCTTTCTTTTAACTGTTCACAAGACCTACTTTTAAAAATTTACCTCCACCCCTCAAATACTTAAATGTTATTTTTCCAGCCAAAATTCGCAAAATGTTCAACCCCCAGCAATGAAGAGATAATTCTATGTGCGAGCAAAATAACTGATTTTTGCAGATTCTAAAAAGTTTATAGTTAAGCAGCTTTTTTACTATGAACGTATTTCATAGTGCCCTTTTATGCAAATATTTTGTTATCTTAAGGCTATATCTATGGTACAGCCTAGGTCTGCAAAACGTATGTTGCGCGGGGGTGTGAATATTCCACTATGGACTTTGCGATCTTCGCATAGATATCTGCATTTCGTTTTCCAGTTCAGAGCTCTGAGAGACTGGATTCCTCTCCCTATGCCTTGATGAGGTAAAAAATCTCCTTCACACTCCATGCTGGTGCTCATCTGCGCCCCTGGGAACTGGAGCTCACAGAACTTGAATTCATGGCCCCGGGCGCTGCTCAGGTGTGCTGCCTGCTCTGAGATGCGCTTGCAACATTGTCCACGTGGGAAATGAAATTCAAACTTTCCTAGGGTTTTCCTGTTCACCTGGAAAGCAGTAGAGTCACAAGTTCTGACAGAGCAGTCACAGCAGGGCACTGTGGGATGCCTCCGGAGGCCAAGAATGTCGACTTTCATAACGCTGAGTCTATACTACCATAAATTTGACCAAGGTTGAATTTTGCATTACTCCTCATGAAAAGTAGGAGTACTGAAGTCAGTTTCAGCAGCCATTAAAGCCAATGAAACGGACTTGGTTGTGTGTATTCATTGTTTACAAAAATCTACCTTATACGGCTAAATTTGACCTAAACTCCTAGAGTAGACATGGCCTATGTCAGTTCCATGCTAAATCTAATATCTTTTTTACTTGCTGCCTCCTTATATTTAAGCTTGATGAACCTCATCCAGATTCCTTTTATATTACTGGAATCTTTACATTGACTTCAATGGGCAAACAGGCTGTATGTCAAAATGACTCTAGAGGAATCAAATAAAACTATATTTCTTTTAGGAGAAAGAGAACAATTTTTTTCTGAAGCCACCATAATTTCTTTTCCACCATAAATTTTTCACCACCATAATCTCTGTGAATTTATACCACACTTGCTGTTCCTCTACCATCATTACTCAACTCTCATTTCTCCCAAACACACCTTCACACATCTTCCCATGAATCCCAGATCAAGTCACTTCTCAAAATTCACCTCTGCACCCAGAAAACTGACATCTCACAACAGCTAACAAGGTCATGAATTGATTACTATTCCTGATTGGTCAGTTGTACACACATACCTCCATATTCTGTGTTATCTTCTTTCCTAAATCCTGGCCAACTTGTTTGCCTCATCCAGCTTTTGGGGCATATCTTTCACATTAAATGTCTTTGTAACAGCCCTGTCATTCTCTAATGTTTGTTCAGCACCTAGCACAATGGGATCCGTCTGACCTTGCCTGGCCTTAGTTCACCTGAAACAGACACCTTAAACACAATATGAAGGAGTGATTCCTGGCTCAGCTCATCTTTTTGGACAACAATACAAAAGAAATATGATCAGCAGCATTGCCAACTTTTGCAATTTTATTTAGAGTCTCACGTTATTTGGTGCCTTTTTCAAAGATCCAGCTCTCAGAGTCATACAATGATAAGAGATTCCCAGGTTTCACTAAACTCAAACTGCAGGATGCATCTTAAAAAACATGAAGCTTGTTGTCTGAAAGGTCAAACCAAATAAAAAGAATCCAAAATTAATTCTTTATGAGCTCTCATGATTTTTGAATACTCTCTTGGAAACATAGTGATAGACAGCAAATACTGATAGAGGAGAAATGAAAGAAGAGAAACAGTTCCTATTAAAAGGGTCTGAAGAACCCACGTTCAGGTGCCAGAATTTCCCACCACTGTATCAGGAAATCAAAAAGGGCCCGAATCAAAACCCTGGATCTGAACAGCTCTGAGTACCAGAAGAGTTTGGATCTAGGTCTGGCGTTTATGGCCTCATCCCACTACTCTATGAAGTACCAGTCTGTGACAAAAGTTTGTGCAGCTTATGATTGACTAACCATTCCATGCACTTTGAAAGTATCACCATCCAGGGTAAATCAATCATGCAGTAGTTTAAGTACTATGCACTAAGATGATTCAGTGGCAGGAAGAGACAATAGCTTAAAAAAAAAAAAAAAAGGGGGAGGCTGGAAGGGGGGCCAGAGAAGCTCAGTATCTCAAAGAGGTGAGATCTCTCCCCGCCCCAGTAGGAGGTAAAGACTAGAAGAAAAACTTTATGCAGTAGGGAACAAATATTAAGAAAGCACATTGTAAATAAAACACTTAATGCTGAACTTGCCAGTACTGTAAATGAGGATTGTTTGCAGAGAGAAATTCAGAATGAAGGAAACCTGCCCTGTGACACCACAAAATTCTGGTTTATGATCTCCCCCCCGTCCAAATTTGGGGAAGTTTAGGCCCATGTTACCAATAAAGAAAAAAAATCCAGCAACATGAGTAAATTATTTAAATGTAATGCAGTATGCTGCTTCTTATTTGAAAACTATGAATCATTTCAAGGAAATACAATACATGTAATATATATATGGAACATATATTGGTGTGCCCCGTTTTGCTAGGAACTGCACAGACAACAATCCAAAGGGAATCATACTCAATCCTGCCATTGCTCCACCATGGGCACCCAACTCAGTTTCTTGCTTTTCCCACAAACATCTTTATATTTTCTCCCCTGCAGCCCCTTATGCATGAGAAAATCTAGTTAAAAATCCATCATCTTAAATGTCCTTCAAATCACTTCTCTAAACTCACCTCTGCCATAATACATATTGAAAACTGCAATTTTGTCTCAAAATTGGAGGAGGTGGGGAGTTGATCACTCCAAAGATTATTATCCCATTTTACAAATGAAAAATAGAGACTGAGACGTAAAGGATCTTTACACCGAGAAAATTGGTGGCAATGTTGTGAACAACCACCAGACCCCTGAGTTTCAGTACAGTGTCTTTCTATCCTATCTTCCTATGTGGAGTTAAGGATGGTATGATATATCAGTAATTTAGGGGCACAAAGAATTCATAAGAGTGTTGTGGTTATTTAAATGTAACCCTTCTGCCAGGTAGGCCTGGCAGCAACCAAGGCCCGGTTCAATATCTAGGGGTCCATCTCACACAGAACCGGCTCGAGCCCCAACCCAGTAACCTGGGAAATTCACACACCCCTGGGTGCCTCTGAGAGGCAATGCTTCCCCACTCGCAAGCACAGAGTCTGAGTGTAGGAAAGAAACATTTAATGAAACAGAGAGAGAAGTCATACGGCATTAACTTGGAAAAATACCACAAACAGAGTTTATAACCCAAACATGAGCTAAGCCCCCCTGCCCCCAGCCAAGAATCACCCAAAGTCCCAAAGTCCGACACCCCAAAAGTCTCTGTCCCTGGTCAGTGCCACCCAGAGACCAAAAGTTCACCCACAGGGTTTCACCTCCCAACCTGGGTAGAAATGGGAGTAGGGGGATAGATAGGGGGCACCTTATGAGTCACTCCACCATGCTCCACCAGCTGTCTCATTCCACGCCACCGGACGCTCCTCTGGTCGCCTGCCGCCACTCCTACCAGCCGCACCACGCCGCTGGTCACTGCTCCTCGCCTGCCGCTGCTCTACGCCTGCTGCCGCTCCGCACCACACTGCTGGTCGCCGCTCCGCGCCTGCCGCCGCTCCGCGCCACACTGCTGGTCGCCGCTCCTCACTGGCTGCAATGGGTCTGGCTCCCAGCCAAACCAGTGATTTCAGCTCTTAGTGATTTTAACTCTTTAGCCACCACCTGGACTGGCAAAGGATTCCAGCTTCCACTGGACTAGCAAAAAGACTCCTCATGCAGTCTGCTTTAGGTCTGTCCTTAAAACAAAGGGGGAAAGGGGCAGGTTGGGCCATTCTTACAGCTCACACCTGGCAGGTGTGAAGCAGGCTGACTCAAGCCCTTTAACCCTTCCCCCCAGCTCAGTTCACTCAACTCTGGAAGAGGGGAGGCTTGTTCCTTGGAGACTTCTTACAATGATGGTGGTGTCTCTCCTGCAAGCACTGGTGGCATGTTTTACAGTTCCCACATTTAGGGGTAGCATGATTTGTGACCCCCACAACAACCCCAAATTAGTTACAATACACCACATTCCATTCCAACACCGATCCTCCATCAGCCCTGGCTGAATTGGATTTACATAGCCACACCTCGGATTCCCTCCCCATCCTGGCATGAGTTGTATTTACATATCAACAGTTAATTATCTTGCACAGCTAAACAATTGGAGTGGGCACACACACCCCAGGGCAGCTCTCTCCTTTTAGCTGGCTTAAGCAAGCAGCAGTTCAGCCCCTGCTTCCATCAGAAAAAACGAACACATGTTTTGCAATGCCCTGCCCTCATTGTATCAGTACACACATGATGTAGAAACAGAGAGTTTGAGCATTTCAACTAAACTAGATTAAAACAGGAGACAGCAGAGCCTGGGGCCATGTCTATGCTACACACTTTTGTCAACATAAAGCATCTCACATCAACCTAACTATGGAGGTGAACACACTACAATGCTCCTCCCACTACTTCAGATCACTTGCTACACGAGTACAATCTCAGCAAAAGGCTCAGCAATTAGGGTAACACAGAGTGTTGCAGTGTCAGTGTAAGCACTCCATTGCATACATTGCCCTAAGAGTGTATCTACAGAGCAAAATTATTCTGGAACAACGGCCGTTATTCTGAAATAACTACACAACAATTCCGTCATTTCTAAATAATTTCAAAACAACAGATGGCTTATTCCGACTTCTGTAAACCTCATTCTACGAGGAATAACGCCTATTCTGAAATAGCTATTTCGAAATAAGGCCTGTGTAGATGTTCCACTGCTGCTATTTTGAAACAGCCCCTCACCAGGGCCATTCTAAATAATTCCTTCTGGGACTCTAAATCGAGATAGCATGTCTACATTAGGGAAGCCTCCCTCAGACTAATTTTGAGGCTTCTCTGCAGTGTAGACATGCTATTTCTAAATAAGCTATTTCAGAATAACTGTTCCAAATAGCTTATTCCAAAATAACTGTGCAGGTAGATGTAGTCTAAGTGGCCTCTAAGAGGTATCCTACAATGTCCACCTGATCACTCTGCTAACTGTTTTCAACTCCATTGCCCTGCAGCTGGATACACAGGTGAACACTCTTCTCCAGTTAAAACCCGTGGAAATTTTGAACTTGCTCTTCCTGCTTGGTGTGGAATGCTCACATAACTGCTCAGCTGAGCACACCAGCTCCATGCAGCAAACGCACTCCTGCATGGAGTACCCAGAGGTGGTGGAGAGGTCTGTGGTCAGGGTGGTGAAAGGGGTGGAGTGGAGGCAGGATGTGGGCAGAGCAGGAGCAGGAAGGGGGTTGGGGGTCAGGAAACAGGTCACTTGCTGTTGCAGCATCACAGCCCCTGATTAACTCCCCAGTCCACCCTGGACTTTGTGTTCCCCCGAAGCATGTCCCCTGCCAGAAGCATGGGACTCATGGCAGTTGCCTGGTCCATCCTATGAAAATAGGATGAAAATAAAAGCCCCAGAATGGGTGGAGCCAGGCCCACATTCCTAAATATTGGTGGAGCACTTCCACCACATGGGTATGGTGACTATATTTTCTGAACCAAAATTGGGACACACTAGCCACGCCTCCTGGCCCCCATTAGCCACACCCCTTGACTCCCAGGGTCAAGATGGACACATGACCAGAAGTAAAGGGTGTCTTGTGAGCCCTCTAAGAACTCCTCCCACTGTCCTATCAACAGGGATGGGTTTGGCCCCACAGGACCCCCCCACGCAACTATCCTGCAATTGCATTAACCCAATTTGCATTGCATTAACTCAGGGGGAGAGGCTAGGAGAAGTGTTCCCTCTAAGATTTTACTCCCATGAGCTGCGTGAATTTTGTCTTGTGCGCCAGTGTTGAGTTCATGTGGCTTGTTTGGATGTGCCACCGTGTTACCCAAATTATTAATAAATATCTTATAAACCTCTCCCTTTTCCCTCTGCTGCCATGTCTCCTACCCTCAACTCGCCCCATCTGCTCCCCTGGTGCCTGCTGCCCCCCACTCTTCAACCTCCTCTGCTCTCCTGGCTCCTGCCCTTCTCACTCCCCTCAACCCTCCTGGGACCTGCCCCTGTCCCCTGCACCAGCCCTTCTTTTCCCCTGGGCCCACTCCTTCTCTAGCCCCACTCTGATCATCTGCTATCCCTCTCTTTCCCTCTCCTAACATCTCACTGTACCCACCTGCCCTGCCTGTCTTCTCTGTCCTCTGGTGCCCATCCCTCCCCTTGACGTGTCTGCCCTTCTGCTTCACCCCCACATCCCCTGGCACCTGCACCTTCCTGATGCCTTTCCCTTCCATCACTGCCCCTGCCCTCCTTGCCCTCTTTCTCCCTAGTGCCCACCCCTTCACCACCCTCTGCCCCAGTTCCCCTCACGCCTCTCTGTGCCCTCACACGATTTGCTCCATCTCCTGCCTTCTTCGTGCCCAACCCTCTTTTCAACCCCTCTTCTCCCGGCACCCACTCCCCCCCTCCTCTTCCTCCCTGTTGCCCCATTATCCCTCCCCTCTCCCAGCATCACTCTGTCCCATCCCTTCTCCCACCTCCATTGACACCTTCCCCCCTGTCCCTCCTCCTGCCCTTTTCTTCATTGTCTTCTCTTGGCTCCCTGGCATTTGTCTCTCCTCCACCCTACCCCTTGGTGTCTTCCCCTTTCTTCTCCTGCCCTGCTGCCCCCCCGCCCCCAGCACAAGACCCTTCCTCTCCTCACCCCCACCTCCCTCTTAGTTCTCTCCCGATCCCTTCCCTCACCTTCTGCCATCAACATGGAAAGCAGTTTGTGAGGGCTGGAGCTGGGGCCACAGTGCTATTTTTATTACCGCAATCCAGCCCCAGAAGCCTCTGCAGCTCTGGTCCCAACTGCTCCCAGGGTGGGACTGTGTGCCGGGACTGGAGCAGAGGCCACCTCCAGTGCTATTTTTAGTACCGTGGTCCCAATCCCCACATGCTACCTGGCTCCAGATGGAGTCAAGTGGCAGCTGTACGAGGCCTGTTTCAGTTAGGTTGCTCCAGCTGGAATGCGCCTTGTGCAGCTGCAGCTTGACTCCAGCTGGAGCTGGGGCCACCCGCAGGGACCTGGATCACAGTACTAAAAATAGCACTGCAGATGGCCTCTGCTGCATTCCCAGCACCTGCCGAGCCTGAGCATACCCTGCCCCTCAGTGCTCAAGCCGGGTTCCACGTGGCTCCTGCCAGGGCTCCGAGGTGGCCTGGAGGAGGTGGTGCCATTGGACCAGGACTCCGTGTGGCAGAGGCAGTCCTGCCGGGGGAGAGTAAGGGCCACAGGAAGCCAGCCCAGCTGCTCTAGGCACCCTTCTGGAAGAGAGGGAAAAGGCTGCTGTGCTGTTCGAGGAGCAATGGCACAGCTCCATTTCTTGCTTCTTCCCACAAGCCGGTGTCCCCATCAAGTAGTGAAATATCCAGCAGGGCTTTCCAGGACATTTCACTACCTGATGGGGCACCGGGACAGAGTATTTAAATTTAGGACTGTCACTGAAAAATTGGGATGTATGGTCAGCATACCCATGGGCCTACAATACTTGCCACCATGCAATACTCTCTCTGTCCATGTTTCTTAAACTTTTTAAGACCGAGGAACACCAAACAATTTTTTTTTTTTTTTTTTTTTAAAAGGAGGAACACCAAAGATTTTTTGTTGAGCAAAAAAAAAAAAAGTTAGAGAAAAAAGGTCACCTGCCCCTTTAAGGGTGGCCATTTTGAATTCTGTTGTTCTCCGCGGCACACCTCCAATTGTGCCGCGGAACACAGTTTAAGAAACACTGCTCTGTGTCAAAGCATGAGCTGTTACTATGAATGCACTCCACCCACACAAGGAGCAGAGTGTGAATGTGAAATGGCAGGGACTGTGGCACCGGCAGCTGGCAGACATATCCTAAAGGACATAGAACATAAACTATCTAGTCTTTGTTAATCCACAAATGCTAAATATGAACAGATGATTTCTTGGAAAGCTGAACCAAGCAGGGTGATTAATAAAATCTAGGATATTTATATACGGATTGTCTGTTCCCTCTAAAGAGTTCTCATAGGTTAAAAGGAGAAACCGCCTAATGCTAATCCCAGAGAAAGCTAATTCTAGCACCTTGCAAGGAAAAATATACTGTTGCAATGGAACCACCTGGATGGGTACCTGAAAGACACCAGTTCCTGAGACAAAAGAGATTATTGTTCTAGGTGCTGTTCAAATAGTGTCAGATATTGTCATTGCCCAGAATATCTTATCATATAAATCATAAGCACTGTGGTAAAAAAAAAAAAATGGTGGTAAAATCCATTTTTACTTACATTTCAAAGTTCTCTGACCAGCTGTAGTAACAAGTAGCAGATATTCCCTCGGAGTCTGAGTCAAGAATAAATTGATTCTGTGCCTGCTGTTCTATGACAGCTCCATAGGAATTCATAGAGGCTAGTCCCAGGGATAAATTGACCTTCAGAGAGGTATTCCTGAAGAGGTATATAGACCTTCCCATGCCAATTCTGTCCTTCATTCCTGTTTCCCTGACTTTCTTATGTTTGTTCTTTTATTACTCTAATGTTCTTGACTGGTTATATGCTTAAAATTACAGGTGCACCTGTTAATATAACTTGTGTTTACTAAAGCTTTTTGACTGAAGTGTGGTTTGAATGTTCAATACAGATAAAAATAAACTTATTTATAAGTAGAAATGAACATAAGCCACATCTCTCTGAACTAGATTGAAAGTCCATTATGTCTAGCAGTGTTTGGATCTTCTGAGTCCAGTCTATTGAAGACATAGAAGTTGAATGCAAAGACCAAATTTGGACTTGAATTTCAAGTGTGTTTGAATCTGATTAATGGCTGAGTAAAGCCAAAGTTTAGATCTAGGTCTGGATCCAAATGTCTCCAAATTTTAAAACTTTAACAACAAATAGACTAATAATACCTTAAAGACTAACAAAACACGTAAATGGTATCATGAGCGCAACCCACTTCTTCAGATGACCCATTCAGATGAGTCATCTGAAGAAGCGGGTTGCGCCCATGAAAGCTCATGATACCATACATGTTTTGTTAGTCTTTAAGGTGCTAGTCTCTTTGTTGTTTTTTAAAGTTTTTCCTGTTACAGACTAACTCGGTTACTCCTCCGAAGCTTCCAAATTTTAAGATGCTTTGTTCTGAGTTTTTGTTTTGGACCCTTCTCTGTTTATAAACTGCATATTGAAATGTAATATGTGGGATATCTTATTCTGTCACAAGTTAAAGATGTGACACAGAGAAGGTATGCTTTCTTGATTAAATTGTCCGTGCCTAAGGTTTATTAGAAGTATTTTGATCAACAGAAATAGTCACATGATAGCAGCTAAGCAATATTTATTATGTCCAAAGAGATAAGTTAAATATGAGGACTGAGTTCTGCATATTCATGCTTTCCCTATGCAGGCCATGTTTTCTGTCCATGTGCTGAACACACACAATAGTTTAAAAGGTCTGTCCATCCAAGGAAAAATGAGTATGACTAATGGCTAATTGCTCTTTCTTGTTTGCTATCTTTCACATAGCATGATATCAGAGTTCTACAAGGACAACAGTAGTGGGCTGGCCAGAAAGCCTGGAGGGGAAAATTAAATCCCCTTCTTAAGCAGCAGACTAGCAGTCTCCTTCAACAAAGGCTTTGCTTCCCTTGGTGGTAATGTGATTCATTTTCATATAAAGAAGAAGGCTGGTATTTCAATACGTAAAGACAGCCATTACAGTGACATTTAACAAGTCTGAAACCTCTGGCTCTCTTGGTAACCTAGATCTGCCTTAAGGCTATCAGAGACAAAAGAGGCCTTCTCCTCCAGCAAGCATCAAAGACCTAATAAAAAACCAAGAAGGAGTAGGCAGTCAGCCTCTGTCAGAAATGCAAAATAAAAATATAATGTATGCAAATTTAAGGCATGCAAAAAAATATCATGGAACACTGCTTGTGTGTACAGTTATACTCATAAAACCTGTAATGCACTTTCTGAATTATTCAGCAAGAGGAGTCTGAAAAGCAACAAAGAAGCTTATTATGTTTGCTTTGCTTCATAGACTATAAGGTGGACAAAAAGAAAAAGGAATTTAGTTACACTTGCTTATCTCCTAACCTTATAAACTTAGGATTAACAGATCAAAGGAGGATTTGGTTTAGTTGACAGAAAATGGAGCTCTTTTATAACTGATCTCCCTGTTTCTTATGATCAAATGAGCTTAAGCAATTGATAAAATAAATGGGGGTTGAATTCATGTGTTTTAGCACATATGTTTAATATTTATTGTCTCTCGAATATTTGTAAGGAAAATTAAACAACAGTAAAAGAGGATTAAACACTTATTCTGTGAACCTTATGGAATCCACAGTGCAAACTCAAGGTGCACTGCTGACATGAGTTAATTCCAGTAATTTCTCACACCCATAGTTCATTGTTAGAACTTGTCATTGGTCAGAAATTAACCTGTCATTTCTGCATATTGTAGAAGTGCATTCTGGAAATTGTGATGAATGTTTGTAGTTTTAATATATAATAGATCTAAGTGTATTTGAATCAAATGACAATCCTAAAATACTAAAACAATGATCACTTGTAACCATTGACGATCACACAGCAATTTTTTTTCCAGGAGCAGAAATGCTATCCCCAATATCCTTAATAAATTTGTATAATTATAAGCTGTGAAAATCAAAATTATTGTGCAGTTTCAGCCACTTTTTCTCCTGTGTGGCTGTGCTGTTTTGCTGTCAAACTAGCTGCCAGATTACACACCAGAACTACCTGAATTTCTGGTGCATAAGGATTTCTCTACTAAGAAACAGTGTCACATTTCAATGAATGGATATTTGTATAATCCCCTGTGCATGAAAATAGGACGATGCATACACCTTAAAATTGAGACCGATTCTCTTTTGCTATGCATGGTTATACATTATTTCACAAAAGCAAACAGCCTATCCATGTATATTATTTTTCAAAAGCAATTATGGTTCATAATTTTTTTCTAGTTACAAGATATCATATGTACCTTTTATATAATATTAAATTAAGTGTCTCGGATTCCTTTTTTTCCCTTCTCTGGGATGATTATTAGTATGTTGCAGATTTCTGTTTTGAACGCAATTTTTGCATCACCAACAAGCTCTGATAATTAAACTGCAAACTGACACATACAAAGTTTGAGTTTAGATTATATGAAATAGCCCTGTAGCTTGCTTAGTTTATGTAGCAACATGGGACTCTTCTAATTGCTGTTTAATTATTGTTAATATGTAATATGGAACATCAATATATTATTTATTCTTCCAAGTGTGCAATCTCATCTACAGTTTTTTCCAGCAGTTTCTGTTGTTCAATGATTTTTGAAATCTTTTTTGTTGGCCAGAATTCTATTAAAATTGACACAGGAAAATCCCTTGTGGTGATAGGTAGGTGACAGTTATCCTGGTGTGGGATTTATCTCAGGGAGATTTACCTAGACCATCTATCAACAATGGTGCTAATGGGACATAGGCAGGTAAAAGATTCCGTCAGTCTGGTGCTTCCACTGAAAAAAGAAAAATAATCAAAGCTGAATTACTATGATATTTTGAAGCAAACAGGCTATAGTCCTTTGGTTAGAGAGGTATATGGATTTCATCTAACTGGTTCTCACAACTGTATTAACAGGTGACTAGAAGGGTTTGAGAGCTACACAAAATGTTATGAAGCTTGGAATAGTTGTCACAGCCACTAGCTAAATAAATTACTGAGAAATCTTCATACCTGTAGAGCTACAATGTTCTAGTAAAGGGGTTCAGAAGTGGCATGCCAAGATTGAACTTATTCACAAATCTGTGAAGCAAAAAAACCTCAAAAAATCCCTAATCCTCACTGATGAGGCCCCCCAACCAAGACACCTCACTCCTCTGGTGCTCCAGCCTCATGGGGTGAATGGAAGGGACAGGGAGGACTGAGGGAGGACTGAGGTTCAGGGTTTCCCATGAGCCAGATTTACTTTTCTGGGATGCTAGAGTTAGTAGATTTTATGGACTCCCTTAGGCTCTGGGGTAGGGACAAAAATGAGGGGTTCAGTGTGCGAGACAGGGCTGCCAATGAGTGGGCTAGGGATGGGGTGCAGGATCTGGGTGGGAGGTGGGGTGCAGAAGGGGGAAAGGTTGCAAAGTCTGGGTGGGAGGTAGGGTGCAGAAACAGGCTGGGAGTAGGGTGTCTGGCCAGGAGAAAGGAGGAGGAACAAGGGAAGGTGCTGTGTGTGGCCAGGAGGGAGGGTGCAGGAGCAAAGGAAGGTGTTGGAGCAAGCCAGGGGTATGGGGTCTTGGGGGGGGGGGGAGGGAATTGGGCTGTGGGGGTCTGGGCATGAGGGGAGATGCTTACCTGGCTTTGCGCCCCTTTGCAGCAACCACCACGGCCATGAGGTCCTGCGCCAGCCCCAGAGCTAGAGCCAGGATATTGCCAAATGACCTTCAAGGGCCGGTGCATCTCAGGGCATGTATCGGGGTGTCCAGTCCAACACTCCCAGGTTTTGGGGTTTCTGTTGCCCTGCATTTTTCTGAACCCCCCTTTGTGAAGGGTGCACCATGACGAAGAAGCACCAGTGCCGCTTACGAACTTGGTGCACAGGTCTGGGGGGTGGACGGGAAGGTGAGCTAGGCCCCTCAGGCCCCAGCAGTGGCACTGCGCAGGTGAGGCGAGGCATGAAACAGGGCTATGTGGCTTAGGTCCCCCTCAGCCCAGCGGTGCTGCAACCCTGGCCAGGCAGCATCTACCCACAGGCAACACCCAGGCCCAGCATGGGGAGGGGAGGCAAACCCAGGCCGGGGATGGGGGCCACTGCTCTGAGGGATGGGGCTCGGGGACTGGAGGTCCCCAGAGGCAGCCAAGATGCATGCAGCATGACGCGGTCCCTTCCACCAGACTGACCTGGGGACAACACGAGCTGACCCTACCCGAGCCAGTGCCACTGCCTGCTCCAGCCGGGCCTAGGCCATCACCACCACCGCCCCCACCAGGTGACCCCGGTCAGAGTAAAGGGGGGACAGGCCAGCGAGAGTCTTCGGAATCACAGGCACTTTCAGGGGCCTGGCCACAGATGGCTGCCACAATGGCTTGCGGGGGCGGGGGGGAGGGAATCACACTGCTGAGGACCCTCAGCTCCAGCAGCCTCCTCCCACCACAGCAAACCTGCTGCCAGGGAAGAAGGAGGGCTCCAGCAGCACCATGAGCTCCCTGCTGCACAGGGGAGGAGGGGGCCAGGCTGAGCTCCCGCCACATGCCAGTGAAAATCGCTTGCGTGCTGCTTATGGCATGCGTGCCAGGGGTTGCTGACCTGTGTACTAGTGACTCTGATGATGGAGATAGGAAATTAGAATTACACAACATTAACTAGCTGACATATATAGTTGTAAAATCACAGGCAGTAAAGGTTTTATATCAATCTTAATTACTTTACGTATAATTAGATGAGTCAGTTCTCTCTACAGTTTATACAAAACAGGAGCATAAACAAGAATTTGTCAACACTTTTCTATTTATGGGTTGAAATTTTTACTTTATTTTAGTTGAAATACATTTTTAAACGGTTAAAAATCATGAAGTTTAATATACTAATTTTTTTTTAATTCATGTTTGAGATTATGGGGGAATTTAAATTTGGAATAGGAAAAACATTTGATAAAAACAGATGTCTAGTAATATGTGGTAGGGGAAAAGTCAATAGCAATAGCTTATCTGCATGTTTGAATGCCAGAAATCAAGAATGCATTTCACAGTAGTAGAAGTATTTAAAATAGGAGGGCAGAAGGTTACATCTTAAAACATACCGTTTTTCAGGTATTAGATATTCCTTTTCCATGTAGGGCTTCAAATTATGTAGTGTCACTCAGATAGCAGATTATCATCCGCTTTTGTTGGAAGTACAACACACAACATCCAAGCAATATGATACACTCTAAGCCACAATCTATAGTTTTATACAACTATATTAAACAAATTAAGCAGTCATCAGAGAAAAAAACCCACATTATTTAGTATAGTAAATTACAAAGGTAAGTGTTAACACTTGAAAAATGAGGTACAGAAAAAAAAAATAAGGGTAATGAGTGCCTAAAACACCATTTGTAAAATTTTTATATTTTGGATCCAAGACTGAAAAAAATAATTTAATCTTTGTTGGCAACATTATTGTCAAGCATTGACCAAGAATAAATCAGAGGAAGGTTAATTTTTATTTTCAGTGGCATAATTCAAGAAATGTAGAAAGTAAAAGGTTTAAATAAAGGAATCATTTTTGTAGTTCTTATGATGTCTCTCCTATCAGCACGTTTATTTATCACTCTACACACTCCTTCAATGTTTCTAAATTCAACTATATTATTATTTAGTGTTTGTTAAAAGAAAAACTTTAAGGAATAAATGTTCAGCCAGTTCAATAAATGCAGGGTCATGTCCATGACAGATCCTATTCCTCTTCTCATAATCAGAGATATCACATAATAGTGATGGCTCTCCAGAGACAATACAAGCAGGAAGTGTTCCCGTTTGCAGTGTGTTTAGCACTTATCCATAATAGCAACCAATTGCTGCCCTGGTCGCAGTGCAGTACAAATACTCAGCTGCTATGTTGCTGCTACAGCCCATGGGCTGAAGCCAGAGAGGCCAATAGACTTACCGGGCCTCTGGGCAATGGAGGAGCACCTCCATGATCCCAGAAGGAGCAGGGCCTCAGGCAGAAGCAGCATGGCTAGGGCAGCCAGCCCTCAGTGCTATCCAGCATCTGCCATAATGTGCCTCCCCTCCCCGGCCAGCCCTTGCAGCTGCCTGGAGCACACCTGGTAATTTAAAGGGCCCGGGGTTCCGATTGCCTCCGCTGCTGCAGCCCCTATGAACCTCATGCACAGAATGATTTAGACTTGTGCCGTCCAAGTTGGCCAGATCACTAGGTAGGCCTCCAGCTTATCCTGCTACCTGTCCAACCACTTCCTTCCACAACAAAAGAGATGTCTTTTTATTCCACAGCACACAGAGGCTACATATTCCCGCCACAGATTTCCTCTAGATAAAAACAACTGCAATAGTTTGCTATGCTTTGTGCTGCCATGTCTGCTTGAGGACAAAGGATGTGAAAGAAGTAGTTACTCACCTTGTGCAGTAACGATGGTTCTTCAAGATGCATGTCCCGTGGGTGCTCCACTGTAGGTGTTAGGCTTGTCCCAGCACTGCAGATCGAAGATCTTTTTCAGCCATAGTTTGCTGGACCGTGCATGCGCGATGCACGTCTTGTGCCTTTCGTACTATTTCTGAGTGCGTGGTCCAGCTTCCGCCAGTTCCCCCGATCCTCTAGAGTCTGAAAGACATAATAAACAAGGTACTCCGAAGAGGGGAGGAGGGCGGGTCATGGAGCACCCATGGGACATGCATCTTGAAGAACCATTGTTACTGCACAAGGTGAGTAACTTCTTTTTCTTCGAGCAGTGTCCCGTGTGTGTTCCGCTGTAGGTGAGTTCACAGCAGTAGCCTACTTCAAGGAAGCAGAATTCGGAGTTAATACCCTACTGCCTTGGAGAGGACAGCAGAAGCAACTGCTGCGTCTATCATAAGGATATTAGGGATAGCGTAGTGTTTAGCAAATGTAAAGCCGGAAGACCAAGTAGCTGCATGGCAAATATCTCGTAGGGGAACTCCCTTAAGGAAGGCAGTTGACACTGCCATCGCTCTCATTGAATGGGCTCTCAAAGTATGTGGGAGAGGTTTGTTCTGCAGTGAGTAACATCATATGATACACATAACGATGAGTCTGGATATGCACTGTGCCAACAAAGGATGGCCTTTGGAACGTTCTACAATGGACAAGAAAAGGCTCTGAGATTTTCGAAAGCACCGTGTCCTGTCAATGTAGAAAGCCAACGCTCGACAGACATCCAAGGTGTGGAGTCGTGCATGTTGTGTCGAGGAATGTGGCTTAGGGTAGAATGTGGAGAGAACTATTGGCTCATTTATGTGGAACGCCAAATTAATTTTTGGTAGAAAGGCTGGTGGAGGGCGAAGTATTACTGCCTGGGGGGTAAACACTCTGTAAGGTGGTGTTGCCAAGAGGGTGGATAATTCCCCAACCCTCCACGCTGAGATTATTGCCAACAGAAAAACCACCTGCATGGTTAGAGTGGATAAGTCACAAGTTGCCAAGGGTTCGAAAGGGGGCCCCATTAAGGCGTCCAAAACTAGCTCCAGGTTCAACGGATCTGCGGGGTGCCTGTGGCATGGGAAGAGATTAGCCAACCCTTTCATAAATCTCTTCGTCATTGGGTAGGAAAACACAGAATAGCTGTCCACAGAGTGGCAAAAGGCAGTGATTGCCGCACTGTGAACCTTAAGGGAGGAACATGCAAGGCCAGAGCGTTTGAGATCTAGGAGATAGTCCCTATTCACTGCATTTTGGACTGAGTAGGGGTCCAATTGTGCAGCAGGACACCATGAACAGAATCGACGCCATTTATGCAGGTAAGTATTGCATGTATTGATCTCCTACTATTTAATAGGACCGGTTTGACCGATTGGGAACAACTCATCGCTGTTTGTTGAAACCAGCTAGGTACCATGCCGTCAAAGGGAGGTGGTATCAAGCGTCCGTGGTTCTGCGTCAGCAAGCCGCAGCATCTGGGAAGATGGTACAGAGGATGGACTGACATGCGAAACAAGTAAGGGAACCATGTCTGTCGTGGCCAGTAGGGGGCTACTAGTATCACTCTGGCTCCTTCTATTGCTATCTTTTCCAGAACTTTGGGAATGAGAGGAGTAGGTGGAAAGACGTATGGAAGGTGTTGGATCCAGTTGCATAGAAGCACATCTCCCATTGACATCGGTCCAATACCCGCTCATGAGCAGTATTGAGGACACTTCACGTTGCAGTGTGTGGCAAAGAGGTCTATGGATGGACATCCCCAGTGGCGGAAAAGGGTGTAAAGCACATCTGGGTGCAATTCCCATTCGTGATTTGTTGAGAAGTGCCTGCTGAGGGCATCGGCTGTGACGTTCTGCTCATCAGGGAGGTACGCTGTGATAATCATAACTCTGTGTTGGTTGCACCAGTTCCGTAATCAAATCGCTTCCGTGCAAAGGAATCGGGATCGAGCCCCACCCTGTCTGTTTATGTAGTATACCGTTGTCATGTTGTCAGTAAGAACACGAATGACATGACCATGTATTAGGGGAAGGAAGTGTCTGCAGGTATTGAAGACTGCTCTCAACTTGAGCAGGTTGATATGTTGCAAGGACTCCTGAGCGGGCCAGCAGCCTTGGATTTGTTGGTCTTGTAAATGCGCACCCCATCCTAGCAGTGACGCGTCGGTGGTAATCTGCATAGTTGGTTGAGGTCGGTGAAAGGATATGCCATCCATCAGGTTGTCGGGGACGGTCCACCATGCCAATGATTTTCTTTCATGACAAGATACTGTGACCTTCCTATGGATGTCATGACTGTTTGGTGCATATATCAAGGCAATCCAATGTTGAAGGCATCTGAAGTGCAACCTTGCATGTGCTACAACGTATGTCCTAGACGCCATGTGCCCCATGAGTTGTAGACAGGTAAGTATGGGGGTTCTGGGGCTGATGGAGAGAACCTGTATCAGGTCTTGGATAGTTTAGAACCTGTTTGTTGGAAAGTATTCGCAAGCCATGGTGGAGTCAAGGCGTGCACCTATCAACTCTATGGATTGCTGAGGTGTCATGGATGACTTTGTGAGGTTGATTATAAAAGACCAAGCACTTCAAATATGGTTCTTATTATGTTGGTAGCCTGAAGTACTTCATCGAAAGAAGGTGCTCTGATCAGGCAATCATCGAGGTAAGGGAATATAATAATCCCCGCGCACCGTAAGTAAGCGGTCACTATCGCCAGTGTTTTCAAGAATACCCTGGGGGCTTATGATAGACCAAAAGGCAGGACTTTGTACTGGAAGTGATCTGAACCGACTTGAAAATGTAGAAAGCATCTGTGAGCTGGATGAACGGTCACATGAAAATAGGCGTCCTGGAGGTCAAGGGACGTAAACCAATCTCCGCTGTGCAATGCTGGAATGATAGTCACCAGGGTCATCATCCTGAAATGTTGTTTGTGAAGGTACCAATTTAAGCGTTGAAGGTCTAGGATTGGCCTCCAACCTCCTGATTTTTTCTGGGTCAAAAAATAGTGGGAATAAAATCCCTTGCCCTTGAACTTGTCTGGTACCTTTTCCACTGCTCCGATAGTTAGAAGACAAGTCATGTCCTATTTCAAGAGCGACTCGTGAGATGGGTCCCTGAAGATGGATGGGGAGGGAGGGGCAGGAGGAGGAAGTGACATAAAGGGGATAATGTAGCCCAACGCAATTAGCTGTAGGACCCATCAGTCAGTGGTAATCGAGGCCCATGGAATGGTCTCAGGTGATGGTGAAAAAGTGCATTTGTGGCATGATGGTGAGCGGTCAGCGGAATGGTCTGTAGTCCCTCGACCAAGGGACTTGGTCATCGTCTTTTCTGCTGTCATTGCCTGGTCCGTTGGTGCTCCTGTTGTCTGTAATGAGGCATTGGGTGTGAGAATGTCCTCTGTTTTCGGTAAGGTGTGTAACATTCCTTGCGATATGGCAGCGTATACATCCCCAATGTCCTAAGTGTTGTCCTGGAGTCCTTGCCAGAATGGAGAACTTGGTCTGTCTTTTCCGCAAAGAGGCTCTGCCTGTCAAAGGGAAGGTTTTCGACTTTTGGCAGGAGGTCTTTTGGCACTGTTACCTGCTGCAGCCAAGATGTTCTGCACATGACCACTGATGTGGCGGTGGTTCATGCTGCCATATCCACGGTATCTAGGACTATGTGGAGGGCTGTTCAGGAAGCTGTACATCCTTCCTGTACTACAGCCTTGAGAACTTCACGCTTACTATCTGGCAAATGTTCGAGAAGTGGGACCTATTTCAAATAATTGTCAAAATTGTGATTGGCCAGGAGTGCAGCGTAATTTGCCATCCTTAGTTTTAATGTGGCAGATGAGTAAACTTTTCTTCCAAAAAGATCCAGATGTCTGCTTTCCTTGTCAGTATTAGCACTCTTGTATTGAGGAGCTTTAGCTCACTGTTGTGCTGCATCCATAACAAGAGAATTCAGTTGTGGGTGCGCGAAGAGGAATTCCATGCCCTTAGTGGGTACAAAGTATTTCTTGTCCACTTTCTTATTTGTAGTGGAGGTTGATGCCGGTGTCTGCCATATATCATCCACTATTTCCAAAATCGCATCATCAAGTGGGAGTGCGACTTTCGACCTCTGGGACGGTTGTAGGTTTCTTAGTAAATGGTGTTGTTTCTGTTGGACCTCCGAGAGTTGCACTTGTTGGCTATCAGCGACCCGCTTGAACAGCTCTTGAAACTGTTGGATGTCATCAGTGGGAGATGCGTCACCGGGGAAGACAGCGTCGTCAGGTGACGAAGATGAAATATCTGTGAGAGAGTGTCTTTCTGGCTCCTCATGGTCCGACAGTTGACCCTCCTCTGTTTCCGATAGATGTGGAACAAGGGGAGCGACTCCAGTTGGAATAGGAGGTCTGGTTACCGATGGAGCTGGAGAGTTTGTCCTGTTATCTGAAGTTTGAGGCTGGTGACAGGAAGGCGATCTTACTGTGTTGTGTCGAGGGGAGTATGAACGAAATCTGTCATAATAGTAGTCATGTCTGCAAGGACGGTCATAGTGATATGTGGAAGGTGGAGAATATCTGGAGGAGTATCTGCTCCTATGAGCATCGCTGCGTCTGTAGTAACTGGAGAGCGTGGGAGACCTGGGTGACCACGATCTGCCCCTTGAATGCATGGAAGATGCTGGGGAGTCTCGGTGTCGACAATGGTAATGTGGCGAAGTGTAAGGCAGTGAGTAGCATCCTCGTCTTGTGATCTGGTGCCTTGCTGAACAGTTGGACCAAAAAGATCGAGCTGGAGATGGAGAAGGCGGTTCCAGAGAAAATTCAGCGTGGTCCGGACTGAGTGATGGGGTTGGCAGCTTGCGCGATTTTCGGCACACTTTGGTCGGTGCTGGTGACCGTTCTCATGATGATGTTGGTGTCAATGCTGGTGTCAGTGCCAAGTACACAGTCCTGTGCAAGGTAGGTTCCGGCAATGAGCGGTGCAGCGGTGCCAAGCGTGTTCCTGGTGCCGACACTTGGTGGTGCAGCGGTGCCGGCTGTATTTTTGGTGCTGCTGCAGTTGGTGCCAGAGGACTCAGCGCTGCTGTCGGTGCTGCAGGCACCTTCGGTGGCGAAGCCGTCATCAGTGCTGGTGGTGAAGTCGAAAATTGGTCCCGGTGTCGGCGCTGATTCAGGGCTCAGTGCTGGACAAATTGCAGCAGAAGTTTTCAGCGCTGAGTCTCTGGGTGGTGTCAGGTTTGGTGCCGAGGTACTCTGGCCCTGCTTGTGTTTATCGGGCCAGCGGCAAACAGCCGTGCCTGATGTGCCTGGTTTGTCCCCTGTTCTGACACGAGTCGGGGGCAAAGAGAGTGAGGGAGAAGGCCTCTTCTTCGCATGGGCAGGCTTGGGTGAGGCAGGTCAACGTCCATTGTCTACGGCCAGTTCAGGGGGTTGGGAGGAATAGGTCTCAGGCGGCTGTAATGCTTTATCAAATAGAAGCATTTTCAGCCTCATCTCCCTGTCCCATCTAGCTCGTGCTGTGAGCTTTGAACAGTGGGGACATTTTTGTGGGATATGTCCCTCACCGAGGCACTGTATACAGAATGAGTGCCCGTCTGAGGCGGGCATGGGCTTGCGGCATTTGCCGCACTTTTTAAAACTGGGTGAACCCGGCATGGCTCAACCACAGTGCATCTTCTGTCCCCAAACTGAGGAAGAACTATAACAACTGACTATGCTACGAATATTACTATTTTTTTTAAACGAAGCTAACACTAAACCAGACTAACTAACTATTACTATGTCTGTAAAACTAACAACTGTACAACTAACTAACAATTTCCCCTCTCAATCCCTGACAGGATTCGACAAAGGAGTGTTCACTCCATCCACGGCTGAGGATGGTCAGGAGGACCTGGTGGGAGCCAGACCGCACACTCAGAAACGGTGCGAAAGGCACGAGACGCGCATCGTGCATGCGCGGTCCGGCGAACTACGGCTGAAAAAGATCTCCAATATGCAGTCCCAGGACAAGCCTGACACCTACCGTGGAGCACCCATGGGACACTGCTCAAAGAAGAATACAGGATTTGGCCCATAAAAAGCATTTTAGGGGTATAAAATCTACATTAAAAACATGCTTCATTGAATCATCTCTTGTACTTGGAATTTAAAATTGAGCAGTAGTCCTGACTTTAAATCCTTCACCATTCTGTATGCTGACAACAGAAAGTCCTAATAAAGCCACTAACAGCACCAAACATAAGAACAGCCATACTGTATATGACCAATGGACCATTTGGCCATGTGTGACGGGGCAGAGCGCTTCTGCCCTGCCGAGACGAATCCACCTACGCACTCCTGGCAGGGAGACTTTGCACGCTCCCCCAGTCCCAAGCCCTGATTGACCTGGGGGCAGAAGGGGGAGTGCACGAAGTCTCCTCCTACCACCAGAGGCAGGGGCACCTAGGGAGAACCTCTGGGGGGTGGGAACAAAGACTTCACACACTCCCCTACTCCCAAACCAATCATGGTCTATGGGTGGGGAAGCAGGGAAGTATCCAGGCCCCACTCCTTCTGCTTGAGACCCCACCCCTTCCATTGTGGCCCAGGCCACTTCAAAAATATCTGAAGTGGCCCCCAGCAAAAAATTATTGCTCACCCTTGCTATAGATGAAACTTTGATGAAAATGATGCAAGAATTCCTCAACAATATGACCAACAATTTTAAAATGGGATTTGAGAATTTTAAAATTCCAAATTATTTCTTCTTGTTTGTGATCCATTTGTTGTCTCTAACAATGGGCATATGCTTTTGAAGCATAAAATATTCTTGATTCACATGGTGAAGTTGTAAGGCTCCAAAGCAGCAACGGGCAACTTAGTGAGTGAACCACATGAATAGCCCTCCATTTCAGTGGGCTGTAAGATCAAGACAGTCTCCTGGGATAAGGAAGTTTGCTAACTGCACTTGAATACCTAGAATTAGTGGCATGTGCCAGTTGAACCATAGCAGTGCTTTGATTGGCTGCAGAGGGAACATGTGGTTCTCATAGTCAATGTTGTGTGCAATTCGCATGCTCCTAATTTCATGTGTCCTTACTTTGTGTGTGTGTCACTCCAGCAATACTGGTAGTAAAAAATTACGCAGACAGAAACTAGCGGAATCTGGCAACCCTGTATGCGGGGAACGGTAAACAAAACATCTCACAGGCCAAACGCAGAATTCCAATGGGCTGCATGCAACCTGGGTGGGAGGAGAGTCACAGGTTGCCCATCACTGCTCCAGAGCTCAGGTGTCACAGGTTGCCCATCACTGCTCCAGAGCTCAGGTGGGATTTTCTGATGTCGGGACTCAATATGCTGACCAGTTCCAATGTTTGGATTGATGTAGCACTGCAAATCTGGATTTTCTACCACGAATGTTATAAAAACCAGCACTGCAATCACTTCACAAAAGAGCATCTTCAGCATTGCACACAACTTGTCCTGACTTCCTAAAAACCACTCTTCACAAAGCTTGCCAGAGATTGTTGAGGTCAACTCTCTCAATAGAGAGTGCCACAAACACTAAAACTTACATTGCAATCAATGTCTTTATTGGTAACTGAAGTGGGGAGAAGGTAATTTTATTTTGTCAGACATCTGTGCCTCGTCATAAAATTCTTAAATCAGCCCATGGGTGGATCTAATTGAATTTCACTGACACAGAAAATCCCTTTAAATGAAGTCTTCCTTGCGGAATCTCTGTCTGAACTGTTGGTTTTCCTTAAGTCCTTATTTTAAAAACTCCTCTATGAATTTTTTAATTTCACATGCCAGCGATCATGCACTCATCTTTCCTGTACAGGCTCCTCCTTTCCCAAAAGGTTCCCAGTTCCTAATAAACATAAAACCCTTCTCCCTACATCACCATCTCATCCAGGTCAGACAGACGGCTCCTCACGAGCACTGGCTCCTGCTCCTCCCAAGCTGCTGCATCTGATAGAGGGCTCCACAGGAGCCAGAATGCACGGGAAGCCCCCGTACGTAAACTGTATAACCAATTAATTTTTCAGCAGTTACACATTTACCAAAAAAAAAAAAAAATCTGATAGTGGGCCAAAACTCAGGGGTTAAATCCTAGCCCCAGTGAGGATGCAATGAAAAATTCCCACAGGCTCCAGTGAGACCAGCATGTCCCCTCTCGGGTTCTGGATGCAAATCAGTTCTGGATAGGGCCACAGTTACTCTTTAATAAACGACCATTACAAAACAATATGCGTTTCCATCAGCAGAGGGAATCTATTTGTAATTTTGTATTGAGCAATGGGTACCTACTGAATTACCCTGCATTTTGCCTCGAGATTGCAATCTGCTTTAAACCTCCACTCCCGAGGTAAGAATGCCTTTGTGAATTATTATTATTTGTAAATGTTATTATCCCTATTTCATAGATGAGGAAACTGATGCCCACCTATGGACACCCAGAAAATGTGTGCTGTGCCAGAAATAATGCCTTAACCACAAGGCCACCCTTTTGTGCTCTATCATGAAATCAATTTAATAGAAAACTTCATAAATTGTTAAATTAATCCACAGTAGCAGATTAAGCCATCTTCTGTATTACTTTCGTTGAGACCATCAGGTCACCGCTGTGTATCGCAGGACACTCAGCACACATTCAAACCCATAATTACTGCCCAACATGTATTACTGGAGTTTTGTTACGTAATGCTGGCTATTTTGGTTGTTATTCCAAACATACTTAGAATCATATTTTTACACAGCTCAACTTGTGGGAATACAAAAGTTCATAAAAAAAGAGTCCATTATCTTTAGTAAACAAGTAGTTACTTAATAACATTACTTGGAGAATTCCACTGCCATGGAACTGCTAACTTGTGGAGAAAAGCAACAGACATGTACACAGAAAAAAAATATCTATTTACTTTATA
The DNA here is from genome assembly GCA_032595735.1 of Pelochelys cantorii. Lineage (NCBI taxonomy): Eukaryota > Metazoa > Chordata > Testudines > Trionychidae > Pelochelys > Pelochelys cantorii. The sequence continues at coordinate 15,927,477 of CM064339.1, forward strand.
TCTGGCTCTCACTCTAAAGTTATTGCCAAGAGCAGACACACATCACACATTTCACATCCTAGAGTTAAATTCTTAGAAGTATTATTAGTTGCTTTTGTTGGCAATGCAACAAAATATACCTCCAACATTCAGGTAACTGGATATGGTATTAGTGAGAGCGATTTGCTGAACACAGGCTTTTGTGCACAAAATATGTTACAGTACTCTATGGTATTGCTTATAAATACTATAAGCTTTAGCCATTAGACTGTGTGCCCGTGAAATTTTGGCTTCATTTTTAAATGCCTCATACACTGGAAAAAACCTCATGTTTAAGGATTTTGATCCAACAGTTCTCTTTTAATTGAGAAGAAAAATGTTTTACTGGACTAATGATTCTTCATAAAGACTCCTCTGTGAAGTAGTTCAGGAAATATGAACATATTCACAAAGTAATGACATTTTGGAGAAAGAAAGCCAAGTTAGGAAATAACAAGGGGAAGGAAAACTGGGCAAGGCTGCTTTACCACTTGGTACTTGATTATAGTGTGGAGGAGTTGTGAGCCTGAGGGAGCTCTGAGACTTACATTATTTTTAAGTGCTTCCATAAAATTCCACAGTAGGCAGAACACTTCTGTAGGTTAAGCATGTTTTCTCTCTCTCCCCACTCTCCAAATCTCTTGCATTACAAGGTTCCTGCCAGGCCTTTTCTAGCAGTTTTCATTCCATCTTATTCTAAGCAGCTAGGATTCATCCTCTGCAGAACAAAGGCACTCTGCTCCTGTCCTGTTGTAGCATAGTCCTTGGTGGTCTTGTCACTAAAACTCAGTCTTTGTTGCAAGGAACAGTACTTCCCACTTCTCTTCTCACCTTCATTAGCTCCTCACCACCATAGCCAAAATACCCTGCTTCCTGATTTGAACACCAAGGTCATGCAGAGTAGAAGTACAAGGACAATTCTACCTTTGTAACTGACATTTCTGATGTGACCAAGGTTACTTGTCAAGGGACAATCCAGGTGACTCATGGGATATTGGACAAAAGGGATATTAGCAGTAACTCATAGAAGGTCACCAGACTGCCATCCTAAGAAGTTGACAACAGGGACACCAGAAAGATCTAGTGGCAAAGGAACCTCCTGAGTATAAACAACAGGAAGAAAAGGGACTCAGAGTGGAATCACAAAGCGTCAGAGAAGTAAAGTTGCCAAGTCATTTGCATATGTATATAGTTAACTGAATTTACTCACTTTCCCTTACAGGAAGATAGCGGTTACAGGAGCAAGCCCACTGCAAAAGTGGGACAGGAGGACCAGTGAACATGGATGGATGTGGGGGGTGGGGGGGGAGAGGAGGAGGATGAAGTTGACCCCTGCTAAGATGTCCCCAGTGCATTCTTTGCTTCCACCTCAAAGTATAATGGGGATACAAATCACTGCACAACTATGAGACACAGAGAAAATCAGAAGCACATGTATTTCCTGACCCATAGATCCTTGAGTTCAATGGAAGTCTTTCCATTGATTTCACAGGGCTTTAGATCAGGTGCATAGGGCTACCAATGAAGGAACTCATGATATTAATTCTAATATCAACTAATATCAATTCTAATATCAATTCTATTCCAATTAAGCAGCTCCATAGCACTTATCCATGGAGCAGAAACAGGTCCCACCCACAGTTCCCTCTAGCCCTCATCAGCTCTACCCAGTCAGACAGCTCGATGTGCAGAGGCCTGGGTTGCTCACTGGGCGAGGCTGATTAAGCAGTTTCAGGGCAGTACTGTACATTAATCCTTTGTCATAAAGACTGTCCAGTTTGCCCAATATACATGACAGAGGGGCATTGCTGGCACTTGATGGCGTATATCACATTAATGGATGTGCAGTTGTATTTATTTTATTTATTTAAATATTTTTACCCCGCCTCTCTATTTAAAATATTCAAGGCAGCTACAAAAAAATGTTTAAACACAACCCAACATCAAGTACAAACACTCGAATCTAATACTTTGCTGGATCAAGGCCCTAGCCAGTAAGATGGTATCTCAATAGACAATTGCCAGCCCACCTCCCCGACCATTAAGCTGCGGCTGATGCTGTACTGAGAACACAGCAGGGCACAATTGGGAAAGGTCAATGCCTCCCTTCACTCCCAGCCAGGTCTCAGTGATACAGGCCAGGTCAGCCCCTTCATCCAGGATTAAATCATGAATGACAGCTGTCTTCTGGGATACTGACCTGGCATTCAGCAGCAGCACCCTCAGGGCTGATGGCCAAGTGTTGAAGTTCCCAGAATTATTGAGGCTGGGAACAGGACCAGAAAAAGGAATAGCACATAACTGTCTAAACCTTATTCCCCTTGGCTGGCCAGTCCAGATCTTACTTCCATATCTTCCCCTACCTGTCACAACTGCCACGATGCCATCTGAGCCCTCCCCCTTAGGTACCCCATCTGTGCCAAAGCACATAATGGGGGAGGGAGGAACAGAACAACACACACAAACCTTCAGTTTGGGCAGGTAAAGGGAACTTCCTCTCACCAAGAACCCTCCCTGCCCTCTCTGCTCTCACTGGGGACTGAAAAGGATACCACACAACCAACAGTGCACTGCTCTCACCAGCACACACAAACACACATTCAATAAGCCTCTAACGTGTGAGCCTCTAATGTGTGGTTGGCTATGGCTTAACCTGATTGACAGAGCCAGACAACTACCCAGGCATCAGCTTCTTCAAGATAGGCCCAACAAACAAAATAGACCACCATTAGTCATCACCTACAGCCCCCGACTTAAACCCCTCCAGCGCATCATTAACAATCTACAACCTGTCCTGGAAAATGATCTCTCACTGTCACAGGCCTTGGGAGACGGACCAGTCCTCACCTACAGACAACCCCCTAGCCTGAAACAAATTATTGCCAGCAGCCGAACAGCACACCTCATTCACTCTCACCCAGGGACCCACCTCTGCAATAAACTCCAGTGCCAACTCTGTCCACACATCTATACAAGCAATATCACAGGACCTAACCACATTAGCCACCACATCAGAGGCTCATACAACTGCACATCTACTAATGGGATATGTGCCATCAAGTGCCAGAATGCCCCTCTGTCATGTATATTGGCCAAATTGAACAGTCTCCATGACAAAGAATTAACGGACACAAATCTGATATTCAAAATGGTAACACACAGAAATCTGTTGGGGAATATTTTAACTTGCCTGGGCACTCAATGGATCTAAAAGTGACTATCCTCTTATAAAGCAATTTCAGAAACCAGCAAGAGAAAGAAACCGCAGAACTTGCCTTCATATGCAAATCTGGCACATTTAACCAAGGATTGAGTAAAAACATGAACTGGATGGGCCATTATATTAAACACCCAATTGACAAGGGTGTTCCCCCCACCTTCCGATCTCCCCTCTTTTTATGCTATTTATTTGTACCTCTGGACCCCTTGCTCCATTCATCTGAAGAAGTGGGTTGTGCCCACGAAAGCTCATGATTCTATCTATTCTACATATTTTGTTAGTCTCTAAGGTGCTGCTGGATCATTAATTGATTTTCAGTTTTTTTTCCAGTTAGAGTGTGTCTAGACTACATGGCTCCATCGACAGAGCCATGTAAAGCAGTTTTCTCGACATAGTCAATGAAGCGGGGATTTAAATAATCCCCGCTTCATTAAAATAAAAACGGCCACCGCGCTGTGCCAACAATCAGCTGATCTGGCACAGCACGGCAGTCTAGATGTGGTGCGGTCAACAAGGGAAGCCTTTGTTGACCTCTTCGGTATGCCTCATGAAATGAGGTTTGAATTCATTTTCTATTGAACATGTGGACTAAAATGTCTAGCAGAAAGGGAATCTGAAAGAGACCATTAAGGACATGTCTACACAGCAGCGTTATTTCAAAATAACTAGCATTATTTTGAAATAACTATGCGAGTCTACACATCAAGCCCGTTATTTTGAAATAACAGGCGGCTTATTTCAGAGTCTGTAACCCTCATTCTACAAGGAATAACACCAATTGCAAAATAGCTATTTTGGAATAAGGCACATGTAGACAGGCAGCTGGAGTTATTTCAAAATAAGGGGCCTCCAATCCTTCCCTGCGGCCATGAGCCACCCCCATGCTCCGTCCAATCCCTCCACAGCTACAGCCGAGCAGGCAAACAACTCCCCGGACACTGCCAGGAGACAAAAAGAGGTGTGCGATTTCCTGGTCTGATGTGGAGATCCTGGACCTCATTCAGGTCTGGGGCTAGGAGGCAGACCTCCAGGATCTCCGCACCAGACACTGGAATGTGGATGTCTATTGCCAGATGGCCGAGAGCCTGAGCACCAAGGGCCACATGGATACCCAGGAGCAGGTGGGCATGAAGGTGAAGGAGTACCTGCCAAGGCCAGGGAGCACAGCTCCCACTCCAGGACAGGACCCCAGACCTGTCCTTACTATAATGAGCTCCACCGCAACCTAGGGGGTGGGTCAGTCCCTTCCCTCCCCCCAGTACTGTACTCAGGGCTGGAGACGCCCGTTGTCACCTTCCTGGCGGGCAGAGACAGGGAGGAGGAGCTGGACAAAGCCAGCAGTGTAACAATGCTCACTAGCCAGGAGGCCTTGCTGTCCCTGGAGCCAGTCGCCCCTGCCCTGGCTGTCTCCCTGACATCGCCTGATGCTCGGAAGGTCCATCAGGTGAGTGCCATTAGTTTCCATAGACACAGATGGGTGGTGATGGCAAGTGGTGAGGGGTGCTGCACATTCCTTGCTCAGCCTTCTCAGCATAGGGTTTACGCAGCAGCAGCCTATGTACATGGGTGCATGTGGAGCACCAGTCCTGGGCCTTTTGGTTGCAGCTCAGAGATTAGGGCTGGGCTTCAAGCACCGTGACACCTGCAGCAGGGCCGATCCATCTGCACGATCTTACATATGGTCATTGACCACCTGGTGGCCACTCCTGCCCCTCTAGCTTCTTCCCCGCCATAGCTGCTGAGGGCCCCGCACACAAGGTGGTGGCATCACCCGACGCAGGCGCCACTCCCAGCCCTGAGCCTCTCCTCCCCCTTCCACCGCCCTTCTCCCAGTTTCTTTCCTCAGTCCCTCCCCAGTTACATTCACCCCAATAAAAATAGAAGAGTTGATTTCTTCCAAACAAAAAGTGTAGTATATTGTCTCTGCAGGGGAAGGGGAGGGGGCGTGGGGAAGAGAGGGCAAGAGTGGGATGTGGGTGGCAAGGCAAAGAGGGGCAAAGCACAGGCCCTTTTGTGGAGGCCCAGGGGAACGTGTCACTGGAATCCTTGTGCGAAACTCTTCCTCAGGGCCTCACAGATTTCAACAGCCCCCTGATGGGCCTGCCAGATAAGCAGCTGTACATGGCTCCTCAAAGGCCCTGCCAATCTGGTCAGCCTCTGTACCCCACCCTGGCAGGAACATCTCCCCTTTCCTTTCACAAAGGCTTTGCGACCGGGTGCTCGCGAACAGGGTGAGTGCTAACAGGAGGGAGTTTTGAGAGGCTCTCCTGGAGGAGGAGAAGGAAGGAGCAAACTAAAGCACCTTGGGGCCGTGTGCTCAGGCACTATTTGGTGTCCGGGAGGTGGGCGGGCGTTAGCCCACCCACATCAAAAGGACCTCCCCCCAGCCTGCGGGGAGGACCACAGAACCCAGGAGAACCAACTAATTACTGGGGACAAATAATGAAAAAACAGGGACGGGTGTGAGGGTCAAAGGGCTAAAACGAGGGAGCCGGATGGGGATACCGAGCAGAGAACCCCGGACAGCGCCCACTGCTCCCCGAAGGTCTCGAGAGAGCCAGCGGACGCTGCCCATTGGAACTCTGCCCGGATACGTGAGCGGATACAGCAACGGAAATAGGCCCCACAGTCGCAGGCCCCTCCCCCGGCCAACCTCTTTTCCCTGGTTTTATAGATTGCCGATTTGGCAATTGCCAGGAGGAGGTTGACCAGGAGGTCCCGCGACTTTGTGGGGCCACGAATGGGGTGTGCGTAAATTAACAAGTGGGGGGAAAAATGCAGCCAGAACCTCAACAGGAGGTTCTGGAGGAGCCGAAAGAGGGGCTGTAACCTGGCGCACTCGAGGTAGATGTGCGCCAGGGTCTCCCTCACGCCACAGAAGAGGCACGTTTCGGGGGTGGGGGTGAACCGCGCCAAGTACACGCCCGTGCTCACCGCGCCGTGCAGGATTCTCCAACAGATGTCCCCGGTGGGTCGTGGAACCAAATTCGAATAGAGGCTGGCCCACCGGGGCTCCCCACCCTCTATTGATGGTAGGAGGTCCCGCCACTTGGTGTCTGGGCGGGACACGAGGGTGGGGAAGTGGAGCGTGTGAAGCATGAGCGTGTACAGGTGACTCTTTGGCGCGGTTCGGAAGGGGACTGGCTGCAGCGAGTGCAGCCGGCTCAGGTGACGAAGGGGAGGAGGTCGGGAAGGTACGCGGGGCTGGGGGCCGATGGAGAGATCGGGAGGGCCGGGGGTAAGGGGTGGGCGGGGTGCACCCTCTCGCAGGACTTGGTTTAGGTACACCCGAGCAGTGGGCGGCAAAGCGTCCTTCACCTCCTGAAGTACGGGCCGGGGAGTACGTAGGGTGGAGAGCCCCATGCGCTGGGCGAGCGCCTGAGGATCCACCCAGTCTCCCCGGTCGTAGTCCAGGAGGTCTCCGACTCTGGTGACTTCTGCCAGGACCAACCTCTGGCGCACCAAGGGGGACTCCGCCGCCTGCACACGTAGATGGGGATTGTGTAGCAGGGGCTCCGCGAGGAGGTCTGCCCCCACGGTGGCTCCCAAGGACCTGGTCGCTGCAAGCAGCTTCCAGGTCCGGAGGAGGTCCTGGTAGAAGGCCGGCAGCCCGGAGAGGTCTCGCGGAAGACCTCTCAGATAAAGGAGCTGCCGGTCGTATCGGAGCCCTCGGAGGCGGCGAAGGAAAGCGTGCGCAAGCGTGCTCCATGCCGGACCACCTGCATCAAATAGGAGTCTCTGCAGGGCCCGGAGGCGGAGGACGTGAACCCGCGTGCGCAAACACGTCAGGCCCTGCCCTCCCTCCTCCGGGGGGAGATGGAGAACCCCTGCAGAGACCCAATGCAGTCCTGGCCAGATGAACCGCAGCATGAGCTGCTGGATACGGACCAGGAGGCCCGGGGGCGGGACCAGGGTGCCGAGGCGGTGCCAGAGCATGGACAGGACCAATTGGTTGAGTACCAGTACCCTCCCACGCAGGGAGAGGCACCGGAGCAGTCCCGTCCATCTCTGCAACCGCTCGACCACCCTGGCCTCTAAACCTTGCCAGTTCTCCGGCGGGGAGGGATGCGTGGCAGAAAGAAAAACGCCGAGATAGAGCAGCGGACCCGCGCTCCACCTGATGGCCTGAAGCGCGGGTGGGAGGGAGCCCGCCTGCCACCCGGCCCCTACCACCAGGCCAGAGCTCTTGACCCAGTTGACCCGGGCGGAGGAGGCCGCCGAGTAGACGGCTTGGCAAGCCTCCACCCGCGCCAGGTCTCCCGGGTCCTAGACCACGAGGAGCACGTCGTCGGCATACGCCGACAGGACCAGCCTCGTCTCCGGCTCACGGAGCACCAACCCCGTCAACCTCTTGCGAAGGAGACGGAGGAAGGGCTCTATGGCCAGAGCATACAGCTGGCCCGACAGCGGACAGCCTTGACGTACTCCCCGCCCGAAGCTGACCGGTGCGGTCAGGGTCCAGTTGAGCTTGACCAAGCACTCTGCGGAGGCGTACAGCACCTGGAGAAACCCCACAAAATGGGGCCCGAAGCCGAAGGCCCGCAGGGTGCCCAGGAGGTACCCGTGGTCCATCCGGTCGAACGCCTTCTCCTGATCCAAGGACAGGAGGGCGAACGACAGACCGTCCCTACACCCGAGCTCTAAGAGATCCCGGACCAGAAAGAGGTTGTCGAAGATGGTTCGGCCCGGGACGGTGTAGGTCTGGTCTGGATGGACCACGTCCGCCAGCACGGACTTCAACCTTAGGGAGATGGCTTTGGCGACAATTTTATAGTCCGTGCTGAGGAGCGAGATGGGACGCCAATTCCTCAGATCGCGGAGGTCCCCCTTCTTGGGCAGCAAGGCGAGCACCGCTCGCCTGCACGATACAGGGAGGACCCCGCTCTCCAAGGACTCGGCCCAGACGCTAGCAAGGTCCGGGCCGAGGACGTCCCAGAACACGCGGTAGAACTCCACGGTCAGCCCGTCCATGCCCGGGGATTTATTGGTGGGCATGAGACGGAGGGCTTCCGAGAACTCGGCCAGAGAGAGAGGCAGCTCTAGCCGGTCCCGGTCGCCCGCGCTGACCGTCGGGAGTTCGTTCCAGAGAACCCTGCGGGCGTCGGCGTCGGTCGGATCCGGGGAGAAGAGAGAGGCGTAGAAGGCGCGAGCCCTCTCGCGCATCTCCACCGGATCCGTGAGGGGGGTGCCGTCCTCCGCCAGAAGGCAGAGGACGTGTTTTTTGGCCCCCCTCTTTTTCTCCAGGGCGTAGAAGAAGCGGGAGCCTCGATCCATCTCCCGAAGGAGGCGGATGCGAGAACGAACAAAGGCACCCCGGGCTCGAAGGTCCTCGAGGGCCCAGAGCTCCTCCCGCTTCTCCCGGTACGCTTCGCAGAGGGGCGGATCCTCGGGGCCGGTGGCCAGCCGCTTCTCTAGCTCTAAAACCTCCCGTTCCAACTGCTCTATCGCCGCATCCCTCCGCCGGCTGGCCCCCCGGGCGTAGTCACGGCAGAAGAGCCGCGTGCGCACCTTCCCCACATCCCACCACCGCCGCGCCGAGGGAAAGGCGCACCGCCGCCCGCGCCAGGCCAGCCAGAACTCCCGGAAGGACGCTACGAAGCCCACGTCCTCCAGCAGGCTGTTATTGAAATGCCAATAGGCCGGCCCCGGCCTCTCCGAGGAAAGAGAAGCCCGTACGGCCACCAAGTGGTGGTCCGAGAAAGGGGCCGGCCGAATGCCGGAGGAGTGGGCCCGGAAGAGATGATGACGAGACACATAAATGCGGTCCAACCGGGAGTGGAAAGACCGACGACCCGCCACCTGGACGTAGGTAAACACCGTTTCCTCGCCCAGGTGGAGGTCTCGCCAGACGTCCACCAGGGAGTGATGGTCTATTATCTCCCTGAGGACGTCCGCGGCGGCCGGGCACTGCTCGAGCCCCGTACGGTCCCGCTCCTCGAGGGTGCAGTTGAAGTCTCCGCCCAGGACCAGGCACTCGCGAGGATCCAAAGTGCCGAGGAAGGCCGACGCCTGCCGAAAGAAGCGGAGCCTCTCCGGGGCGGACGTCGGGGCGTAGATGTTGACGAGATTTAGTGTCAGCCCTTCCGTCCGAACCCGGAGATGCAGCAGGCGACCCTGCACAACCTCGGCGGTCCCCAGCACCTCGGGCTGCAGGTTCGGGGAGAACAGGGTAGCCACCCCGGCTTGACGGGCCGACAGGTGGCTAAAATAAACCCTGTCCCCCCACTCCAGCCGCCAGCTAGCCTCGGTGGCCGGAGCTGTGTGGGTCTCCTGGAGGAATATGACGGAGTACCTGCCCCTCCGGAGGAAGGAGAGGACCTGACACGTACGGAGGCCCGACCCGCAGCCCCGGGTGTTTAGAGTGGCAAAGATGAGCGGCGGCATCGAGAGGGCTGGGGAAGATCCTGATTGGCAGGAGTGCCGACGGCCCCCATCGGGCCCCGCAGCAAACCGTGACCGTTCCCAAAAGTGAGCAGGGCGTCACGGAAGCTGCGGACCCGCTGGTAAGCCGCGGCCCCCCGCCGCCCGGTCCCTTTACCCTCCCGCAAGAGGGCTCTGACTATTTGCAAAATGAGATGAAAATCTCCCCAGCGCTGAAGGGCGAGAGCGACCTTGTTCTTGGAGCCACGGATGTCTTCCAAGAAAACACGCATCTCGCCCTTCAGCGCGTCTGGCGTCGGGGCCTCGGGCCCTCGAACGCCTTGGGGCCAGACCCCTCCGTGAGCCCCGCGACCCATCGGCACGGGGACGCAGGGCATTTGAGGTCCCTGCTGAGAGGACAGTGGCGGAGAGAGATCAGCCCCAGATGTGCTGGGAGCAGAAGAAACGAAAACCGCCTCCCGGGGGCCAACGTCTGGACTAAACGTGGCAACCCCAGGGGCGGCAATAACAGAGTAAGGGGAGGAAAAGAGTTCAGGGAGGGGATCGGGAAAAGGAGGGAGACGAGGAAGGAGAGTAGGGGGAGGAAGAGGTGAGGGATTAGGGAAGAGACAAGAATGGCGGGGAGGAGGAAGAGGGGTGGGAAACTCGATTGAGAGGGCGTTTGAATAGGGAGCAGGAGAAGGAGCAGGGCGAGATGTCTCAGCAGAGGAGGCACCGGGGTGCGGTGCCTCCTCGCAGCGCAGAGAATCGATGGCAGTGGTAGGGGTAGTAATAGTCTCCCCAGCGCTGGGCTCCAGTGCCACAGAGAGTGCAGCACCGGAGGCCTCAGCGCCGGGGGTGACAGATATTAACGGGATTTCCCGCCCGCTGAGAGCCTCAAGGGTTGCCGCGGCCGCGGCCAAGGTGTTGTCGATGGCCGGGCAGACGGTCGCACCCCGGGGCAACTCAGAGGCAGGGAGAAGGGATAGCAGCGGGTCGGAAGGGGAAGGAGAGGTCGGTTGTTGTCCCTCCAGGACCTGATGATCCCCCTCCGAGGCAGCCGGGGTCAGCCCCAAAGCCTCCACCTCCTGAGAGAGGAAGGCGAGCCCGCCGCCCGCCGCCCGCCACCAGGTGCTGATTTCTGTCGGTGGCAAGGTCAGCGGCCGCCCCCTCAGTGGAGGCGGGAACAGTGGGAGCATCCTCCATGGACACCCCCTCTTGCAGGGACCCCGGGAGGGAGGTGTTCACCTCTCCCGCGTCCGCCGCAGTCACCTCGACCGCTTCGTGGTGCTGTGAATCGCTTGCGGGCTCAGAGGGTGGAATGGCCCCAGCGTCCACCCGCATGGGTACAGGGAGGTTGTCCTCCCCCTCAGAGGGCGGGGTGGAACGCCGAGCACGCTTTCGGCGCTTCCCCATTGCGAGCTCCCATCCCTCGGAGGAAGAGGGCTGGGCCTGAATGGAGGAAGAGCCAGGGGACAAGGGCAGCGTCGGGGGGGCAAGGGTAGATGGGGGCTGGGCAGCAGGGGAAAAGGATACCTCCCCCGGAGGTAGGTTCTGCCCGAGTCCCGTCACTGACCCTGCCGCCCTCTCCTCCGCGGGCCCAGCCTTGCCGCTTTTGGCGGTGGCAGCATCAGCACCCGCACGCTCGTCTGGGCCCTGCGGAACCCGAGCGGGATTGACGACGGTCACGGTTGGAGGAGGGGCGACCCCAGGGTCCGGACCGTCAGGGCCACCGGCGATGGTAGGGCCGGTGCCCTCCCGGGCATCGGGGGTCCCGGGTGCCTCTCCAAACCGGGCCAGGGGGCAGTCCCTTCGGCCGTGCCCCGTCGCCCGACAGAGAAAACACCGGGCCTCCCCCATGGTGTAGTACACCCGGTACCGGGCCCCTTGATGGGGCACCAGAAATGACCCTTCCAGGGCTTCTCCGCCACGTCCCGCCGGCAGTAGTAGGATTTGTACCTGCCGGCGAAAGGAAAGGACGTGGCGGAGGGTCGGGTCTTTACAGCCCAGAGGAAGGGGACTCAGGACTGACAGAGGCCTCCCCAGGGTGGAGAGGAAAGGCAGTAGGGCGGCATTGGGGAGGAAGGGAGGAACAGAGGACAAAACCACCCGTACGCCCAGGTCCTCCAAAGGCTCGAGGGGAACGTGGACTCCCCCCACCGCCAAACCCCTTTCCACCGCCTTCTGGGCGGCGGCCTCGGACGCCAGGAAGAAGACCACCTTCCCGAACATCTTAGAGGCCGCCACCACGGCCGCGGGCCCCACCACGCGTGCCAACGCCCGCACGTAGGTCTCCACGTGGGGCGAGGCCGCCACCAGGAGACAACGGACCCCGTGCCTCCTGGTCAGGGTGGGAAAGGGGCCGCGGCCGCCGGGGATGGTATTCCGGGAGGCGGCTTGGGAGGCGACAGGCGGGGGGGTGGCGGCCACCTGGGCGTACGCCCTGGGGCCCGGGACACCGTTGCCCCCAGAGCTGGTGGAAGGAACAGGGGAGCGGGAAGGAGGGGGAGCCGCGGCCAACATGTGGGTCGCGGCCGGGGAGTGAGCCCTCGCCTCAGGAGGTTTTGCCTTCCGGGCGGGGCTCTTGCCCTTTTTGGTCCCCAGGCCCTTCCTACCCTTCAGGGGGGCATTCTTGATGGTAGCCGGAGGTGCCGCGGCAGAAGCGGTCGAGGCCCCGGGGTCCTCGTCCATGTCCGCCCCCTCTACCGTAGTGACGGGGGGCCCGGCAGCCTCAGAGGAGTTGTTGTTTTTAGGGAGGGGTGGGGAAGGTTCTGCATGGGGTGTCATCCGACAACCCCTTCGTTGTGGTCATGGGTAGGGAGGAAAGGACAAAACAAACAATTAGGGGAGAACCAAAAAAAACACCAGGGAAGGGAACAGGGAGAGAAAGAGAGGGGAGGAAGGAGATTTACCACTCCCCCCCACTAGGCTGGAAGTGGGGTGGGAGGGTGATAATTCAGAAGAAAGGGAAGGGGAAAAGGTGTAAGGAATACAGCTCCCAGCACAGAATGGAAAGAGTGGCTCCTCCGGCTGCACTGGGGAGATGAGGGGTAAATAATCATTAAAAGGACATGGGGACAAGTGAAGCTGTGTGTGTGGGAAGAGTAACTAAAAGGAGGGGGAAGCTCAAGCGCCTAACAAAAGAAAGCGGGGGGGGGGGGAGCACTGGCACTCAAAGGGGTGGATGGGACAAGCAGTGGAGTGGGAAGACAGGCAGTTAAAAGATGCCTGTTCAAGGGCGGGAAGAGGGAGGAGACACTGCTGAGGGAAAGGGAAACAGTGTACCCACAGGCACCTGAGCAGCAGGCCCACAGTACCTGCTGCAAGGCAGAGAAGGGCAAGGAGACAAGCAGTGGGGCCGAGAATGGAAAGGCCCCTACACCAACCGGGGCTTGGAGAGGGAGCAGCAGGAGAAGTGTGAGGGCCGATGAACTAGGGGGAGGTAAGCCCCTGCCCTCAGCACCCCAAAGGAGCTGCATCAGCCCCCCCACCCAGGAGCCCTGATGGAAAGGGCCCCTAATCTCCCCTCCCCAGCACCAGGCAGGCTGTGGGGAGAGGGAAACCCCAGGGGCTGCTTTAAAGCAGCCCCCTTACCGTCTCTTCTTTGGGGAGAGCAGCAGCAGCAGGAAAGATGAAGGTCCGGCCTGCCAAGGTGGAGAAAAAGGGGGGGGGGGGTCAAAATAGACCCCCAAGAAAATGGGAGCCGTGTGCTCAGGCAGGCACGCAGGCAGTTGGAAGCTGATTAGGTTTGAATTGAAACACCGTGTGCTGATTGGCTGAGCTGTAGGCAGAGGGAGGAGCTATCAGGGAGGCTGAACACTTAAACCCTGCTGGTAAGCGACCAGGGAGCTTTGCGACCGGGTGCTCGCGAACAGGGTGAGTGCTATCAGGAGGGAGTTTTGAGAGGGGAGTTTAGAGGGGGAGCCAGTGACTTCTATTGCCCTTAAACTAAATCCTTTATAACAACCTCTATCTGAAACATTTAATTAACCCTCATATATAATTAGAGTAGGAAATGGAGGCAGAAGCCCAGCAGCAGAGTGGGGGCTATCCTGTTTATTGTGTCGAGTGCAGTATGTATGACTACCTACCCTGTGGGTGGGTGGCGTATGTGTGCGCTCGATGCAAGGAGCTCCTGGCCCTCAGAGACCGAGTGCGTGCTTTGGAGGCCAGGGTGGCTGAACTGGAGGAGCTAAGGAAGGCAGAGGTGTTTGTGGATGAGACTTTCCGGGACATAGTAGGGCTGTCCCACCTCCAATCTGACAGTCCTGATGCTGTTACGGAGGATGAAAGGCTCAGGGAAGGAGAGCAGTCAATGGGAGCAGAGGGAAACCATCCCATAGTTGGGACCCTCCTTCCAGAGGGTGATGTTGTATCCTCTCGTGCCGAGGATACTTCTCCGGGGGAGGGAGCTCCAGCTGTTAGGAAGAAGCAGGTTTTAGTAGTGGGGGATTCGATCATTAGAAATATAGATAGTTGGGTTTGTGATGACCGGGAGAACCGTATGGTTACTTGCCTGCCTGGTGCGAAGGTTGCGGATCTCTCGAGGCATCTAGACAGACTTATGGGCAGTGCTGGGGAGGAGCCGGTCGTCGTGGTACATGTTGGTACCAATGACATAGGGAAGGGTAGAAGAGATGTTCTGGAGGCCAAATTTAGGTTACTAGGAAAGAGACTGAAATCCAGAACATCTTTGGTGGCATTCTCTGAAATGCTTCCAGTTCCACGCGCAGGGCCAGATAGACAGGCAGAACTTCAGAGTCTCAATGCGTGGATGAGACGATGGTGCAGGGAAGAGGGGTTTAGATTTATTAGGAACTGGGGACACTTTTGGGGTAGGGGGAGCCTATACAGGAATGATGGGCTCCACCTAAATCGAGGTGGATCCAGACTGCTGGCATTAAACATTAAAAAGGTCGTAGAGCAGTTTTTAAACTAAGAGGTGGGGGAAAGCCGATTGGTGCGGGGGAGCACCTGGATCGGACGGAGACTTCTCTTACACGAGGCTCCATAGGTAGGGATTCCCTAGAAGTTAGTCAGATAGGGAACGTGGGAAATAATATATGGGCAAGATCAGATGTGAAACAATCGTGCATAAAAAAATCCAATGTGTCTGTGAAAGGCGGACATATAAATAGTGGTAGTTTTCTAACATGCTTTTACACTAATGCTAGGAGTCTGTCTAATAAGATGGGTGAACTGGAGTACCTCATATCAAAGGAGGAAGTTGACATAATAGGCATCTCAGAAACATGGTGGAATGAGGACAATCAGTGGGACACTATCATACCGGGATATAAATTATATCGGAAAGACAGAACAGGTCGTGCGGGTGGCGGAGTGGTACTATATGTGAAGGATAATATAGAATCAAATGAAGTAAAAATCCTAAAGGAATCAAAATGTTCCATAGAATCATTATGGATAACAATTCATTCCTCTAATATGAATATGGCATTAGGAATATATTACCGACCACCTAACCAGGACAGTGATAGTGATGCTGAAATGATAAGGGAGATTAGAGAGGCTGCCAAAATAAAAAACACAGTAATAATTGGAGATTTCAATTATCCCCATATTGATTGGGTGCATGTCACCTCAGGACGGGATTCGGAGATTAAATTTCTTGATGCCTTAAATGACTGCTTCTTGGAGCAGCTAGTACAGGAACCCACAAGGGGAGAGTCGATTCTCGACCTAGTCTTGACTGGAACGCAGGATCTGGTCCAAGAGGTAACTGTTACTGGACCGCTTGGAAATAGTGACCACAATATAATAACTTTTAATATTCCTGTGTTGGGAAGAACACCGCAGCGGTCAAACACTCTGGCATTTAATTTCAAAAAGGGGAATTAACTAGCTTCCTCATTTTAGTGTAAACAGAAACTAAAAGGGAGAGTAATTAAACTAAAATCCCTGGAAGCTGCATGGGAACTGTTTAAAGACACCATACTAGAGGCCCAACTTAAATGTATACCCCAAATAAAAAAACACAGTAAGAGACCTAACAAAGAACCACCATGGCTAAACAGCCATGTTAAAAAGGCAGTGAGAGAGAAAAGGGCAGCTTTTAAAAAGTGGAAGTCAAATCCTAGTGAGGAAAATAGAAAGGAACATAAACACTCCCAAATTAAGTGTCATAATGTAGTAAGAAAAGCCAAAAAAGAGTTTGAGGAACAGCTAGCCAAAAATTCAAAAAATGATAGTAAAATGTTTTTTAAATACATTAGAAGCAGGAAGCCCGCTAAAAAAGCAGTGGGGCCCTTGGATGATAAAGATATAAAAGGAGCGATCAAGGAAGACAGTGCCATTGCGGAGCGATTAAATTATTTCTTTGCTTCAGTCTTCACGGCTGAGGATGTTACAGAGGTTCCTAAATCTGAGCCAGCCTTTTTAGGTGACAAATCTGAGGAACTCACTCAGATTGAAGTGACATTAGAGGAGGTTATGGAATTAATTGATAAGCTGAATAGTAACAAGTCTCCGGGACCAGACGGCATTCACCCAAGGGTTCTGAAAGAACTCAAATGTGAAATTGCGGAGTTATTAACAGTGGTTTGTAACCTATCCTTTAAATCCACTTTGGTACCAAATGACTGGAAGATGGCCAATATAACACCAATATTTAAAAAAGGCTCTAGAGGAGATCCTGGCAATTATAGACCGATAAGTTTAACATCAGTACCGGGCAAATTAGTAGAAACACTAGTAAAGAGTAAAATTGCAAGGCACATAGAAGAGCACGAATTGTTGGGCAAAAGTCAGCATGGTTTCTGCAGAGGGAAGTCGTGTCTAACTAATCTGTTAGAATTCTTTGAAGGGGTTAATAAACATGCGGACAAGGGGCACCCAGTGGATATAATATACCTAGATTTCCAGAAAGCCTTTGACACGGTCCCACACCAAAGGCTTTTACGTAAATTAGGTGGTCATGGGATAGGAGGAAAGGTCCTTTCATGGATCAAGAATTGGTTAAAAGACAGAAAACAAAGGGTGGGAATAAATGGTAAATTTTCACAATGGAGGAGGGTAACTAGTGGTGTTCCCCAGGGGTCAGTACTGGGACCAATCCTGTTCAACTTGTTCATCAATGATCTAGAAAATGAGGTAAGCAGTGAGGTGGCCAAGTTTGCAGATGACACAAAGTTGTTCAGGACAGTCAAAAGCAAAAGGGATTGTGAAGAACTACAAAAAGATCTCAGCAAACTGAGTGATTGGGCAGCAAAATGGCAAATGAAATTTAATGTGGGTAAGTGTAAGGTAATGCATGTTGGAAAAAATAACCCAAATTACACGTACTACATGATGGGGTCAAATTTAGCTACGACAGATCAGGAAAGGGATCTTGGAGTTATAGTGGATAGTTCTATGAAGACATCCACGCAATGTGCAGCGGCAGTTAGTAAGGCAAATAGGATGTTAGGAATTATTAAAAAAGGGATAGATAATTAAGACAAAAGATATCATACTTCCCCTATATAAAACTATGGTACGCCCACATCTCGAGTACTGCGTGCAGATGTGGTCTCCTCACCTCAAAAAAGATATATTGGCATTAGAAAAGGTTCAGAAAAGGGCGACTAAGATGATTAGGGGCTTGGAAAGGGTCCCATATGGGGAGAGGCTAGAGAGACCGGGACTTTTCAGTTTGGAAAAAAGGCGATTGAGGGGCGATATGATAGAGGTATATAAAATCATGAATGGTGTGGAGAAAGTGATTATAGAAAAATTATTTACCTTTTCCCATAATACAAGAACTAGGGGACACCAAATGAAATTGATGGGTAGTAGGTTCAAAACTAATAAAAGGAAATTTTTCTTCACACAGCGCACAGTCAACCTGTGGAACTCCTTGCCCGAGGAGGCTGTGAAGGCCAGGACTCTATTAGGGTTTAAAAAAGAGCTTGATAAATTTTTGCAGGTTAGGTCCATAAATGGCTATTAGCCAGGGATAAAGTATGGTGCCCTAGCCTTCATAACAAGGGCAGGAGATGGATGGCAGGAGATAAATCACTTGATCATTGTCTTCTGTTCTCCTTCTCTGGGGCACCTGGCATTGGCCACCGTTGGCAGATGGGATGCTGGGCTCGATGGACCTTTGGTCTGACCCAGTATGGCCATTCTTATGTTCTTATGTTCTTATGTTGTGGAGGACACCGCACACCCACTCCGGGGACATTCCGCTCACCGAGCTCCAGCCAGATGAGGAGACAATGGAACCTCCCCTTGCGATGCCCAAAAAGGTAAAGTGGTGGGCTTAAGGTGTCCGGTGTAGGGCTTCATGAGCCAGAGAATCAGGGGTAGGTCTGTGTTGTAGGGGACGCAGCCGTCATGGCCAAGTTCCCAACCCTGATGGTGCGGTCGTGGAAAAAGATGCCAATGTGCAGTTTCCAGAACAGGCTGGAGTTTGGGAGGACGTGCATCGTAACCCCAACCACGCAGCATAGGTGTCAGTGAACTGGCCATGGTGGTTGACGAGGGTCTGCAGGACCATCAAAAAGTATCCCTTTTGGTTGATGTACTCAGATGCCTGATGGTCAAGGACCCAGATGGGGATAGGGATGCCATCAATAGCATCCTGCCCCCACAGCTGGGGAAGCCCATCATGTTAAAGTCGGTGATGATCAGATCCACATCACCCAGGTTGATGATTCTCTGCAGCAGGGCAGCACTGATGGACCTCACTACCTGTAGAACGAGACAAACAAACAGAATGACAGGGAGTGCCAGGGCCCTCGGGAGGTTCCTGAGCTCCACCCCAGCTCCCCCCACCCCGACACATACACCAGGAGCAATCCTGATTTGCCTCATCCCTTGTCAGGGATTTGTGAAGGCAGGATTGAAAAACCTCCCAGGGAGGGGGGCTTCCACCACTCCCAACACCAGCCCCCCCGCCCTTGCCTAGAGACTCCACTCCAGCAGTTCAGTTCACCACCCTCCTGGGACAATAGCACAAGAGTACCATACCTGCATGACCACAGTGCCAACAGTCAATCTCCCCACGTCAAACTTGTTCCCAATGGATCAGTAGCTGTCCGCAGTGGTGAGCTTCCAGATGGCAATGGTGACCTGCTTCTGGAGGGGGATGGTGGATCTCATCTGGGTGTCCCGACGCCTGAGGGTAGGGGCAAGCCACTCACACAGCTCCAGAAAGGTGTCCTGATGCATGCAGAAATTCTGGAGCCACTGCTGGTCATCCCACTGCTCCAGGACAATCCGGTCCCAGCAAGTTGGAACTGTCCAGTTGCCAGAAGCAGTGGCACGTGATGTCCAGGGCAGGGCGGGTGGAGTCAAGCTGCATGAGCAGCACCCAGAGAGGAATTGCCCCACAATGAGCTGGAGGTCCTGTTCCTGCAGGGCCTAGAAAGCAGCCCACAGAACTGTAGGTCCGGCTCCATGTTTAGAGAGCTGAGGTGTCCGCAAGGACAATCACAGCAGGCAGAGGAAAGGCTTTCCTAACCCTCAGCGAGGTAGGCAAAGGAGAAGAATCTGAGACACGGCTGTACAGGAGGATACCTTTAAACTCAAGCCTCAGATAGCTTCAGGCAGCAGCTCCAGGAAAAGAGTACTGTCCTGACATGGGCGGCAAGTTATATGGGCTCGTGGTGCCCATGCTCCAGGAATATTCAGAGCCGGGGGCCCTGCTCCACCAATATTTGCAGCTGGGTCTCTCCCCCGGCCCTGCTTAGAGTGGGCCCCGGGCCTCATCTGCCGGCCCCGCCACGCGTCCTCCCACCCCCCCAGCCCCGGCCCGCCCCGCCCCGGCCCCGGCCCCGGCCCCGGCCCCGGCCCGGCCCCGCCGTGTGCAGCTTTCAATCCGGTTCCCCCTTGCTGGCGCACGCTGCCGGCTGCTGCTCCCATGCGCAGCGTTTACAGGTGAGTGGGGAGACGCCCAGGCGTGATGTGACATCACGGCCCAGGACTTTAAAACTGCTCGGCGTGGCGTTGTGCCATGCGGCCTAGCTCCAGGTTCAGAGTCCGGGGACTTCTGGGGCCCGAGCGCAGACTCCAGCCCCGCAAAGTGGAAGGCAGAAGGTAAGGTAAGGGGAACAGTAAGGGGAGGGGGAGGGGGAGGAAAGGGGCTTGTGTGGAGGGGGAAGGGGAAAATGGGAGAGGAAGGGGCTTGTGTGGAGGGGGAAGAGGGAAAATAGGAGAAGGGGTGGGAGAGGAAGGGGCTTGTGTGGAGGGGGAGGGAGAGGGAGAGGGGAAAGAAAGGGGAAGGCACCAAGGGACAGGGTGGAGGAGAGACAAATGCCAGGGGGCCAAGTGCAGACTATGAGGAAAAGGGCAGGAGGAGAGGTGGGAGGGGGGACAGAGTGATGCTGGGAGAGGAGAGGGTAAGTGCATGGGGGCTAGAGGGGGGAGGGGAAAGTGCTGGGAGAAGGCTTGAAAGAAGGGGTGGGCATGAGAAAGGTGGGGATGGGCAAGTCATGTGTGAGGGCACAGAGGGACATGAGGGGAATGGGGGCAGAGAGTGGTGAGGGGGTGGGCATCAGGGAAAAAGAAGGCAAAGGGGGCAGGGGCAGTAAGGGAAGGGGAAGGGACCAGGAGGGTGCAGGGGTAAGGAAAGGTACAGGTGTCAGGGGATTCTGGGGGTGAAGCAGAAGGGCAGACACCAGCAGGGGAGGGACCAGCACCAGAGGAGAGAGGCAGGGCAGGTGTGTAGAGAGAGGTGTTAGGAGAGGGGATGAGGAGGGGTAGCTCACATGATCAGAGTGGGGCTACTGGAGGAGTGGGCACAGGGGGCAGAAAAAGGCTAGTGGAGGGGGGCAGGTCAGTGAGAAGGGCTGAGGGCAGTGAGAAGGGCAGGAGTCCGGACAGCAGAGGAGGGTGAGGGGTTGGGGGGCAGCAGGCACCAGGGGAGCTGATGGAGCAAGGGGAGGAGACATGGCAGCAGAGAGAAAAGGTAAAGGTTTATAAAATATTTATTAATAACTTGGGTGCCACAGTGGCACATCCAAACAAGCCACATGAACTCAGTACTGGTGCACAACACAAAATTCATTCTGCTCATGGGAAGAAACTCTTAGGCTATGTCTACACTGGCAGCATCTTGCGCAAGTGTTCTTGGGCAAGAAGTCTTGTGCAAGAACACGTCCACATTGTCATGTGCGAGCTGTGCTTTTGCACAAGAGCATCCATGGCAGTGTGGACGCTCTCTTGCGCAAGAAAGCTCTGATGGCCATTTTAGCCATAGGGGTTTCTTGCGCAAGAAATCCCTGCCGAGCATTCACACTGCCCTCTTGCGCAAGAGAGCTTACACCTGTTAGAAAAGAGCGTAGCTCTTGCGCAAGATGCCCTCTCTTACCATGCTGTACTGTAAATTTCCTTGCACAAGAGCAGGCGGGCAGTGTGGATACTCTGCAGGTTCTTGCACAAGAACGGCTGTACTTGTGCAAGAAGCCACGAGTGTAGACATAGCCTTAGAGGGAACACTTTCCCCAGCCTCTCTGCCCCCGAGTTAATGTCACACACATTGGGTTAATGCAATTGCAGGATAGTTGCATGAGGGGGGTTTGGTGGGGACCAGACTAATCCCTGTTGGTAGGAGGACGGTGGGAAAAGTCTTTCAAGAGGGGTGACATGACACCTTTTACTTCTGGTCATGTGCCCATCTTGCCCCAAGCATGTTACCTCCAGAGGCCTGGTTAACAAGGGTCAGGGGGTGTGGCTAACAGGGCACCACCAAGAATTATACAAACCTGCTGCCCCTGTGTCCTGATGCCCTGCCTGAAGTGCTTCTGGGTGGCCTTAAATGCGATTCAGTGTCCAATGAGTATGGACGTGCTATTTTGATGGGCATTTGCTGTGTAGATGTGCTATTTTGAAATTTAAATGTCAAAATAGCTTATTTCGGAATAAGCGTGCAGCGTAGACATGCTCCCACAGCTTTTGCTCTGCTTCTGAAGTTTGTGTGTAAACCTAGGCTAACAAAATCT
Organism: Pelochelys cantorii; assembly: GCA_032595735.1. Classification (NCBI taxonomy): domain Eukaryota; kingdom Metazoa; phylum Chordata; order Testudines; family Trionychidae; genus Pelochelys; species Pelochelys cantorii. The sequence goes on from CM064339.1 coordinate 15,949,017, forward strand.
CCAAATCATCATTATTCACACTAAATGATTGCATTTATTTACATTTTTGAAAACCTAAGTCATGTAATTAAGATGCTTATAACATAATTACGAGCAAAAAGGAAGCTTCTCAGTTAATGTTAGCATATTACAGATCTCTAGGGTGCTTTTATAGAAAACAAAGATGCTCTTGCTTAAGTGCTAGCTATGAAAGAAACATTTCCCAGGCAATTATGCAATGTGATTGGTACCACAAAACCTAGTCAATACAGAAAGGAATGAAATTTAAAATCGAAGGCAGATAATCTATATTGAAAAAGTTTGGAGCTTGATTTGAAAGTTAAATAAATGGGGGGAGGGAGTGATTATAGTTTGCCTGCAGCAGGGTAACATCTCTGTATCTGAACAAAACAAATGAACTGAAATGAAAACACAGAATCTGACTAGTAAATATCAGATCTAATGACTAGCCACACAACTAATAAGTGAGTGATAAAATGCATGTTAAGGCCCCAGTGGTCTCCACAGAGACTGAATGAGGGGCTCTATATGAGCCAATGGTATACTTTAGAGAGACACCCCTTGAAACCTGCAGCTCTTCCCATAAGAGCATATGCTTAATACTCTTTCTAAATCAGGGCCATATTGTGCACCAGTACTTCCGTAGCCATTTCCACACAGGCTTTGAGGCAAAAAGACTCCTTCACACCCATCTTTCTGAAGTGCCATTATACTAGCCATGCACATATGCCGCACAGTCTTTTTAGCTGTGCACTTTGAGATTCATGAGAAGCTTAGCGTAAGATGTACAGCTCACATGCAGAATGATAACATATGTTCATAATCAGAGTCAACACATTTTCCTCAGAACACTCAAATGAAATACTCCTCAGTAAAGACTATTTTTGTACAATATTTCAATTTTCTGACACCAAACATATTAACTGATGAGCCATTACAAATAGATTACATGGAGATTCTTCCCCCACTCATTACTTCTACTATATATTTGAGAAAGTTTGTCAGTCTCCTCCTAAACAGTAAGAGCTCAGACCACCGAATTCGGTATACAACTTTCTCTTATCATAACTTAAAGCAAGGCAAACATCTGTTTGTGCCAGGAAAATGGGACTGCTTCTCATCAAGCCATAAAGAGAAGAGGCAGAATTACCAGGCAGGTGAAAGGGGCTGGCTAGCCCCTCCCCCCTCCACCTGTCCAGGACTGCTTCAGCCCCAAGATTCCTACCCCTATAGGTAGCCTTTAGGGAGAACTGGGAGGGGGCTAAAGCTTTCCCTGCCATTTCATATGGCAACACAGCTGGCTTTTCCCCCAGAGCCCTAGTGGAAAGTGCACAGTTTGCTGCACTCCTCATTCTGGCTGGGCAGGTCCAGGTTTGTCTGCCCCAACTGAGGGATATGCACTCCTTCCCCAGCTGTGCCCACTAGGGATATCAGATAGCAGGTAATGGAATAGTTGAGTAACCGCATGAATTCTCAGCAGTTAATTGACTATTTTATAGTCCCCAGGGGCAAGAGAGGGAGGAGAAGCAGCTGCTAGTAGGAACTGGGAAGGAGATGGACTGGATGCCCGTCTGCCTTAGGGAGCTTCAGCATGACCACAGCTAAGTGGAGGAAGGAACCTGAAGAGAGAGAGACTTCTGGCTGGCTGCTTGGACTGGACGAGGACTGAGCCTGTGGGGAGGACTCCAGGAGAATAGTGTCTCCAAGGGGGAAGCCCTAGGGCTATAACCCCATGCCAGGTAGTGGATTATTTAAAGACGGATTCCCAGAAGGGGCTAAAAAAAAAAAAAGCTTAGGTCACTAGTGGCTGTAGAATGCAGACACAAAATCAGAGAGGTGAATGTTGATGTACACAAAAGCTCAAGACCCCAAACTAATGAATTATATTTGACTTATTTTCTAACACTTCTGGGTTTTCCACTGCCCACAGTGTTCAATATCCCATATCCAAGAGGAATCCTTACTATCTGAAGCTTTTGAGGATACAAATTTAACAAATATATACAAGATGCTACTGCAGTATGTGCTCAACAAAAGAGTAAAGCATTATTTCTGAATAGAGCTAGTTTGCTAATATTGGGTATATGAGTAAAGCAGTAAGGCAAAGATTGCTCACTGGTCAGGAGATACAAAAAAAATGTCTGATTAAAAGCAAGCAACAGACACAAATCCATGTTCAGGCTCCATTTCAGCAAAACATTTGAGTGTCGTCGTAAGTCCTATCAAAGTCAATGGAACTTAAGCACATGCGTAAGTATTTTGCTGATTAAGGGCAGACTGAGGATGCAGGGCCACAGTCACCTAGGGCAGAAGTATTAAGACACCTGAAGAGGCAGCTGTGTGCCTAAGTAGGTTAGTTTCCTAATTCTCATTGATTTCAAAGGAATTTCATAGCAAATTAGGTACCTAAACTGATTAGTTATTTTTGAAAATTCCACCAGGCACCGATCTGCATGTTTAGGCACCTAAATACTTTTGAAAATCTGGCCCCTACTGCCGTTTTTGTGCAGATCGTTCTCATGCAGCAAGAATGATTAAAGGTCTAGAGAACATGAGCTATGAAGGAAGACTGAAAGAATTGGGCTTGTTTAGTTTGGAAAGGAGAAGACTGAGAGGGGACATGACAGCGGTTTTCAGATATCTAAAAGGGTGTCACAAGGAGGAGGGAAAAAAACTATTCTCCTTGGCCTCTGAGGATAGGACAAGAAGCAATGGGCTTAAATTGCAGCAATGGAGGTTTAGGTTGGACATTAGGAAAAACTTCCTAACTATCAGGGTGGTTAAACACGGGAATAAGTTGCCTAGGGAGGTTGTGGAATTTCCATCTCTGGAGATATTTAAGAGCAGATTAGATAGACATCTATCAGGAATGGTAGATAGTACTGGGTCCTGCCGTGAGGGCAGGGAACTGGACTCAATGACCTCTCGAGGTCCCTTCCAGTTCTAGTGTTCTCCGATTCTATGCTCACTGTTGTCTTCCATGTTTACCATTTACGTATACAAATAAATGCTCCATAAAATGCAGATAGACATTCAGACCTTTATAGTGGATCATGGATGATTTAATATGGAATTAAATAACATGTTGAACCAAACTCACTGACTTTCAGTGGCTTTGCTGAATTCAACATTCCCATTACCCCCATTGATAATTTGGTTGATGAGCATCTTCTATAGCTTTTGAGTTATTCAGGGCTTAATGATATAGCCACTCACATAGCAATAATGGAATATCTACAGTTATGTCAAGATTGATTCTCATAGCTAAGAGTAAAGGCCAGGATTTTCAAAGGAGCTTAAAGAAAATAAGAATTGACTGACGGAGTGTCAATGGAATTTGAGTGATTAACCTTCTTAGGTTCTTTTGAAAGTCCTATCTAATAACAAACAAAGTAGACTACATGCGAACTGAATTAATGGCCCTTATCCTAGTCTCTCCATTCAAGCAAAACCCCTATCAGAAGCCTGAGGTCCCATATAAGCCCCAAAGGCATAGGAGGACCTATGTATAAACGACTACTGGACCAAAAATGGATTTTCTTAGGCACTGAATGGTTCTGACACATGAAACTGAAAGAAAAATCCTACAGAATTTGAATTATTTGTTATTTATTAAGGGTTGACATGCCCAGCACTATACAAGACACACAAATAAAGACAACTTCTGCCTCAGAGCTTACACATATGGAGGAGCACACAGGAACCTACAAGAGGGATTAATTTGGAGTGTTAATGATGCTATACCCCATATTTTTATGGAAATGTTTTGAATATGAAGGTGCATAACTCTCACATGCTTTATGCAAAATGTGGCACATAACCTCTTTTGAACAGCTTGTAATCCACTAAATGTGTATATTCTATTTATGTGCATTTATTATTCTTGTATGTGAAGTTAGAAATATGAAGCGTAAACTTGTTTATTAATCTAGGTCTTCTAGCGAAAGCAATTATTGGCACTTAAGGAACTTAATGGTCCAGTGCTCAAGACAACGAGCTATAAATAGTTATATTGTTCCTGTAAGTCCTAACTATGGTTGGTCCTACAAAGGCATGTGACCATACCACCTGGTGCTGCAATCCATCTTGAATGTTATACACTTCTGGGGAAGGAAAAAAAATGGAACAAAGACTTTCCACCCTGCAGAAGTTCTATTTAAGGGATGGGAAGCAATCCATGTTGGTCTTCGGCTGTCTTCACAGAACGTGAAGAGACCTGGAAACAAAGAACTAACAAAGGTTATATCTAAACTACACCTCTCTGTTGACAGAGAGATGTAGATTAGGCACGTCGAAATTGCTAATGAAGCAGGGATTTAAATATCCCGTGCTTCATTAGCATAAACATGGCCACTGCTTTTTTCCCCAAAACAGAGCTTTTTTGGAAAAAAAATGGCAGTTTAGACACAGATCTGTCAAAAAATAAACCTTTGTTTGAAAGATCCTGTCAACCTCATTTTTTGAGGAATACAGGATCTTTCGAAAAAGGGTTTATTTTTCGACAGAGCCGCGTCTAGACTGCCATTTTTTTCAAAAAAAGCTCCGTTTCGGGAAAAAAGCGGCAGCCATGTTTATGCTAATGAAGCATGGGATATTTAAATCCCTGCTTCATTAGCAATTTCGACATGCTTGATCTGCATCCCTGTCGACAGAGGGATGCAGTCTAGACGTAGCCAAAGGGAGATGCTCTTAGACCTGAGTCAGAGAAAAGATCAGCTCTGGATTGAAAAATTTTACTTGAAATAAGGAGTAGGGTGAGAAATTACTACTTGTAACAATGTCTTTAGTGTATTAGGTTTAGCTGGTGTGTTTTGTTAAGTTTAGTAACTTACTTTGATCTGTCTGTCATCACTTGCAATCATTTATATCCTACTTCTTATTCTCAATAAAATAACTTTTGTTTATTATTAAATCCAGGATAAATAATTGTTACTTGGGGGGGGACAACAGCTTTACATCTCCTTCTTTCATTGATAAAGGGAGCAAATATCGGTATGAGCTTGCTTTATGTAAAACTTTTATAATGTAGAGTAAGACCAATTTATTTCGGGTTTTGGTCCTATTGGTCCTAGGTGCTGACAAGTCCCTGTAACTGAGCCTTCCTAGAGCTGAGCTGTTTTCAGGGTCTGTTACCCTGCTGGGGGTCTGTTACCCCAACTCTTGCCTTTGTTGGGGGAGACCAGAGCTTCTGGTGCAGCAGAACAGGGTGGTGGGGCACCCTTAAGGCAGGTAAGTAAACTCAGTGGTGTGATTAGTACATCGAGTGACAGTTTCAACAGGAGCTCTGTGATCCAACCCATCAGTGATATTATTTGGATTATTATCAGGATGGTTTGGGGGGAGGCTTCTGGAAAGAATGAATCTTAAGGAAAGAAATACATCAGGACTGGGGTGTCTCGGAGAACTGAGGTTACGTTTTCTGTAACTAAGGGAAGCATGGGGAAAGGTGGGAGATGAAATAGATAGGCTGTCAATTGTCTGAGGAGAGGGACAACAGGAAATATATTGGCTGAACACATGTAGTAAGTCAGGGTAGGAATTGTATTTTTCTTTTGATGGAGCATCTATGGAGAAAAATGAAAGCCTGCCTTGTTCTTCACTGAGTAAAATACTTTGAACTCTCGTCTAAATGGGATAAAATAGATAGTATCTGTATTAACTACAAAAGCCTACACGCTCTCTAGCATTTGGTTTCCTCCCAAAATCTGTGAGAAACAAATAGATCAAATTCAGGGATAGGCAAACACACTAAATAACAAGGCTTGGGAATACACAGGTTAATTCAGCAACGACTTTGATTAACCATCCTATGAAAAAACAGGTCCTTTGGTTGATATATTGGTAAGTTCAAGCCAAAAAATAAGTCACCGTTAGATAAAAAGCTACAAAAGAAGTGTGATGAAACAGAACAATTTTGTTGTAAGTAGTACTGTGAATTGTAGAATTGTAATTTGTAAATTGGATTGCATTGAAATATTACTAGATTTTAATTCATTACTGGAACCAGAAGTTCCTATATCTGAACTCACCATGGGTCAAATTCTTTCCTCAAAATGTTTATGTGGAAAATTCATTTAAGTCAGGAGCATCTGAGGGCAGAATGAGAGAAAATAATAGGATTTTACTGTACATCATATTTCTATATCTGATATGAGGGAATAATATAACTGTGTAAAGAAATATGTATCTATAGATTAAAGAATTTGTGGAGACCACACACAAACGTGACACTTCCAAAACACAAAAAAATATATCTATCAATCCACACTCATTGACTACACCTGCTGTTTATGATGTCCAATGATATCTTAAATCTTCCAGATCTCTCAAAAACCAGAGCTTTCCTACCCCATATTTAGTGGCATTACTTTAATTACTGCAAGAGGAAATGCTTTTGTTTGCACAGAATTAGAATATAAATTCCACAGTTGATTCTGGAATACCTTCAAAGATTGATAATAAAGAGCCACTCAAAACTAACAGTAAATTAATCTGTGATTTATTCCTAACACAGTGAAATGATCAAAGTCAGATACGTGTTCTGAAATATGCACGGAACCATAATATGTACTAGACCCTCCTAATATATGGAACTATCAAAGACCTCTCAAATGACTTAAATTAATTCCAAACCCCTTGTTCACAATTAGAAAGTTATCTTAATCTGCCATTTGTTCCCTACGATCAAATCTACACAGAAAAAACTAGCATGCGATGTATTAGGAAAGGCTATTACCAAAACCTTAAATCTTTCACTTTTTCTTCTTCTTCATCTTTTTTATTTTTAAAGTAAGAATGAATCTGTTTAAAGAGATATTTTCTTTCATGTGAGCTTGATGCTGTCTCATCTAATTCCTGATGTTTCTTCCATTGTATGGTGAGATGTCCTTTGAGGAAGAAAAACAGCTTGTGTTTTGATAACAAAGACGAAAAGAAATAGTTGCTTCTCTGCTTTCAAAGAGACAAGCTGTTTTTATTTCCTCTGAAGAAGCTCATTACAATATGATGGGCAAAATGTCAGGAATAATTAAGTGCAAAAGGTGGTATATAGAAAGACCACTAGAAACAATGCTTCTTTTGTGAAGACATCCCATCTAAAAAAATTGTCACCTAACACAACTTTATTAAAATTTGTACAAAGAAAGAAAGTAAAAAGCTCCAAAAACAGTATGGATAAATACTGGAGATCATATGAAATGTACTGTTAACTTTTTTTTCTTCAGTGAAAAGAAAGCTAAAAGAATTGGATGTAAGAGCAGAGACTGCTGTAACACAGTCATCTCTCTCTCGCGCGCACACACACACACACACGAAATTAAGCTGTTTGCACTTCACTTTTGCTCTTTATGTGTCTATAAAACTCTAAAGCCTTTGGACTTTCCTCAATTTTAAATAGAAGAGGTCATGCCTTCCACCACCCCAGGGTCAGTGCTGGAAACATCTGCCCATCAAGATAAGAAGGTTGAGGCAGATGATATTAATTACCTGTTCTTTCAAGTCATCCCTGATTCATATCTGGTTTCCTCTTTGTAACATTCATCTAGGGCCTAGGCCAATGGGGGTGAGGGGCGAAAGGAAAGGGGACACAGAAGAGGGAACATCAGCAGCCATTGATTTTACTGGGCTATTGATGGTGCACAGAAGCATAATGCACCACACATGGAGGGTACAGTACATCATTTCTGAGTGCAAAGTAGTCAGTGTATAGTCCTGGTAACTGAAGTTTATATGAAACATTCAAAAATAAATTTAATAATTAACACTGTATTGATTGCAATCCAATTTATATCTTTTACTGCCTTAAAGCCTTTCATTGACCTTAGAGGGGGAAATAAGACTTATTACAGGTAGATTCTAGATGTGTTCCCTAAACTATGATCTTGAGAGCTTTGTCAAATGAAAATTTAGCCTTTAACTGTAATGAAAATGCTTTAAAATTCATTAGGTTGATTTGAAAATTTTAACCAGGATGTTTTTGTAACATATTTCTAAGCTATGTGAACCTCTCAATTTTGCAAAACTGGGGAGTAAAATCCCAGGACAAATTCACCTATTGAATATCCAGTACTCCAGCCCAATGAAGTAGACCAACATTGGTATAGGAAAGTATGAGATGCCCATATTTTCCTATTTCATAGCCCACTGATTAGTGCCCTCTCCTATTATCTCAGAGACCCGACGACAAATTCCTCCATTATCTCAGGCAGAAGAGGCTCAGGGAAGTGAACTGCCTCTCTGACAACCTAAGTGAGTACTCTACCAACTGAGCTAAAAGATATAAAGGAGATGATGACATTACTGCAGCTGTTTTGCAAATGGCACGTAAGTTTAAAAAAAAAAAAGAGCTGAAGCTATTTGGCAAATTTGTGTGAAGTTCATGAATAGTTTCAGGTCCAGTAAAACTGTATGTTTTTTAGTATATAAAGTTTTCTTTCTATGAAGTAGTCGCTCTCAATAAATTGCTACACCTTTTCTCTTATTTCACCCAGTTCCTATATTCTTTGCCATTAAACTGTAGGGGAGCCTGGACTACCCTGCCTTGGCAACAAATGGTGATGTCTGCCTTGTCCAAAGTGCAGATTTCTGGCCTGTCTCAAGTCTGGTGCGCCAACGCACACAGGCAAAGCCTGAGAGTAAGGAATTGTTTTGCATAACAATGCAGATTAAGCAGGGTACGTGAGACCACATAAAGAACACATGACAAGCAACCTTGTACTGGAACTTCTGTTTCTGATAAGCAAAAAGTACAGATGCAGCCATGAAACTGTCAACTGTGCACATAGTTTTAGGTAACATCCTGGGTAGCAGGATGTACCCCAAATAGGAGCATTGGGCATTTTACAAAACGTAATCAATTGGTAAATATTATTAGAATGACCAAGTCTTGTTTTGCTATGAAATGGGCTTTGTAAGAACATCCTGCTCGAGGTAACTAGAAGTGATTAGGCCCTTCACACCGGCGACCCATTGCATGGCGTTCCATTGCGTGGGAAGAAAAGGAACCACAACCTCCCGCCTGGTACGGAAGGTAGCATACGGGTGAAGTGTACATGAATTAGGCTTTATTATTGTATTATGGTAGATTTTTTAGTAATTGCTTTTGCATTGCTTTGCGCTGCATTAATTGCTTTAGAATTCATAGTATTTAAGATTTAAATTGTACAGTAATTGTTCTTTAAGGCTTGTAAAACTTAAACAACTGTATTAACTGCTAAGAGCTTGCAATAAATAAGAAAGTGGTTAAGTAGCTCTGGAGTGTCCTGGTTTCCCTTGGACCTAAAATAAATCGAACCACATGACAAAAACTGACTTTGACAGTAGGAAGTAGAAAATCTAACTCTTATGAAAAAAAAAAAAAATCAAGCACATGCAGTATTTTAGAAAGTTGCAGTGAAATAGATTTCACAGATACTTCAGTGCTGAAGGCTTGCAAAATATTACAGACAAAACTCAGTTACACCTGTGCAACCCCACTGACTTCAGAATTATTTGAACCCATAGATTGTTGCTAGTGACATTCACTTCTAAGTATCTTCTCATTCACATTAGTGGTGCAAACGGATTATAAAATGTAGTCAGTGAGGTTGTATAGAATGTAAATGTGCAGCAAGGCAGACAATAGCAATGGAACATCAGACCACCCATTAGCAGTACATAAGATTTACAGGGGAATCCTATTATCTACAGAGCATACGGGAAGGAATTAGTACTCACATTACAAAGGGATACGTAAAATGAAACAAAAAACTCCAATGTTTAGTTCACCTGCCAGACACCCATCTCATTCCACTCCTATGTCCCTGAGATTAAGAAAGGCTTTTAGAGCAGAGATTGGCTTGAAACAATACTCAGAGCCAAATTTCCCAAAGTGTCAGGGGTATTTGGATCAGGAGGCTCCTCTGGAACCAGGGAAAGTGGAAGCCAGCCTGATCTATTACAAAGCCCATTTGTAATTTAAGAGGAAGGACAATCTAGTGATTAGAGCAAAGGATTGGGAGTCCAGAAACTCTCAGACTTGTTGTATGCCTTTAACAGGCCACTAAACCACACTGCTTTTCTTTTCACATCTATCAAATGGGGATAATACTCCTTCCATCTCTTATAAAGGTGGTGTAAGAATAAATCTGAAGTGCTTTCAAAGTATTTTGAACTTGTACAAAGTTAATTCCTTCTTACATGCCACAGTGCAGCTTCCTGGCTTAACCACATGCTAAAAGAAAACACAATTCTATGGTTATTTTACAGGTAGACAGGGAATGTAGAAACAGCCAAGCCACAGCTATAGAATATACTTAGGAGTATGACTTAGGCTCTGTTAACCACAACAAAACAAACTATTGAAGTGACTACAACTCACAGTTGTCCTGTTGCTATTCGCCTCTCTCCGGCCCCATATGATAATTAAGAGTAACAGATCCCTTGGAAGTAGTGCCATAAAATATTAACTTATTTGGCAAGTCTTAGCTAATGCCCATTCCTGGATACAGAATCAACAATGGCAAAAGCCAGGTTGGAACATTGAGTTATGTGACAACGTAATATTAGAGTAGTTAAATACTGCTCTTGGACCACGAATGTTTTATTCTGATTCAATTTTGTAATACTATCCTACTTGTGTTTGATTGTATCCAGACATGCAAAGATATCTGAGTAAGAGTTAAGCTTTTCTCCTTTGCTGAGGTTCATAAGTTATTTCTTAAAATTCAATCATCTGATTGTCTATCTTCTTGTTATAATGGAGTCAAAGTAACTTAATATGGTATTTAAAGTTCTCTGAAAATAGTTTCTTAGTAGGTAGTGTCATCTTAAGCAATTCTAGGTCCTAGCAGTCTTCATCAGCTGATACTCAAACACTTTATTTAGCTGGAGTCAACAGGAGCTTTGCCTGAATAAGACTAAGGGTAAACCTCATTCCATGAGGAATTCCACCTAATTCGATTTAGGGGCTTTATTCCAGAATCCCGTTTCACTGCCGCGTGTAGACGCGGGCAGTTACTTCGGGCAAGTCAATTTCTAAAATGGCGACCGGCCGGGAACATGCAAATCAAGCACGGGATATTTAAATCCCGGGCTTGGTTTGCAATTTCGGTCGCCTTCATTAGCCTCCCTAGATTGATCTAGGGGGCTAGTGTAGACATACCCTAAGAATTTTAGGTCAGAGCCGTTGCATTTTAGTATATGTTTGCAATAAAAAGATTAACCTTTCTTCTAACTTCCCCTACTACTTACACATGATAAAGGGGAGAGACCACTGTAAGTAAAGCAATTAACAAAACATTTACTGCAAATGGTAAGTGCATTATGTCTCTTTTTGGAAGTATTTAAGAGAGAATCCAATGTATTCAGTAATGATGATAAATAACTTTGCATTACAATTCTAGTTCCTAAAACATTAAATATATTCAGCATAAAATAATGAAAACTCAAATAAGCATTCACACATTAAGTGTGCCTCTACTATGAGGATGAACATTAAACAATTCTATATATGTATTTTCCTCTTACACTAACAGGATTTAACTGAATTTTTTAATAGGCTAAATAGGTAGATCAAAATTAGTTTTATTTTTATTCAGTTTAGATACTGTTTTTTGAAGATCAGGGTTTGAATTGTCATCTTATTGACTAAATAATTTTAAGTGTATTCTGCAGAATTATTATACCAACCTCAAAATCTAAAACTAGCAAATCACTGATGTGTTTCAGCATGTTTTGACAAATTTAAAAAATGCAGCAAAAGAATTCATTTGATGCGGAGTCTCAGTTTAGAGGTACAAAAGTTAAAGCAATGGATTAACATTTATGTTTCTCTCCAGGACATTGCTCACACAAGCTGGACTCCTCGTGTTTATAATGATAGATGCAGGTTCACCCTTTATCTACAGCAAATCAACCAGTGAAAGCTACCATTGCATCTGTGGTGTGCTTTTAATGGCTAGATAGCAAATGTCAAAACTATTTGATCTGGTTTTATGAGTCACCTTTTAAGACTTTGTAAGGTATTTCATACACTGAAAAAGACTAAACTTATGTTGAATTGGAAAAATAGAAAGAGCACATTTGTATGCTTTAGGAAGGGGATGGGCCGACTGCAGTGAACCATGACGATATAAAGGGTTTGTCTACAATGGCATGTTTTGTTGCCAAAACACTGTTTCTGGCAACAAACAGTGAAAGCGTTTACACTGCAATGTGACTTTTCTTGGGAAAAACACCCTGTTTGTGTGACACTTTTGTCTTTTCTCCACACTTTATTGTCAACAAAGAGTCACTATGGACTCTGCTGTTATTTTATTGAGAGAACTGGCTGCCACCAGAATCCCACAATGCCTGCTCTGGTGACTGTGCTCAGTTTTTTGTTACCTCTGCTTCCCTGCAGGCGTGTACCTCTCCCATTTCAAAGCTCCAGGAAGTATCTAACAGCTGAGTGAGCTGCTCTGTTTGGGGAACAAACAAAGAGCAAATGATTGGAATGCTCCTGTTCTGCCTGGCTAAGAACACAGCAGCAGGCGGACTGCTGCTACAAGGATAGGGCTGGAGAGACTGCTGTGCTGCTTTGACAAGGGTCGCTCACAGAGCTATGAGGGAATCCCAAGAACCACAGACATCAGCTCTGCTTTCCCACGACACTGCACTATGGGATGCTTTGCTCTATCTGTTGTCAAGGTGCTAGCAATGTGACCATGAAATGTCGACATGGGAGGCAGAAAAAAACGGTTTGACCATTTTTTACTTTTGGCAACTTTTGGCATGTTGACAGTACTTTTGTTGCTAAACCTTCCCAGCAAAGCCATAGCCTAAGTTTTAAACTAGCAGATTAAATGTTTGTATGTGCTGTGTATTGTATTGACACAGGCTTGGAGAAAAAAAAATACTATAATGACTGGAATAGCTAATAATGTGTTATATGCCCTGCATAATGGGGTTTGCTTAACAGCAAAGACTATTCAATGACCTATTGAATGTTTAAAATTAATAGCTACTTCCTTGGACTGTCACAGAAATGAACAAGACAAAAAGTTTCCCAAGCTGCAAGCACCCATATACTACCTGAGAAAGTAACCAGAAAATTTTCAAGTGCCCTCTGGTTTTTCAAAAGGGATTGTACCAATGTAAGAAAACAGACTATTCTGTAATAGGAATATTACAGATAGGGGAGTTCATCATTAGGAGTCAGATTCACAGCTGATGTAAAAGTCTCAGAGCTTTATTGACATCAGTGGAGCTATGCTTATTTAAGCCAAGGACTTAAAAATTCTATTATTAAAAAGGAATTCACCTAGATAAGGTCTTCTCAATAAAGACTGACAAAATATACTTCTTTATACCACCACTGTAATGATCTTTGTGTAAAATATGCCTTATAAGATATGTCATGACAACTAACAACTTGCTGCTCAGTAATAGCATGGTAAATTTATGTACCAACATTATACATGAAGTTATAAAGATAAGCTGAACTTAGGTCTGCAAGGTGTTTACCAGAGAAGTCACAATGTCAAAGAACAAGCTGACACCTCTATCCTAGTGTCAAAGCTGATGGACAATTTCCTATCATTTAGCCATACTTTGGACAGGAAGATTGGCAGAAACAAACAGATCTGAATGTTAGCAAACATCCACCTAGAAACTCTTTCCCCACCAGACTCCTTGACTCCAATCTCACTGCTGAAAGGAACTTTAGCTTGGGGCATGTGATGGGGTGGATATACCCCACACTAAAAAGGGGGGACTGAAAGGCCTGCGGGCCGACGAAGGCCTGCCCCTTTCTACCAACTGGGCATGCTCCCAGTGTGAGGACTGTATAAAAGGCCTGGGACCAGCCCATTCAGAGAGAACTGCAAGCAGCGAGGGAGCTCAGGCAGGAGCCCCTGAGCCCGCCGGGTCAGTAGGGTTGCCAGGTGTCCGGTATTGACCCAGACAGTTCGGTATTTTTTGCCTCCTGTCCAGTAAAAAAATTCAGAAAATACCAGACACCTAAAATGTCCAGTACTTTCTGATTTTTTCCCAGCCAGGAGGCGAAAATCCCGGGCTGTCCGGCTCAATACGGAGGCAGCCTGGCAACCCTAGTGCTTACTGGGGAGCTGTCCGGCCTGGCACAGGGAGGCAAGATGGCGGGCGGCTGCTGGTCACCTGTTAGGGCCAAAAAGCCTCACGATGCATTTCTTAAAAGGGGCCACGCTGTAGGGTTTTTTATTATTATTTTTGCTTAACAACTCCCTGGGTCCTTTTTTTGTTGTTGTTGTTCAGTATTTTTTCTGAAACCATCTGGCAACCCTATGGGTCAGCACAGCCGCCCTCTGAGCAGCAACCCCAGCAACAGCCGCCGCCGCCGGAGAAACAAGCCCCGTAGCCACCGCTCCAACAGCTGCCGCACCTGCAGTAGCCGACCCAGGACCAGCCGACCCCGCCGCAGCCGCTGTGACCCCAGAGACTACCCCGACTGAGAGGAGAGGCAGCCATAAGGCCCAGGTACCCCACGCCGCATTCTGGGGACTGAACTACCTACCGGGGAGGGTAGAAAGTGGCCCAGGGTGGAGGGTTACCCCTCTGGGAGCTCAGCGTGTTTCGGTGGATTGTCTGCTGAGCTGGCACTGCTGTCTCCACTGCCAACAGAGTCCTGGGTCAGGACCTGGTCGAGTGGGAGGGCCTGGGTCCCCCTATCCTCATCCCAACTGGTGCTCGGCTCTCCAACAGCTCGGGGGGAGCCCACCAGCAACTCAGACCTCTAGGCCACTGAACTTTTGGACTAAGCCCCAGAGGGGCCGTAGTTCCCCAGAGAGAGGGGCACTGAACTTTTGGACTAGGCCCCAGAGGGGCCGTAGTTCCCCAGAGAGAGGGGCACTGAACTTTTGGACTAGGCCGCGGGGCGTTGTACTTTTGCTGGGAGAAAGACACTGAACTGTGAGATGGGGCGTGTCAGCCCCACTAGACCAGTGACGGGGCGTACCCTGTGACAGGGCAACCTTCAGGAAAATGCATTTCAAAGGGTAACAAATATAAAAGTGAGGGACAAAACACCTCAAGCGCTCTCTCTCTCTCTCTCTCTCTCTCTCATCTAAGATGACAAAAGAAAGAGCCACAGGACTTTGGGAGCAGATTCTGGCCTGAGAATTTGGTCAGCAATGTTAATGGAAACATGCGGTAAGAAACTTAACCTTTAACTGACCCTAGTTTGGTTTCTAGTACTAGAATAACATTTTATCTTTATTTCACTTGTAACCATTTCTGGGTTTAATGCCTTATACTGGTTCTCACTTAAGACCTATCCCCTTCTAGTTCATAGAACTCTAGAACTGGAAGGGACCTCAAGAGGTCATCGAGTCCAGGCCCCTGCCCTTATGGCAGGACCAAGCACCATCTAGACCATCCCTGATATATGTCTATTTAACCTGCTCTTAAATATCTCCAGAGATGGAGATTCCAAAACCTCCCTAGGCAATTTATTCCAGTGTTTAACCACTCTAACTAGAAAAACTTCCTATCAAAGGAACTTGTTTTATTCTTTAATCAAAACTAATCCTGTGTTGTGAACTCTAGACGAAACTTCACTGAGAGTAGCAAACCATAGTATATTAGTCCCCTTAAAGGGGCTATGGGATTAACATAGCTGGACCATCCAGGATAGGGCTGGACTGTACAAAACACAGGTTGGGGGGAGGGAGGGGAAATCCAGGACTAGGACAGTATGTTGGGCTCACACTACAAGTGGTAACTAAGGCTGATGGAAGCCAGGGTGACTGATTGTAGTTGACCGGCTGCAGCTACGCATCAGCTATAACCTGCATTCTGGAAGGCCATTTGTGGGTGGCCCAGGTGAGAACAACAGCAGATGAATATGGTGAGGCATCCAGGTTTACAGAGCAGCTGTGACACAGCCCCGCACTGGTCTAGAGTTCACTCTGAAAACATTCACACACAGTGTGCAGCGGCAGTAAAAAAAAATAGCAAATAGGATGTTAGGAATTATTAAAAAAGGGATAGAAAATAAGACGAAGGATATCTTACTGCCCCTATATAAAACTATGGTACGCCCACATCTTGAATACTGCATACAGATGTGGTCTCCTCACCTCAGAAAAGATATTTTGGCATTAGAAAAGGTTCAGAAAAGGGCAACTAAAATGATTAGGGGTTTGGAACAAGTCCCATATGAGGAGAGGCTAAAGAGACTGAGACTTTTCAGTTCAGAAAAGAGGAGACTGAGGGGGGATATGATAGCAGTATATAAAATCATGAGTGGTGTGGAGAGGGTGAATAAAGAAAAGTTATTTACTTGTTCCCATAATATAAGAACTAGAGGACACCACATGAAATTGATGGGTAGCAGGTTTAAAACTAATAAAAAAAAAGTTCTTCTTCATACAGCGCACAGTCAGCCTGTGGAACTCCTTGCCAGAGAAGGCTGTGAAGGCGAGGACTGTAATAAAGTTTTAAAAAGAGCTAGAAAGATTCATGGAGGTTAGGTCCATAAAAGGCTATTAGCCAGAGGGTAAGGAATGGTGTCCCTGGCCTCTGTTTGTCAAAGGCTGGAGATGGATGGCAGGAGACAAATTCCTTGATCATTGTCTTCGGTCCACCCCCTCCAGGGCACCTGGCACTGGCCACTGTTGGCAGACAGGATGCTGGGCTGGATGGACCTTTGGTCTGACCCAGTACGGCCATTCTTATGTTCTTATGAAGTGCAACATGCAGGCCTTTATGTAGGGCCTGGTATTTCTACTGACTTCAGTGAGCTTTGGATCAAGCCTTTTATTTAAAAAAAAAAAAAAAAAAAAAAAGTAAGCAAACATGGGTAAACGATAGATATAGAAAGGCTTGAATGCACAGATAATTACTTTGCAGGGACATCTCTGATGTAAATGGTATGAATGAAAAACAGTATTCATTATCCTTGGACACTTCTTCTATAAATATATCTCACATCACATACAGAAGCTAAGCAGGAAAAAAAAAAAAAAGAGAGGCCAATCAGGGGTACAACTAGGGGGCATAGAGGCCCCACAGCCAAGAAGGGGCCCAAATCCATAAATGTAAGCCAGTGCACCCCAGTGTGACTCTGGCAAGAAGCAGTCAGTGGCCTGGGTCATTTAGCTGCCCTTCACCCCCACGCACAGCATGGTCCAGTGTGCTCAGCCCAGCTTGGCAAGAGCAGCCTGTGGTGCAGTGGGCATGGTGGCTGCTCCCACCAGGCCCACCACACTGCACTGCGGGTGGGTGAGGAGCTGCTCCAGCCCAGCCAGATCGTTGGTTAACCAGTTAACCGCTCACATCCCCACTTTGTAGTGAGATTACTATGTTTTTCAAACCTCAAACTAATCTGTAATGGCTGCCAAAATCTACCTGTAAAAAACACCAAAATCTCCTACATATTAAGACAAATGAGAAAAAGAAAGGCACTATATCTTTTACTCTTCTAAAAGGGTACACCTACGAAAGTGTTAAAAATTAACTTTTTGGAGGAACAAGTATGTAACAGGTATTAGGAAAAGAAGGCAAAAAGAAGGTTAGGTGCTGCCCAGGACTTGAGAGATTTCTGTTCCATTATTGGTTCTGCCACAGATTTCCTGGGTGACTTGAGCAAATCACTTAATCTCTCCCAGGCTCACTTTGTCATCTGGAAAAGTGGAATAATACCCCCTAATTTTCAGGGGCATTTTAATGCTAATCTCATTTCCATTTGAGATGCATTCAGAGACAGCAGCAACAAGGGTTATACAAATACCTAGATAGGGAGAAATTGTATCTGTGAGAGTTCAATTTGATCTGGGAGAACCCAATATTCATGGTTTGAGTTGGACAACAGTTTGATTTCAGCCTCCATCATTAAAAAAGGTTTTCATCTGTTACTAAATGTTGTTCTTTGTTAGAAAGGCCGTTGTTTGAATAAAGAAGGGAGGCGAGCTGTAATTTGGTCCCATCTGCAGCAGAAAGCACAGATAGGAGGGGACACACATACTAAGGGCTAATAATAATGAATGCTTAGCACTGATAAAGTTTTATTCATCTGTTGATCTTAAAATTACTTTACAAAAAATGTTATTAGTTATTACTGCCCTTATTTACAGATGGAGAAAGATGCACAGTTTCACTGAAGATCACACCAGTTTGCTATTGTGAAGCCTGTTTATCATGGTAGTGCCTAAGGATCAGCCAGAAATGGTTCCCCAGAAGTGCACGAACACAGAACAGTAAATAGTCTCCATCCCAAAGAACTTACAATCAAAAGCAAAAAATGTGATGCCTACATCTGAGATATTTGTTTCTTCATACGTGCGTTTGTGTGCTGCTTCGTCCCCAAATGAGCTCTTAAGGTATGTCTACACTGCAATAAAAACCCATGGCTGGCTCTTGCCACCTGATTCAGGATCACAGGGTTAGGCTGCAGGCTGTTACACTGCAGTTTAGACATCCAGGTTGGAAGCCTCCTACCTCACCATGCAGCAGCATAGATATGGTGACCATATTTTCTGAACCAAAAATAGGGATACCGTGGCCACGCACTCTGAAACCATTAACCATGCCCCTGGGCTCTTAGGCCCCACCCACCTGCCATAGCAAGTCCCACCCTGGGGTAGTATTTCCGGGGTCAAGATGAACACATGACTGGAAGTAAAAGGTATCATGTGACCCCTCTAAGAACTCCTCCCACCATCCTCTACCTATAGGAATGGATTTGGGCCCCATAGAATCATGTCCCATGCAACTACACTACAACTGCATTAATCCAGGGTCCAGAGCTAGGGTCCCATGACAGTTCAGTGCTAGGGGTCTAACCTCGATTCATGATGAGATCCAGGATCTAAGACCTATTACTTTGCAGTGTAGATGCAGCCCCATTTGATGCAGAGCCTGGGAATCATCCAGAACTTCCACAGTCCTCTTAATGGATGTTGCCTACTGGTTCCAATAACTAGTAATCAGAGGGGGCTGGAGCAGCTCCCCACCTGCTTCAGGAAGGGGGCTGCTCCAGGCTCACAGAGGGCCTGCTGCAGACAGGGGTTATGCTCATCCAGATCAGCCCCTGTCTCTAGGGAACTCAGGGGCCCCAGAGGCACAGAGTGCTCCAGTGTCCGGAGCAGCCTCTCTCCCTGGGGAGTCCAGCTTGCTATGGACAAGAGTTGCTCTGGAAGGGGCTGGAAGCCAGTGGCAGCCCCAGTGTGACCTAACATTAGCCGGTTAACTGATGAATGGGATTTTACATCCCTAATGAGATGGACTGCAACTGCATTTTTTGAAGTTACTGCAAAATTATCAAGTGTCCTCCATTTCCACAAGCCAGAATGACAATACTGAACCATGACAATTACAGGGTGGAAAAGACTATATCACTAATCCTCACCACCACTGCTTGAAAGGTACATTACCCATGGAGATCAATGGGGCTGGGCTATTTTATATGTAAAGCTACTGAGAAATGTATATGTCAATACCATGATGGCAATGCCTATATTATATAAATAATACCTAATAATAATTGCCAAATTAGACCACTTCCCAACCTGATTTACAAAGCGCCTGATCCAATGTAATTTTAAGCTAGGATTGGGCCCAAAGTAATCAGTTCATATTACCTAAGAAGATCCAGGTAATCTTTAGTCACCCTTCAAAAATATATGGGGCCAATCAGTCAAAGCCCCACTGCCTGGTAGAGGCGATCTTTGAAGAAATTTGGAGAAGCTTTGAATTTACTTCTGACAGCAGTGCTCTCTCTCACTGGACGTGGGGGCTTTAGCACAGGTTTCACTTTGAGTCAGAATAACTCAGAAATGTGTTGTCCCTGCTAACTCCATTCAAATCTAGGCAACGTGCAGCCCAAAGACAGAACAAATTCCTCTGAAGCTGAAAATCAAAACATCTCCCCTCTTCACAGAGCTCACAAAGGGCTTGTTCACCATGACACAACCCAGTCTGGACAGGATACATCCTGCCTTTCTATGCCAGGTGAAACACCAAGTGTTTTCACCTGGCATCTTAACATTGTTTAAACAATCAACTGCTTGGATGAGGAAAACTCACAAAAAGTCTGTCCATCATCCACACCTGAGTGAGTGATTTCACCACTGTGGTAACAGACCAGATCTCTCTTCTGGAGCAACAGGGAGCCTGGGGAGGTCTCTCCGGGAGAGAGGCCAGGGGTACCTCTATTTCAGTGATTCTCAACCTTGTTGAGCCAGGGGTCCACAGGCCAATGTAAACCTTTCCATGGACCACCACTTACTAATGGAAACTCACAATTAATGACATCGTTTCACTGGAGCCATTTTTCTAGTGCTGCAGCTAGGGAGAATGATTTAATTTAAATTATCAAATAGATTGAGCATTTTAACTCCCTCATGTTAATCAAACTTCGTTTTAAATAAAATATTAATTTATGTCCAACACGAAAGGTTTCAGTGTTTTCTTTATCATCTTCAGAGGGGTAGCCGAGTTTGTCTGTACAGGATAAAACTTGTCTGGTAGCACTTTAAAGACTAACAAAACATCGTCTATACTGGCAGCTTCTTCCAGAAGAACAGACGTTCTTCCGCAAAAACTTGCTGGCTGTCTACACTGCACGAGCGTTCTTCCAGAAGTAAATTTACAGTATAGCGTTGTAAAACAGGGCTTCTTCCAGAAGAGTTATTCCTTGTGGGGAGAGGAATAAGCCCCCTTGTGCAAGAGCTCTTCCAGAAGAGGCCAGTGTAGACAGGCAACATGAATTTCTTGCGCAAGAAGCTCCTATGGTTAAAATGGCCATCAGAGCTTTCTTGTGGAAGAGAGCGTCCACACTGCCATGGATGCTCTTGCGCAAAAGCACATGCCAGTGTAGACGCACTCTTGTGGAAGAGTTTTTGAACAAGAACTCTTCCATAAAAGAGTTCTTGCGCAAGAAGCTGCCAGTGTAGACGTAGCCATAGATGGTATCATGAGCTTTCGTGGGCACAGCCCACAGCTCCAGTCATCTGAAGAAATGGGCTGTGCCCACGAAAACTCATGATACCATCTACATGTTTTGTTAGTCTTCAAAGTGCTACCAAACTATTTGTTGCTTTTTAAGTTTAGATTCTTGATTGATGGCAGGCATGGGGAACATTTTTTGGGTCAGGAACCATTGATCCACAGAAAAGTCAGTTGGGGACCACAGACGTGAGAAGCAAAAGAACTCCC
This sequence comes from Pelochelys cantorii, assembly GCA_032595735.1. Lineage (NCBI taxonomy): Eukaryota > Metazoa > Chordata > Testudines > Trionychidae > Pelochelys > Pelochelys cantorii. The sequence goes on from CM064339.1 coordinate 15,970,167, forward strand.
AAAACCCCCAACCCTCACCAAGGTGGCCCCCAAATGAGACACCTCATTCGTCCGGCCTTCTAACCCCAACTTTTCTGGTAGATTTTATGGAGCCCCTTAGATTCTGGGGTGGGGACAAAAATGAGGGGTTTAGTATGTGAGACAGGGCTGCCAGAGAATGGTACAGGGATGGGGTGCAGGATCTGGGACGGAGGTTGGGGGGTAGAAGAGGCAGAGATTGCAAGCTCTGGGTGGCAGGTAGGGTGCAGAAACAGACTGGGAATAAGGGTGTCTGGCTAGGGGGAGGGCGCAGTGTGTGGCAAAGAGGGAGGGTGCAGGAGGAACGGCGGATGTAGGAGCGGACTTGGGCTAGGTCTACCCTATCAAGTTTTTTTCTGAAAAAGCTACGCAAATTGACTCCACAATTTGCGTAGCTTTTTCCAATTGCTTTTCCGGAAGAAGCTTTTCCGCCATTTGGCCCTGCCCAGAAACTACGAATACAGGGCTCCCCGAAAGAGCAGTTTGCTCTTCCACTTTTTTTCGTGGAAGAGCAAACACATTCTCTGGATGCGGCAGGATTTTTCCGGGATCGGTATCCAGAAAAACTCCACAGTGTAGACATAGCCTGGGGTAGGGTGTCTGGTCAAGGGGGGGTGTGCAGGAGGGGCTCAGGGGGTAGACGTTCCCTGCACCTACTTTCTGGCCCCCACCGGGCTGCCTTCCAGACCCCCTCCAACTGCTCTCTGGATGCCCCCTGCCAGCCGGGCCGCAGGGGAGACGCTCTTCTCCCCGCGCCCAGCCAGGCCGTGAAGGGGCCACTTTTCACACACACCCCAGCCAGGCCGCGGGGGGGCTGCTCTTCACCGCACAGCTCCCCCTCCACCAATCCAGTCACTTGGCTTCTCCACGCTCCTCACAGGCACCGCCTCCCACCTCTTCTGTTGGCTGGATTCCCAGCCACAGGGAAGTCCCGGCAGTGTCTCTGACTCCTACCCCAGGGAGGGAAGGGGAGGGGAGGAGGAAGAGAAGCAGCGAGGGACCTTTTTCTGGGATAAAACTGGTTGGGGGTTTTCAGGACACCCCAACAAAACATTAAAAATTGGAACAGTCCCGGATTTTTGGGGCCATATGGTCACCATAAGCATATCGGATCCAACCCCAGATCAGGGTCCCATTGTTCTAGGCACTGCACAAATACACTGAGACACACAATCCTGGCCTCAGTGTATTTATTACCGAACTAGACAAGCCCAATCAGGGGAAAAGGAGAAAGACAGGCACACAAAAGTGAAGTGACTTGCCCGAAGTCACACAGCTGCAGTCAGGAACAGAAGTCAGCTCTTTGAATCTTTGTCAAATGTCCTAGCCATGGGAAAGCACAACCTCCAACATTTTCAGATAAACATGATTGTTTCCTTAAATAGTAATAGGAATGGATGAGCTACAACAAAATAACCCGCAATGTAACTGAATCATAAACCACCTTACTCCTTTTAAGAAACCACGCCCAAGCCGGTTGTTAACATCTGCACCTAGACTGGCTGATCAAATATTAGTCCAAGTACAATTTAGAAGAATGAGGCATTAGACCCTGATACTCAAAGCTCATTATGGAAAATTCATCTTTAATTCTGGTATGGTCATTAGAACACAAATGCAATATACTGCATGCTTATGTTGCCATCTCTCAGGCTCTCGCTCATCAAATCACTTGAAATCATTTTAACCCTATGAGTAATCCCATCCAGTGAGCCTTCTAAAATGCTCCACAGCACAGCTTCACAGGTGCTTAATCAGCTCTGTCCAGCCAGAGGCTCAGGGCTCCATGCATGGAGCTGACTGACTGATCACCTGTGAAGCTCTGCTTCCCCACATCTTCAAGGGAACACTGATCCCACTGCTATTCACCAAAACACTTACATCTCACTATAAACTCTAGGGGTGGGCCTACACTGCACCCATTGCTCAAAATAAGCTACACAATGTGAGCAAATTGAGTCGCTTATTTTGAGTCAATTTTGAAATAGTTTATTTCAAAATTTGGCGCTGAAAACACAGCCCTTATTTCAAAATAAATCACTATTCCAAAACATCCCTTATTCCTCATGGAATGAGGTTTACAGGGTCGTCGGAATAGCGAGCCTGTTATATTTTGAAATAACGGGCACACTCAAAAGATGCGGAATGGCTATTTTAGGATACCTCCGGTGTAGACGTAGCCTAGCATGAGGCTCAGCTACTTCAGTGGCATTACTCATATGCTTAGAAGTTAAGCATAAGCTTCAGTGATTAGCTGAAATGAACCGTAATGAATGTGTCCCCATGAAATAGGATATGAGTGTGTGTGCTGGAAGGATAAGCTCACTCAGGACTCCGGGGTTGTGTGTTCCTAATACTATCACTGGCTTGTGATCTTAGATGTATAACTCAACCTCCATTAGTTCATATTAGATCTCTAAACTGGATAATAATCCTGGCAGCCTAGTGTGAGGCCTAACTGGTGAATGTTTGTACATTCCCTAGTTGTATAAAGATGCATTTAGTGGTAGTTGTAAGTAGCAAAAGAAACCATATCTGAACTCTAGTTTGGTGCACAGGTTGGGAGGAATAGTTTACGTTTGTACTGCATGGATTAGTTTCATATATAGTTCAGCATTTTTGTACTTATGAGACTAAATTTTCAAAGCAGTGAGTGGGAGGAATTTGCATAAATCCTGTTATCTGTTAACAGGCTTTCTGCACAGATCTCCCATGCACCTCTTTGGAAATTTAGTCCATACTCTAAGTGTGTGTCTGCTTGTAGGTATAGACATGTCTGTCATAAAGGATTACTAGCCTACTCCTCACTTATGCCAAGTAGTTTTTCTTTTTTAACTGATAGCATTGTGTTCAAATCTGTATGGTAGTCCTGCTCGTCAAAACAGGAGTGCCTCTCCATTCCATGCTCTGATTTATAGTGTATACATATGGGAGTACACAATCATTTAACTACACACCAGTCTCACTAAAAAACTATCTTTTGCAATTCTATCACTAATATGAAGTTAGTGTATATGGACTCTGATTACTACCCCTTTCCCCCAAAATTATCAATTTAATGCCATTTTTTTCCATTGCTCTTAAAATATACAACCTCTAAGTAGGATGTTAAAAGGAGGAACAGCAAGTTAAATATGGAAGAAGATCCCTCCTCTGTATATTGGACACACACTAAAGAGGTGAAACAAACAGACTGAAAATGTAGAGAAATAAAATTAGCTAGTTTAGCAAAGCCACATTTCTGGATTAGCACAACCGTTCTGTTATAAAAAAATATCAGTTTTCTCTGAATTGCAACAAAAAGTTGTGGCAGGAATCTCTCTCATACTATAATGCTTATCAGCAATAGTAGCTTAGCAGCTAATTTAATTTCACATTTTCATGTTGAGGATCCAACACAAATGAGGTATCAGGTCTTGGGTCTTCTCTCTCTCTTTTTTTTGGGGGGGGGGGGGCGCGAGTATGTTTATGCATTGCTCCTACATCCAAGCAGTCTCAAGCGACATAATAGCAAACTGAAACTACCATGAAGTAAGTGTTCCAAAATGTTGCTAGATATATTAATGCTGTACTATTCAATATTGCTCTTATATCTTCCTTTAAGCAAATAATTTTGTAAACTGAATATTCACAACACACTAAGTCAGGGGTGGGGAACCTCAGGCCCAGGGGTAGGATGCGGTCCCCGGCTTGCCCGGATCCCTGAGGCTCATACCCCCTCAGCCCACACTGGTACTCCAGCCGCCCTGCCGCCTCACAGGGGGCTGGAGCACACAAAATCTACTAGGCTGGACCCCACTACACTCTGGTGTGTGAGGAAAATATCCTTCTCAGTCAGGGGCCACGTCAGTGTGGGCTTGGTTTTGGTTTTTGCTTCTCACTTGTGTGCAGCCCCCAACTGATTTTTCTTTGGATGGGCACCCCCAACCCAAAATTAATATGCTGAGGTTTTTTTTATTTGCCATAAATACTGAAGAGACAAAATGGTTGCACTTTCAAGCTCTTCTCTGTGACCCTGAGAGTTTTCACTTGATTTTGGGACCTGAGATCTTAAGGAAAAGGCCAGATATTGTTATGAGTTGGCAGCCCTGAAGAAAGATAAATAAAGAATGTCCTGACTGCCCTCCTAGCCTCCATTTCACTATCCTTTACACTTTAATGCATTAGGATTTGATCCAAATCAGTGTAGCCACTGGGTTTTGGTTAAGCCTATTAGAAAGGGAAGCAGGGATGAAAAACTATGTATATGTAACCAAAAGCATAACATATATGATCATGTTGTATCACATGTCTCTTCCAATACCCAACTTCCCCCTTCCTTACTAGCATCTTTCACCCTCTTTCGTCTTAGGGTACATCTACACAGCAGTGTTATATCAAAATAACTAATGTTATTTCGAAATAACTTAGTCCACATCTACCCAGCAGCAGTTATTTCAAAATAATGCCAAAATACTGTCAAGTTGGAGGACTTCTTACTCTGACTCCTGTAACTCTCATTGTATGAGGAGTAAGGGAAATCAGAGGAAGAGTGCTCTATTTCAAAATAAGTGCTGCGTAGACACTCCCAATTTCAAAATAAGCGGTTTCGAAATAAGCTACCCAATTGACATAGCTCAATTTGCATAGCTTATTTCGAGTTAAGCCCTGTGGTACAGATACACCCTTAACGATTAATCCTTGATCATGTAAGTAGAGTGAGTCTCAGAGAGTGTTAGTCTGTAACTTTAAAAACAACAGGACAACTTCAGCTATGTTAACTGTGTAGCTCAAGTCGAAGTAGCTTAACTCGACTTTTGGTGCTGTCCACACTGCAGGAAGTTGAAGGGAGAACACTCTCCCTTCAACTTCCCTTACTCCTCATGAAAGCAGGACTACCGGCATTGACTGGAGTGCCCCTCTCAGTGCGAATTAGCTGTCTTAACTAGACCCACTAATTCAAACCCTGGAAGATCAACAGCAGCAGCTTTAAGTGTTCTCTGTAGTGCAGACGTACTCTAAGGTGCCCCAGGACAACTCATGGCAAACAGAGTGAGTGGGAGTAGAAGGATCAATTATACAAGGGACCAACACTTTTTTTTTTACACTACTACACAGACAGTGACAAAAGAGGCAGTAAGCATCACTATGGCACCATCTAAATAACAACAATCTACAGTATAAGATAGTTTTGCATATCTTTAGCATTTTCCTCCTCAAAGACTCCAAACAAACATGAATACCTTAAACCTTACGACAACTGTGTGCATGGAAGGGAAGGGAAGGGAAGAGAAGAGATTAGATAGACTAAATCAGGGGTGGGTCACTTCAGGCCTGGGGACCATATGCGACCCCCAGCTTGCCTGGATCCGGCTCCAAGGCTCAGGGATCTCCCCAGTATTGGGGAGCCTTTGCTGGCACTCCAGCCTCCCTGCACTCCCCAGCATGGGACTAGTGCACACAAAATCTACTAGCCTGGGCCCCCGTAAGCTCTGGTGTGTGAGGGGTATGTGGGGAGGGGCCACATCAGTGAGGATTTTGTTTTGTTTTGTTTCTTACTTGTGTGTGGCCCCAGACTGATTTTTCTGTGAGACAGCAGCCCCCCACCCAAAAATGCTTTCCCCCCCCCCCAGACTAATTGGAGGCAAAAGGCATGATCCAAATGGCACTGAAATCAGCTGGAGTCTTTTCTTAGCCTTTAATGGGCTTTGGATCAGGCCTTAGTAGATCTGCCTTGGTTAGCCCATTTCAAGCCAACCACATCATCAAATACATCATACTCTTAGATAAAAGCAGTATTAGAGTGTTAGGCATTCACGTAAGTGGAGACATTTCCCCAATTTGTTCATTTTGCTTAATCCCTACAAGGACACAGTACACTTCAAATAATAAATATAGTACCATATGGGTATAGAGTGATAAAAAATTCTATTAGGGAAATTACCAAGATCAGCATTTCTGTAAAGAATATATATTATCCATGGCATTATCGAAGTAAAATAAGGGCAAGACAAGACAGAAAACCATCTGGTCAGAGCTCATTAGAACAAAAGATCCTATAATGATCTGTTAAGATCAATGGAGGAACAAGTTTACAGACCTGATAATCACAATATCATCAATTCCCTATTATAAAGATTCTTACACCTGAAAAGAACCAATATCGTTTAAAGTATTGTTACAATTCAACTGCTTCTAAAATGCGAATAAAAAATCATCAAGAAAGATGTTTTTGCAAAAACATGTATAAATACTTGTCTGGTGCTTAGCCACTGCAAAGCTATTGACTCAGCCACAGAGTGTACAGATTCCTTTACAGGCGATCCCCAACTTATGACCCCCCACATTTACGACAATATTTTCATGCAAGATAGCTCCTAAACCCCCCACTTCACATTTATGACAGCATACAACGCAGACGCCATGCATCATCCCAAAACAGGAAACGCACAAGTTCAGTCAGACTTGCCAGTCTGCAGCTGCCGCTTGAACTGTGCACGTATCCGCCACATCAGTCTTCACATTTTAGTTATTTTTGTGCATTATTTGAACTATTTAGTTTAGTTTTCCTTCATTTCCGTAGTCAATTTTGATTTTTTTAGGGTCTGAAATGGGTTTTCATGAATGGAACCGCCATTTATAATATTGCGCCTATGGGAAATAAGGGTTCGACTTAAGATGGCTTGATTTACAATGGTTCTCCGGGAACCAATTCGGTCGTAAACGCGGGGGTCGCCTGTACTCTGATAGATGATGTGGACCAAGCAACCAATTAAAAGTAATTTGCATCATCCTTTGACTGAATAGGATTTGTATATATTATTTTAATGTATTTTTCTGTTTGTCTATTTATTCAAGACTGCTTTGATAGATTTTTAAAAACAAACCAACAAAATGCAGTAGCTAGCAACAAATAAAAAACAGAACCCAACCCCAAATACTCCCCAAAAGACATGGTACATTTATCACTCTATACACTGAGACTTGCAGTCATTGCACAAGGATTTACCAATAAGCACTTAGGACACAATTTTTTTTAAATGTTACCTAAAATTACTCTAAGAACCAGATTTTTAAAGGTGTTTAGGCTTTGATACACTCATTGTCATAACACCTAACTGATTTAGGAACCTAAACATCATTTTCATTTATTTATCCCTTGGAAAATGAAATTTAGGCTCCTAAATCAGTAGGTTGTTGCAAGGTTGAGTGCAGCAACACCTTTAAACATCTGGGCCTAGAGTTTTATTATCAGCATCCTAAATCTTATCAGCTCCAATTGCAATTAGTGAAACAACAATACAAAAGCAGTGCACTGTTAGAAGAAATACTGAGCATTGAGACCATAAATATTTCTGTCAGCCCATGCAATGTTGTTGTAGCTGTGTCAGTCCCAGGATACTAGAGGCAGGCACAAGGTGGATGAGGGAATATCTTTCACTAGACCAACATCTGTTGGTGCGAGGCAAGCTTTTGAGTTCTACAGACCCCTTCTTATTTCTGGGAAATGTACTCAGTCTCACGGCTAAATACAAAATTGAACGGACAGTTTTTCACCTTAAATGTTCCTTAAGAATGTGCACTATTGTTTTGTATCTAGCTATGACGTTCTTACTATCTTTCACAGATCTGAGGAAGAGCTCTGTTTAGCTTAAAAGTTTGTCTCTCCAACAAGAAGTTGATCCGATAAAAGATATTACCTAACTTACTTTGTCTCTGTCAGGATATGAAAGTGGCCTTTCCTGGTGTCACATATGCCACAATGCAGTTTAATAACAGTAAACAGAGAAAGAACAAAATAGGGCAAATAAAAATGAGCAGGACTGAGTACCTAATGTCATGGAGACCAATTCCATGACTATTCTGAATAAACCAGAATGGAGAAGGGCTTTGGAATAGGCTGAGGTCCTTTACAGGTACTAGTGGCCCCAAAGCACCTGCATGTGGGTTGTGGAGAAAAATACTCTCTCAGCTCATAGGCTAAAACAGCAACTGCTGAGAGATATTGCATATATAACTGCTGCCATAGCTTGTAGCCAGAGTGTGAAGCCCATCATCCACAAAGCCATAATCCAATGGTCTCCAACCTTTTTAAGCATAAGATCACTTTTTGCATTTAAGTGCAATCCAGGATCTACCTCAAACCCAAACACCCTTGCCCTGCCTTCTTCCCACTCCTTCTCTGAGCCCCTGCCCCTGCTCACTCCATCCTTACTCACTTTAATCAGGCTGGGAGCAGGGGTTTGGAGTGCAGGAGCGGTTCAGGACTGGGGCCCGGGTTTGGAATGCAGGCTCCAGCTGGGCACCACTTACAACAGGTGGCTTCCGGGTGTTGGTACAGGGGGCTAACGCACGCCCAACCCTACCCTGGCCCTGCACTACTCCCAAAAGCAGCCAGCAAATTCTCTCCATCCCTGCCCCCCTCTGCTCTGTGGAGATGGGGTACAGGGTGGAGGGAGGGGCACCCTGACATCAGTACCCCCCTTTGCTCTTCTTCCTGTGCCTTGAACAGCAAGGAGGAGGGGTAAGGGACACCTCCAAGGCAGAGGGCAGGAGCAGCACAGTAGTGCTGGAGCAGCACAGCAGTGCTGAGAGAGGCAGATGAAGTGCAGGCACTTGACAGCCTCCCGGCCAAACCTCCCAGGATCACCTGTCAAAAGTTCCAAGATCTACCAGTAGATCCCAATCTACTGGTTGGTGAGCAGTGCCATAATCTGATGAGATACTGACCATCTGTTAGAACAGTAGTGCGCAACCCGTGGGTCACTACACCCAAGAGGGTCACGGATGTCTTCCCAGGGGGGGTCACAGCGCTTAGATCCAGCCAGCTGGGGGCTGGGCCCGGCAGTTGGCGGCCCTCGTGGCGCGGGGGTCGCAGATCAAAGAAGGTTGCACGCCACTGTGTTAGAAGTTGCTGAGCTCTCTCAACTTGAGAGCACCTTTCAAGAAGCACTCAACTCCTCACAAGATTAATCCCTTAAATCACCACAGAAATTTCACTGCAACTTTTGTGCAGGGCAGAATGAATTTCACCCTTAGCAGCAAAAATGTTTATGGAAAATCTGCAAGAGAAAGTGAGCATACACTTTTATATGTCTCTTAGGAATGATATAAAGAGATACACAAATATTTATTATTATTTTTTATACTCATGGATTTAGTGTAGAAGACTGCAAACTTGCTTCATACAAAGACTTGAAATCAGATGAATTAAACTCACTGTTGTGGTCAGCTGCTGTTTCATAAATATTTGGTTTAGGTGGGGGGGATAGGGGTTTTATTAATTCTACATAGATAAAGCCCTGCTTACAACCCCACATGAGGTATCAAAATAACTTTGTTTTAAGAATCTGCTGGAGTAGAGCATTTGGGTTCTGAGCATTTCTAGCATTATCAGGTTAGAACAGAACAAACAGACTAAAGTCTGACATCAGCACTCTTCCCAGCAGGATACACTACTTTTTTCATTAGAATCTTTGAGCTTGAGATCAGACAGAGGAAAGATTAAAACAAATATGAATTTAATCAAGGGATTCTACTTTCCTGGTGTGGGAACAGGAACATGCTGACATAAAGAGAGGACCAAACACTAGGGCATCTGAACCAAATCAAAGACTGCTTGCTTACCACTAACTGCTCAGATGATCCATATCATAACAACAAAAAGGAAAAACAATTATTTATTCTTTTTGATGTTTCTGCTCAGAAGTAACTTCCTTTTTGAACAGAGCAAGGTCAAAACCAAGTTATTGTTTTTTTCTTGAAACTTTGTCAGTGAGGGACTAAAAGTTATTAGGTATGACCTACTTTGAGATTCAACATCTCTAACTTTCCCATTCCATGTCTTGTATGTAATACATTTAGAAAAAAATGTTAGCTTCAGTTCACCTTTCCAATTATCTCCTTATTATGGGAAATAAGATCATTTTAAAGACATTGACACTTTCTAAAATACAAAATACACGGCCATTTCCTCCCCAGAAACCAGGCTGAGAATGAGTATGGCATAATTTGATATGGAGTGTGACATGTTTGATCACAGGGACTCACTTGGGAGTGTCACCCAGTGCTGGTCATGAGCCCACCAATCTGCCCTCTCGGGTGCCCCACATCCTTGCCTCCCCTAACCCTACCTTCACCCACTGCGCACGATGAGGGACACTACACTGGGGATGAGAACATGAGTGCTACACACGGAGCAACTAACCTAGAGAACAGCCTTGGATGTGTCTCAGAGAAGCTGCTAGGAACAAACATACGGCAAAAAAGAGAAAAACCATCCCCAAGATGCTTTCTGAAAACAGATTGCCACCAATAGTCTTTCCCTTTTGGAACCTGCTCCCTGTAGGAGCACCTTTCTGAGGATTCCCCTTTTTGGTGAACCCGCTAACCAGCTCTCCTGAGAACTCCCTCTCTTCAGGTACTGCCCGTTTTCTGGAACTTTCTGATGGAGCCCTCAAAATCTTATTAGGCTCAGATCATCCTTTTAACAGCCACTTAGGCTATGGTCTAGACTACGTAGAAGTTTTGAAAGAGGATATGCAAATTCTGTGGGAACTTGCATATCTTCTTCTGATCTCACTTTCGAAAGAGGATCTTTCGAAAGTGAAAGGAGACTAGACGTGTTTTTTTTCAGAAAAAAATCTTTTAAAAAAAAGTTCTTCCTTAAAAAATGGTTAACACTTTTTTTTCCCAAAAAAGGTTTTTTTCCTGAAAAAAACGTGTCCAGACTACTTTCACTTTTGAAAGATCCTCTTTCGAAAGTGAGATCAGAAGAAGAGATGCAAATTCCCGTGGAATTTGCATATCTTCTTTCTAAAAAAACCCCATAGTTTAGACGTGCCCTAAGACTGAGAATTAGCTACTCACAGGGATTGGCTGATTCTCCTTAGTGGAGCCTCTCTTGGGTAGATGAGGTGCCTGCCCCCACCCCCACCCCATTAGCTGAATTTTGAGGACCTGCAGCAAGAGGACAATGTTTGCCGGGGGCCTACTTAACTGACACTGGTGGACTGCCTCCCTGTCTGCACTACAAAGCATAACAGCCAAGATGTGGCAGATCAGACATATTGTACAGGAGAAAGCCTAAGTCACTATTTAGGCAATTTAAAAAAAAATATTTCCCCACATTCTTGCTTAAATGTATTGCTTCGGGGTGGGATCCTGGCATCTTTTCTTAAAACTGGCCTGTTGTAGGTAAGAAAAAAAAAAGACTTTTGCAATAACTGCCCAATTGTGACACTGTATGAACACATGGACGGACATCTGTATGAACACATGGACACCTATTTGCCCTACTGAAAAGGCTTACTTACCATCCCTTTTATGAGCTGGATGTGCAAAATTTGATTGTATTGTTTTTCCATTAACAGTGTCTTTCTGTTCGGTGCTCACTGTCTTTGGTAAGAAAGAAAAATTTTTATTTCTTTGTTTAAAAAGGAAATCAGTAGAAAAACGTACAGAAGAGCACTGTGCAGATATAAGCCTTAGGCTTGCACAATTGTAAGTATAGATGATATTGTATATATTGGAGAGATGATTTACTATAGTTTTTAAGTTTATACTTACAAAGCAACAAATGGTCTGGTAGCACTTTATAGACTAACAAAACATGCAGATGGTATCATGAGCTTTCATGGCTCATGTGCCCATGAAAGCTCATGATACCATCTGCATGTTTTGTTAGTCTATAAAGTGCTACCAGACCATTTGTTGTGTTTTAAGTTTATCCTGTACAGACTAACTTGGCTACCCCCTGAAGCTATTGTAAGTATGGTAAATCATCTCTACAATATGGGTATCTGCTTTGTACCATATCACTCCCCATCTCTTGCTGCTGATGTAGGGGGTGACCAGGGATTCACCTGAATCTTCCTTGTGTTCTGACAATCCTTGATTGTTGCATTGGCCTCTTGAGGCCACTGGTAGCTAGTTTAACTGTTCTGAGCTATACAGGGGACTACACAGCTGGCCAAAGACTAGTGAGGCACAAAAGCCAGTATTGTCCACACACATGCACCATGCTGCAAGCTAAGAATCTGAGCTTAGATATCTGTATTGCATACAAAGCAGCTACATTAAAAGAATGTTAATGTTGCAAATTCAATAGGGTTGCCAGGTGTCCGTATTGACTCGGACAGTCCAGTATTTTCACCTCCTATCCGATAAAAAAATTCAGAAAATACCGGACACCTAAAATGTCCGGTATTTTCTGATTTTTTTCCCCTGCCAGGAGGCAAAAATACTGGACACCTGGCAACCCTACATGCATTCAGCAACTGGTCCCAGCCCCCGGGCTCCCCCGGACCCGCCGCCGCCCCCGGTTACCTGGTTCCGCAGGGGAGCTGCTTTGTGTCTGAAGCAGAAAAACAAGATGGCTGCCAGCAAAAAGCCTCTTCTTAAAGGGGCCATGCTGAGGATTTTTTGTTGTTTGATTTTGTTTTGGTTTTTTTGCTTAGTAACTGCTGTTGGGGGCCTTTTTTTGGGGGGGGCTCAACAACTTTGGTCTCCCCCCATTTTTTTCCTCAACAGAATTTTTTTCCTGTTTTTTTGGGGGGGGAGGGATGAGGGGTGTTCGCTATTTTTGGTTAAACCATCTAGCAACCCTAAAAGTCAAACACTCAAAAATTAGGACAAATTAGAGTGGAAATAACAGAAACCAGTAGATACATATAACAGTAGAAGAAGTACCTGTCAATTGTAGGATCCATGTTAATCAAGTGGGCTGGATATGTCCAGCTTTGATGTGGAAATGCAGATGATAAAGGCTGGAAAATTGGCTTTGTAATGCACCAGCCAGTTAATGTCTTCGTTCACACCCATGGTAACTGTGTCAAATTTGTAGATGAATTCTAGTTCTTGAGACTCAAAAATTAGGAAATGCCAGAATTAAACATGCGCCTAGCCCTCTAGGTTTCATGGCACATTCTTTATTTACTTAATCACATACTACTTTTCTACAGGACCCCTGCCTTAATTCAATTTCTTTTATTTTTACCTTAGCACTCAGTGTATGGCCCCAGGCTTTATTCACCACCCACCATGTAAATCTTGCTCTGAAGACAGAGCTGTTAATTCCCTCATCGGCTTTTCTATGGCTCTCCTAACTGTCATTCCTGGGTGCTTCACAAACATTAGTGAATTGATCTTCACAACCTACTGTGAGATATGATTGGACTGTGGAAAATAAATTAAAAATTTCCTGGCTGGGAGTGGTTTCTCAGAGAAAAATTAATTGATACCAGATCAAGACTGGAAAACTGAGAAAGAGAGAGAGCACTAAATCACTGAGTACGAGAAATATTAAAACCTGTAGACTGATGAGTCTGCAATTACTCTACAAAACCATTGTCTCTATTTCTTGCATCATCTTCTTATATGGCCATATATTTTTGAGCATACCATGTGAAAGCCATGGCAGGCTCTGGTCTCCCCTAGCAAAGGCACAGAACTGGAGTCGCCATCCACAGCAGAGCAACGCAGACACTGGGAGCAGCTCAGCTTTGGGGAGGTTCAGTCACAGGGACTTGACACAGCACCCAGTGTATAGCCCCAGTGGGAGCAGAATCCCAGATAAATCCATCTTATTCTGCATAAAAGTTTGATACAGAGCAAGATCATAAGGATTTGGCTTTAAAACAATTTCAGATTACACCTGAAACCTACAGGGTAAAAATTTAGATTCCTTAAGAGAGGGGCTAGTCTGAGTAATATGCCTTATGTAAACCAAATAAGAGATGTGCTAGGTAAGTGGGTCAGAGGGAAAGGTATTACAAGTTTTGAAGGGATGTGAGATTTAGTTTTCAGGACAGTTCCTTTGAATATGGACATAAAATAGTGTTTGTGGGATAAAACAGTGGAATCAGCAGAATCTTTTGCTTGGTATCCTGACCAGTTCAAGCAATCCCAAGCACCTGATAGGGTAAATCACTAACTGAGCTGACCATTGCTGCTGTATCACAAAATTTTACATAATTTATTTTGGGAAATACTTTTTTGACATGGCTGCATCCATCCCAAGATTTGTTAGCAGCAGTAATGAATCCTGTGCTGAAAGTCAGAGGAGAAGGCAAAGCCACAGAGGCCATTGAGGAAACGGACTCTTCAATTCCTCTCGGAAGGGTAGAGGATTTGTAACAAAGGGGGGGGGGGAGGGGGTAAGGAAGCCAGCCCCTGTCCTTTCTTCCTTTCCATGGGGAACAGAGAAGTTTTCCTTAGTAACAGGGAGGTGGCCAAACTGCTTAATGTCCAGGAGTGGCAGATCAGCAGGTCTGGCCCTGGGATGCACAGAGATTAGGTCTCAGAGGGTGGCCTTCAGAAAAGGAGGTGGAGGGACCCAGAAGTCATTGTGAGAGATGGCTTGAGAACTGGAAGGCCACCCAATTACAAGGGAGAGATGGAAATAGCTTACCAGGGAAGGGTCTGTCATGGCTGGGAGCTGCATGCCTACAGCTGAACATGACACAGATGATCTGCAGCGGGGGAGTGCAAGCGTTTCTCCCCATTTCTTGAAGGAGGATGCTGGGTCTGCATCTCTAAACCCAGGCTGATCACTTGTCATTCAAGTTTTAAGGGGGTGTTGCAGGTCTGAACTCGGGGGGGGGGGGGGAGGGAGTGTAGCCCCAGGACTAACATCTTAGGAACAGAGACTGGTGGAATAAAGGGAACCCCGACTGTCCAAAACACACTATTGCCAGATATTGATCTAGCAATACGTATCCAAGTTAACACTATCTCTATGCTTTGTCGACACTACTAAATTGCCACCAAAAACTGCCTTTTGCCTACAAAACAGTGAGAGAATTTACACTGCAATGGGACTTTTGTTGGGAACACCACACAGTTTTGGCAACAAAAATCATCCACCCTTAAGGGAGACTTTTTTCTTTCCCCCTCCCTTTATTGTCAACAAAGAGCCATTGTAGACACTGCTGTTTGTTTTGTTGACAGAACTGGCTTCTGCCAGTATCCCACAATGCCTGCCCTGATGGCTGTGCTCAGTGTTTTGATCTCTGCTGCCCTTCAGGCATGTGCCCCTCCCCTTTCAGAGTTCCACAGCTGAGTAAGTTGCTCCCTTCGGGGAACAAAGAACAAAGCATTGGACTGCTCCTGTTCTGCCCTGAATTAGGAATATAGTGGCAGGCAGACTGCTGCTGCAGGGGGAGGGCGTCAGGCTGCTGTGCTGCTTTGACATTTCTGAGCATGGAGAGCTCACAGAGCTACTTAAGGTGCTGCTCCCAGCTGAGAATGCTGTGGGAAAACTCAGAGGAAATTCCTAGATGTGCAGGGATCAGCTCTGCCTTTCCACAACACTGCACTGCGGTATACATGCCCACAGTGCACTATTCACACTGCCAATGATGGGGTCCCCAACTTGGACATGATCTGTTGACAGAGAAAGCAAGTGTGAACTAGGTTGACAAATCGATAAGCAGAAGCTTATCAGTTAGAACTCTGGACTAGTCACATTCTCCCCTCCCCCACCACTCTGCATTATAAAGGATAGGGAAGCTGGCACCCAAAGCCACTGGTCCCCAGGTCTCTCATTCCTCAGCATAACACTCCTTCCCCCGTCATGACCAGGAGGGTTAGCCAGCAGCCTGGGGACTAAGGGGTTAACTATGTCCCTTACCAAACCCGGTAGCTGGCAGCCAATAGAAATGTAGGTAGGAATTTCAAACTGGGACAAAGGAATGTTTGGGTTTTTCCCTCCTTTGTCCCTGAGCAGTTTCTCTCCAGCTACTGAGGGAGACAGACATTATGTCTGTCTCAAAGATAGTGATGAGTCTTTTCTTGAAGTAGGGTGAAGTTTAGATAAATCCGTTCAGTTTTATTGTTTTATAGTTTGAGAATGGGAATCTGAGGTCTGCATTTAAAAATGGGTTTTTCTTTCCTTTGTAACTAAGTTTTGGCCCATGGTGGAATTCCCCAGGAGTTTATTAATTGGTGACTTTTCCATCTAGTCAGTATGCTTGTAACAGGAGTATTGTGGTGATAATAAAAGTTCTCTTAATTAACCAGGTATTGGTTAATTTTTGTGTCCTGGTTTTTATTTTAGGGCTGAGATTTCCCAAGTGATCTCTTCCTTGGTTTCTTATCATTACTTGGGTGGTGGCAGCGGATTTGCATCCCAAAAATCTAGGTTTTTAAGATTTTGGGGGGAAGTTTTATATCAAAGCCTGGAAAGATAAGGTTTTGGGGTACTTTTGTGGGCCCCCACTTGTGCATTTATCGTGCCAGAGTGGGGAAAAAGCCTTGACACCTTATAAAGGGCAGGGAATTATGCAGAGCGGCAGCGAGGAAAAGTAGGGGGTCATGCGGACTACTAAGAGACCCGGGGACTGGGGTTTGCCCCAGTGACTTCGCACACTGGATTCCCTGTCCTTTATAATCCAGCACTGCAGCGGGGGAAATTATGCTGGGAACTGGCACAAGGCAGACCGAGCACTATAAGTGCCTACCCTTATTGAGTAGTCAATAGATTTTTTTTATCGACTACTCAAGTAGGAAAGTAACCGCATTTTTAACATCTCTAGAGTGAACACCTGATGATTTTTTTTTTGGTCGACTTTTGGGTGTCCACATAAGTTTTATCAACAAAACTTGGTAATGTAGACATTCCTTAGGAGGCAGGATGATAAAAATCCCATGGAGGTGGGGAGTGTCTGAAAGAGTTAATGAATCACCAAAGGAACAGGTTTATGCCAGTTTATGTGAATATGCTAATGAATGGCAGGTGGTGAAGAATCACTCAATGCAAGAAGGGAAAATTTCAGAGAATCTTCTGATGTCTGGGTAAATTTTTTACATGAGTATAATCCAGGGGTGGGGGCGGTGCATCTCCATTGGAAACTTTTTCCTCCCCAAAGCCTCAGATACATACATGAACTGAAAACCTTTGCTGAATGAAAAGGAAAGCCTGCAGCTAAATGCACACTTTGAAATATATGGAGGGGTTGGAAGATGCGATAAACACTATTCAGCCCACATGATTTACATAGAGAGTGTGGTATGATAATCACACTTGATAATATGCACCACTCTGCCATAGATTTGCTGGTAACCTTCTACCTTTTCCTACAACCCCTATGGGTCAAAACAAAGGAATTGTTACTGATGGTATTCCCTTGAAAATATCACATGAATGGTTTTTAGAAAAAACTTTTGTACATAATAAGGACGGGGGCAAGAGAGTCTCAGACATACAGCTTCTAAGTTAATACCTTTAAATAGGCTAAATGCTTGGCACAGCAAGGGCATAACAAACCTACAGTGCTGTGTGGAAGGGGACACTGAGGCACAATGCCTCATGGTATTGGTGGTTAAAAGCCAAGAAACTTACATTTTAAAAGACACTGGTATCTGCAGTCTGGTGGCCCTGCTAGCCTATAATACCCCAAAATGTTTTCAGGTACCCAGGGAACAGGAACCCAGAACTTTGCAAAAACACCAATGAATGACATCACAGGGTTTAATTACACTGGGTGGATGTGTAACCAAAGCTAAACAGAGATTTTGAGTACACCTCCTCTATAATAGACAGCGGCCAAACCTCTGGTAGTTAAAGGGGAGACGGATGATGTTGCACCTCCATATTCTTTAGGGAAATATGTTTTTGAATATGAATATGCCTAACTCAAATATACTTTATGCATAACATGGCATGTAACCTACCAGTGGAGGACTTCTAGTCCCCTGAATATGTATATTCTATTTGTGTTCATGTACCATTCCTGTATTTGAAGTTAGGAATGTGAAGTTTAAGATTCCTTATAAATGTAGATGTGCTAGAGAAGGTCATTAGCAGTACTCAAGGACTTAATGACCCAGTACTCATGACAATGATCTCTAAATAGTCTTGTTTTTCCTGTAAGCCTAGACTAGGTTTGGTCCTGCCAAGACATGTGGCCAAGTTAGCTGGAACCTATTTTGGATATGGTACTTTTCCATGGGGATGTGAAAGGGTTGAAGCTGAACACAATGTATTCCCGCGCCTTGGGCAAAATCTATTTATAGGCAGGTAACCAGACAATATGGGAATTGGCAGTGCCAGATGCCAAGACACCCCCTGTATACCACCCAGATGACTGCAGGAAACACCTAAGACTGAACAGGGGGCAGGATCAAGCCCAAGCTAGGGAAAAACTATTAGAACTACTGTTAGGGAAAGAAATTGCATATAACAAGTTTCTTAAAGCAGTGTTTTTCCAACTTGGATTGCAGGCTGCCAGGGTAAGTCTCCTGTGGGCCTGTGCCACTTTATTTACTTAATGTGTCCGTAGCCATGGAGCCTTGCAGATCCCATTGGCTGCAGTTCCCAGTTTCCAGCCAAGAGGAGCTGCGGGAAGCCCTAATCATCTTTTCTCCCAAGCTAGCCAGCCTCCTAGTATGGGCTCAATCCTTCCAGCCCTCCATTCCTCTTAGCTGGAAATGGCAAACTGTAGCCAGTGGAAGCTATGGACAATTAAACAAAGCGGCATGGGCCTGCCAGCAGCTTACCCTGGAGGCCCCATGACCCAAGTTTGAAAAATGCTGTCTTACAGTATTAAGCGTAGCTGGCATGTTTTGTTTTATTCAGCTTAGTAACTTACTTTGATCTGTCCATTATCACTTGTGACCATTTAAAGCCTACTTTTTATATTTAATAAAATTACTTTTATTATTAAACCCAGTGTAAATAATTGCTATGGGGGAACAGCTGTGCATTTCTTTCATTGTTAACGACTTATCAGTTTGTGTTGTATAAAACTTTTATGCAGAGAAAAATGGATTTATCTGGAGTTCTGGTCCCACTCGGGCTGTGCACCTGAGTGCTGTGTCAAATTCCTGTGCCTGAGCCTTCCCAGAATTGAGCTGCTCTCAGTTTCTTTGTTGCTCTCCTGTGAGCTGTGACCCCAACTCTGTGCCTTTGCTGGGGGAGATGGAGCTTCTGACTTAGCAGGACAAGGTGGTGGGGTACCTCAGAGGGCAGATTGGCAGGCTCAGTGGAAGGATCAGCCCATCAAGTGACAGTCTCAAGGGGATCTCCATGACTGAATCTGTCACACCTGGCAAAGCCTTGTTGCCCCATCCACAGAAGTGTAGCTTCACCACTTCCCTAGTAATTATGCATCATGTAACTCATGTGAAGTGTAGGCCATTGTGGAGAATCTCATGGGCTCAAGGATACAACATTTACGGCCAAACTATGTGCTCATGTGAACTGGCACAGGTCCACTCAAGTCAGTGGAACTGCACCAAATGACAACCAGCAGAATTATCAGTAATGGTTAGAAGAAGGGTGGAAGAGTGTGTGGCTAGCCATTGTAGGAAAAAAGTCTACCAATGGGAAGTACAAGAGCATATAATAAGGACTTTAATCAGCAAGCTCGTTGACCTTGTATTCAGGAGAGTAGAAAACGCTTGGAGCTGTTAATATTTATCAAAGTAGGAAAGTGGTATTATATTATCAGGAGGGGCCACTTTGGGCTTCAAAAATTCAGGGGAATATTTCTTACTATTACTGGCTAAATAAATATAATAACTTACACTATAGATCTGACTCTCCTACACTGGACACCGACAGCCCAGAAAACTATATTGTATTTGGTCC